>CACRXP010000036.1:358011-368379 GCA_902702965.1 Spirometra erinaceieuropaei | reverse complement strand
TATATATATTGCTAATAGAAACGAAGATGCGCGTCCCCGGACATAAATCAGAAGAAAAGGCGATCTCGGGAACCATAGTTTTACTGTCCTGACGTTACAAAAGCATACAGGCTTCCATCGTCGGAGGTGAGTGTGGTATCGCGCCTTACAGTATTTATAGGTGGGTGACAGTCATGTCAAGACGGGTATTGTTCATACATACGAAGTCAGGGCGACAGGGAGGAAGGGGCGGGGAGGGAGTCCTAGAGCGTCTTCTCGCCGGATGTGCTTCCTAAGAGCCTGTCCTACAGGCCACCGGTGAACACAAGTCTGGCGAAACGGTGGGTGGTTGAACATGGTAGACGAATGATTCGGGCGCTTCTCCAAGATTGCCATCTTCGACTGCGTAGATACAACAGGGTTTTGAGCCAGGCGGTTACAAAGTGCGCCGAACTCATCGGTGAGGACGGAGTCACACATTTGCAACAAGTGATTAATAAACGGGCCAGAAACCTGCGAGCAACAAGAGATGCCGAGCTGGCGGTCAAGCTCCAGGGTATAAGCCAATCATCTCAAGAGGAGAACGAAGTCCTGGTGCACAACATGTCCTCTAAGCAGCTGACCCCTGCACAAATGAAAGCGCTGAGTCATGAGGCCTGCTTTAACACCACAGACGCCGATCCGGTCAATTTCGTGGCCACGGTCGAGTCGATTCTCAAACAAACCGGGGAATCCGACGAAACAAAGCAACTCATACGACAGCAGGTAACCTCCTTGGCGATGGCGCACAAACCACGTGCAACTATTACCAAGGCCGAGCAGAGTGCTCTCAAGACACTGAGGGTGACACCAGCATCGTGACTCTACCAGCAGACAAAGGACGCTCCACAGTTGTGATGGATAAGGCAGACTACATTCAGAAAGCCAATGCCCTACTGGGGGACCGACAGGCGTACCTACCGTGTAACGATGAACCGATGAGGAAACTGGTGACGCAACTGGACAAGACACTCGCCGACATGCAAACCAGCAAGACAATAAATAAGTCGGTACGACTGGCCATTAAGCCAGTAGACGCGGCCGCACCACGCTTTTACGGACTGCCAAAGGTACACGAAGCCGGGGTGCCCCTCCGGCCAATCGTATCATTGCGCGACACACCTACATTCAATTTGGCTAAATGGATGTTCCGAAACCTGAGGTCTCTCACCTCGGACGCGGTCACGACGGTCTGTTCAGCGACTCAGTTCCTGGAGCGGATCAAAGGGGTGAGACTTACCGAAGACGACGTCATGGTGTCATTCGACGTCACTTCTATTTTCACTTCGATTCCGCAAGACCTGGCAGTCGAAACGGTCAGCGAGCTGCTCGAGAGTCAGGTGCGTCTGTGTGCATGTTTGTGTTTCTGGTCGCAGCTGCTGATGGTCAGGGTTATGATTGGCTGAATGAAGGCAGAATAAGCCCGAAACAGTGCTGTATCAATCTACCCGCATTCTCTGTCGTCCCTCCTCGCTGCTATTATGACTTGGCCGACTTCGGCCTGGTAATTGGTTGCCTGTTCGTGACCTTTGCCACACATACGGAGCTTGTTTGCTTTGTGAAGCCAATAGATCGGTGTGCGCCCATTCCTGATACATATATATATATAGGCAGAATGATATTACCGACAAAGACAAGGGACAGATGGGCGCTCACCGATCAGGTTACAGAACATGCTCGTTCTGCTGTGCCTTGGGGCTCATACTTAAACCCTCGCAGGCAGTCGCACAGCGACTAGTGGTATATGTTGATAAGGTGATACCGACAAAGACAAGGGAGACCGGTCTCCCTTGTCTTTGTCGGTATCACCTTATCAATATATATATATATATATATATATATATGTATATGGTAGGGGGCCCTCACCGATCGTTCTTACGGAACTCACTCATTCCGTTGTGCCTTATGGGCTCTCCCTGGAGCCCAACCAACAGCAGCACAGTGGCGCGTAACATAATCGGAATAGCACTACCGACAAATGCTAGTGAGACTGAAATGGCCACTTCTGGTTTATTGGCCGTCATCAGTCAGTTATACCCAACCCCGAGTTGTGGAACACCTGGGGCTCGATTCTGCTACCTGTTGGTTAGAAGTCCAACGCCTCTGACCACTGAGCCACGGGCTCGTTGTCTTGTCGGTTGCGATCGGGAATATAGAGTGGCAGAGGGACTCTCACCGATGGTGTTATGGAACTCACTCGTCCCAGATATTGAACACTTCGGAGTTGAGTATGGCTGGTTGACTGCAGTTAATAAGCCATAAACGGCCGTTCCAATCTCCCTTGCCTTTGTCGGTAATAACATTCTGCCTATATCATGCGTCGATGTGCGGCTGCTGGTTGGGCTCGAGAGAGAGACCGTAAGGTCCAACGGAACGAGTGAGTTCCGTAGAAACTATCCGTGAGCGCCCCTCTACCATAGTATATTCCCAATCGCATCCTACGGGACAATGAGCCCATGTCTCAGTGGTTAGAGGCGTTGGACTTCTAACTAACAGGTCGCGGGATCGAGCCCCACTTGCAGTTGGGTCCCGTTCACGTTGATTTGCGGCGCGTTGTGGACAGTGTTGGGTGGCGATTGATGCATGATCACCGTCTTCTCCGTGTTGATGACCAGGCCGAAGTTCTCGCAGGCGGCGGAGAAGAGATCTATGCTTCTTTGCATGTCCCCTTCAGTAGTTGCACTGAGGGCGCAGCCATCGAAGAACAGAAGTTCGTGGACGGTCCTTGTGGAAACACGCGACTGGTGGTTGCCGTCCTGTAAGCGACGCGGATTCCGGGGGGGCCACGGGGCTGCTAAGGAGAGTCCGCTCACTCTGGCTGCCTGAAATGTCCATTCCGTCCTAGGAAATTCAAGTAACAAGCTGCCGGAACGGAGGACGGCTCTAGTTGCTCGAAAACTGAGGTGCTGCAAGGTGGAAATCGCTGCACCCAGCGTGACTCAGTTCTTCTCCGTCTACACCTTCTCCTGGAGCGTTCGTCCCATAGCAGAACGAAGGGACGCGGACGTCGCCTTTTTTATCCGGGACAACATCGTGGGACGACTGCCCTGTCTGCCGCAAGGCATCAACGATCGCATGATGAGCCTCCGCCTGCCTCTCCAGGGAAGCAAATTCGTCGCCATCATCAGCGCCTACGCCCCACTAATGACCGATTCTGACGAGGCGAAGACCAAGTTCTAGGAAGGCTTGTGCCGCAGGCGGACAAGCTAGTTGGCCTTGGTGACTTCAATGTTCGTATCCGCAGTGCTGCGTCCTCAGGGAACCGCCGGCTGCAGCGTCAATGGCATCCTTCTCCTGCGAATCTGCTCTAAACACTGCCTCCTGCTGACTAACATCTTCTTCTGCCCGCCGATGCGAAAGAAGGCCACCTGAATGCACTGGCGCCTGCTGCATTATGTTCTCGTTCGGCGACGCAATCACCTAGAAGTGATGGTGATCAAGACGATCCCGGATGCCGATGGCTGGACGGTCCACTGCCTAGTCATATTCAAGATGAGGCTCCGACTGCAATCACGTGGTTCTATCCTGACGGATGCTATGGAAGATAAGGAAGGGCTGTTCTGGAGACAAACACTTTATTGTAGGTCGGCGGAAAACAGCGGATCCCTTACCTCACCAACTCTCACCTATTTATTGGAGTTCCGGCCCTTCTCAAACCTTCTGGCTAGTGGTGTGCCATTCGCGGTGGGCATATCCCGGTTTGTGGTGTGTCGCACTTTGATTGGCCACTTCTCACGTTGGAAGGCTCTCGCGGAATCTAATCGAATATTTGTGCCGCACGCGTGAGCAAGGGCTTGACGGGCGTTTGATACAGCTTCATAAGTAGCATTCACAAGCGTGCTGATAGCTTGACCGTCGTGCCCGACGATATCCACCGTGTGTTTCATAGCAAGACGAACCAGGCGCGATGACTTGAGTCAAAGACTGATTGATTACCCAGAACTTGAAGGACGATTGCCCAGGCAAATGCAGGGCTGCGGGTCGCCCTTCTGGACCTTAAGGATTGCAAAGGTATGTCATGCCAGGATCAGCAAACCATGGGCCTAACAGTCTGGTGTGCGTTGGCAGTTCTCTGGCACCTGATCCTCTGCCGATAAATGCGCCTGCGCCCCGCTGGGTATACAAGCGAAGAGGAAGATTCGAGCACCGGAACACTTCGTTTATTATCCTGAGCTTTCAGACTCGTACAAGAGTCCATCGTCAGAGGTAGTGACAGAAACAGAACAAGCGGCAGTTATGAGGCATGTAGGCCCAATCATCGACCGACGGCGCACGACTGGAGGTGACTACACAGGGCTCTGTACGCCGGCGCCAGATCGATAAATCGATTGACAGAGTTCTCATCCGAGGCCCAGGCTTCCATCAATTCTCGACCTGTTTTGTTTCCGGCATGGGCGACTATTTTGGTGGCCGCGAAGTTAAACTCGTGACCCATTTCGTAGGTGTGGGCGGCCACTTGTGATAATGCGTCGCCTCGCCGCACGGCCAGCTTATGTTCGTGTATGCGCGATCCGAGCATGCGTCCAGTCTGTCCTGTGCAGTTACAAGGACAATTCTGACACGGGATGCGATACACCACTCCAGATTGCTCTTCAGGTTTAACCGGTCTTTGATTTTCATGACCCTGTTATGCATGGTGGCTTTGGGGCGGTGTGCGATTCCAACACCCAACTCCGCAGCAGTGCGCTCGGTCGCTTCTGAAACACCCTTGATGTATGGCAGAGAATGCCATATCGTCGGTGGCGTTGATGTCCGAGTTCTCGGATGGCGACCGCGTAGACAGCGACTTATGAATGCCCTCGGATAGCCATTTTGCACAAACTGGTCGTTGAGATAACGGGCCTCACGTGCTCTGTCCTCCGGTTTGCTGCAATGAGTTTGGATCCGTTTGAAGAGCGTCTTCACACAGCTTTGTTTGTGAGCCACCGGATGGTTGCTGTGGAGACTGTGAAGCTGTGTGGTGTTCGTTGCCTTCCTATAAACCGTCGTTTCAAGTTCACCGTCAAGGTTTCGTCTGATTAGCACATCCAGGAAGGGCAACTGCTGCTCTTATTCTTCTTACCTCGTGAATTTTATATCAGGGAAGACTGCGCTGAGCAGACTGTGGAAATGTTGCAGCATGCCCTTCTTTACGATGACGAACGTGTCGTCAACGTAACGGCGCCAAAACACCGGTTCATGTTGAATGAAGGTAATCTTTTCTAGCTCCTGTAGGACCAGTTCTGCCACCAAATCGGAGACCGGTGAGCCCATTGGGGTTCCCTTGATTTGTTCATAGGTATCTCCCGCAAAAGTGAAAAAAGTTTGTTGGCAAACTTCAAACAGCCTCACGAGGTGTTCAACTTTGAGGGCATTCTGAGTCTCATCGTACACCTATTCAAGTCTTTTGCGCAAGACTTCGCGGGCCACGTTTGGTGGGATGGATATGAATAACGACGTCACATCGAAGGAGACCATGATTTCGTCCGATTGAATTCTCCGACCTCGGAGGTGTATGAAAAATTGGGAGGCTGATCGAACTGAGGTAGTCGAATTGCCTTGGAGGAACTTTAGTTTTGAGTACATCCCCTTTGCCAAGTCTTGCGCATGGGTGTCCAATGACGTGTCATTGTCCCTTTTCTGACCCGTTTATTTTGTTGCTGATTAAAATCCTGATCTAGTGTTTGTTGTGGACCAGGAGCTGTGGTGGTACGCCTGCGTGCTGGTCCTAGTAGCGCCAGTCACATGCGCCCTCTCCCACCTCCGATGTTCTTGACTCTGCCAGCCTGGTGCAAGCTGGCAGCTCTCTGGCACCTTATTCCCTGTCGGCAAATGTGCTTGCGCTGCCGCTGGTTATACGGGTCGTGAGCATGACTGCCCAGTCGTCCTCGTCCTTCCGAACAGTTGCGGGGCTGTTGTTGTTTGTTAAAATCCTGGCCAAATGTTTGTTGTGTACCAGAGGGCATGTTAGTACGTCTAGGTGCGGGTCCGACCGTGCTAGCCACCTGCGCCCTCCCCTACCTCCGGTTTTCCCGACTCTTTCTTGACACGGGGCCCAGGTGGGGGAGGAAGGGGGAGTGCGATAGGTGCCGTGTTAGTCTACTACCACTAGAAACTAATTCACGCACAAGTCGCAGTGCCTGCCTTCACCTTGCTGTGGAGCACACGGTAGACATCGTCGGCAACGACGGTCCAACTGTCGGTTCACCAGTTATCGTGCGATGGATTCGCGGATGACAAACCAGGCCAGTGCGTGAGGCGATTGTGCAATCGGAATGAGGACATGTATGGACCGAGTCCACATTGCTGGAGGTGGGGATGGTGATGGTGAATGTGTGAGTAGTAGTAAGGGCATCAGTAGTGTTTTGGTCGTTGGCGGTGGTGGCAGAGGTGATTGTGTTCGACGTCGTTGCAGTAGGTAAGGCAAGTGTAGGGGAGATGGTAGTACCCGCCTGCAGTGTGGCACGGGGATTCGAAGCAGCAATGGTGAGGGTGGGTGCCGATATGGTCGACGTGGAAATTGAGGCAGGCGCGGTCGTGGAGTCATCAGTTGATGTCGTCAGGCGGTTGGTGCATTGGGCCCGAAGACGACTGACGAGACCGAGTTGCGGCCGAAATGTTCGTTGACTGTGCGGGCACGTTGGGTGGGGTTGAGGGGCGACGTTGCGAATCGGAGGTGCCTGGAACTTAAGAGCGGCCCTTTTGGCTTTGGCGGTGGCGATCCGGTTTGCTTCGTAGATGGCTAAGCCAGTCTTCACTTCTCTTCTCCAAATCGGCCTGTTCTTGGCGAGGTCCTCCCAGGTCTCTGGGTTGATATGCAATCGCTTGAGAGGATTCGTCAATGTGTCCTTGTAGCGTCATTTCGATTCTCCCAGTCGGCGAGCATCGGTGGCGACATCGCCAAAGAAGAGTTGCTGTGGTAGACGTGTATCCTCCATCCGCAGGAGGTGGCCGCTCCAGCTTAGTTGCAGTTGCCTCGGCATGGCATTGATGGTGAGGATTCCGGTCCGTTCTACAACTTCCGCGTCGGGGATCCTGTTTTGCCATCTCACCTTTGGTATTCTGCGAAGGCAGCTGAGATTGAAGTGGTTGAGTAGACGGTCCAGGTCTCCTCTCCGTAAAGAAGTGTCGTCAGGACGACGACCTTGTACATCTTTAGTTTTGTATTCAGTTGGAGGCCTTGACGATTCCACCTGGGGTTCTGCAGCCGACCGAAGGCTTGGCTGGGTTTGGAGATCTGGTGGACCGGGTCGTCGTCGATCCTGATGCAGTGTGAGATTGGGCTGCATAGGTAGTTAAAGTTATCCACAGTCTTCAGTTCTATGCCGTTGACGCAGAGGCGAGAAGAACTGTATCCAGCGGTCGATGGCTGTTGATGCATGACCACCGTCTTGTCCGTATTTATGATCAGTCCGAAGTGGGCGCAACCGGAGTCAAAGAGATCCATGCTCCGTTGCATGTCTTCTCTGGCCGTGCTGTTGCATGCACAGTCGTCGGCGAAGGGCAGATCGCGGATAGTAGTTGTGGAGAGACGCTTCGTGGTCTTCATTTGCCGGCTGTTAAGCAGGTGTCAGTCGGTCTTGTAGTTGATGCGGATCCCGAAGCGCTTATTACGGTAGACGTCCATCAGCATGGCAGGGAACGTAAGAATGAAGAGGGTGGGCGCGCGTATGCATCCTTGCTTCGCTCTATTGGTTACTGCGAATGTCTCAGAGATTGCGTCCTTGTCCTTGACGTACGCCATCATCCCATCGTGGAGCTGAAGTACCGTGTGCGTGAATCGTTCGGGAAAGCCGGGTTTTTGCATGATTCTCCACAGTCCTTCACGATCCACCGTGTCGAAAGTTTTCGTCAGCTCCACGAACGTGGTGTGGGGGTGAGTTCGAATCTCCTGCAACTTCTCCTGTAGCTAGCGGGCGGTAAGATCATGTCGGTGGTTCTCTGGTGACTCCGAAAGTCACACTGGCTTTCCGGTAGGAGTCCTTGCTTTAGGTGGTCGGGCTAACTGAGCTAGCTTGTAGTTATGGTCTGCTTCCACTTCCATCATTTCATTATCCAAATTCTACACCTTCCTCGAGTTGGGAATTTCTGTTAACCCACCATATTGCACAGGACCGAATTGGAACATTCAATCCCTATTTTCCGCGGATAATCAATCGCTGGGTGACGTAGATGCTTCCCCTCAGAAACAAACAGTTTGTCCCTGGGGTCAGCAACAGATGACCCTAGGACCCTGTCTAATGGAAATGGCAGTAAAATGGTTTATAAGAGTGGGGCCTTATGCCGCACATAAAAGGAAATCGAGAAATTAATAGTGAGAAGAAATGTAAAATAGCATCGAAAGCTTTCTAATGGGCTTAGAATGTAAGCAGTTAGTAAGCGCACAAATTCGAAAAGCTAGCCCAAAACGGTAGTTAAGGTAATTCAGGCTACTGAATAAACCGCTGTCGACTGAATAACGGAAGCTCAGGTTCCAGGGGAAATAGCAGCCAATCGGAATTGGCCGCACGCGATAATCAGACGTACAAATAACTCAGGTTGAGAGATATGCCAGAGGACGCAATAACTGTCAAGAATTTACCAAAAAAATGCAAAACAAAGAACAAGAAGGAAGTGCGAAAAGGTAAGCTAAGTGACAGTAAAAAAAAGATTAAAGAGAAAAAACACGTCTAGTAGTGTAAAGAGACATGGTTTACAAATAGATATATAGGCATATGTAATGGAAATAATTTATGACAAATATCGGGGACTTCGGCATCAAAAACAAATCCCCACCCTGAATACAGGAGCACATAAAGCAGTCTGTCCATGTAGATCTAAACAGCAGTATCTGTAAGTGAACGGTAATTGCAATAGTTAGAAATAGCAATAAAACGTAAACTAATTTCTTTTTTAACGCAGACCATCGCCTGAACAAACTGGAAGGCTCAGAGGGCCCCAGAGGGACATACCAACGGAATTTGAGGAGATAATGGAAATAATGAACTCCGATAAGGTGGTGCAATATTGCCCAAAAGTTGGAAATGTAAATGTCGTTGGACAATGCAACAGCAAATCCTCAGGAAACACACTGACGGTTTCGTCTTCAGATGCAACCCTTGCAACAACACGAAGGCACTGTGAGCAGGTTCGATATTTGAAGGCAGCCATCTAACAATCAAGGTTTTAAAAATTTGCCTGTCATTCTTAAGAGAAGCCAGAGTACGGCAATGTCAAAGGGAAGTGGGAGTGTGTCATGTAAGGGCAGTGGAGTGGTACGGCATATGTCGCCATACCAATGCAATTGAAGCGTATAGGAGCCAGGCTGAGCTGTCTAGGCCCAAACTGAAGAGATACAATATCGTCTATTGTTTTGACTCAACGCCGCCGGCCTAAAATAAGCATGGGAAACCTTCCTGGCCAACATTGCGGAGGTGTACCCCGTGAAGCAGCCGAACAATTGATCATCCTATGGAACTGGTACACAACAGCCAATTCTCTCAGCTGTAAGAATTTTCGGTCAGATCGCAGTTCGTAGCCCGGAATGGGGAAGCCAAACGAACACTAAAAACCTAGCTCTAACCGTAAAACCCAAACAAAAACACTAGTCCTAAGACCCTAAACTAACGCTAACCGTAAAACAAGACACCAAAAGCCTAACCCTAACTCTACAAGATAACATTAACTCTAACACTAATACCTAACCCTAAACTCAAGCCTTAAGCCTAACCCTGAGACCTAGCCCCAACCCTAACCCTAAAATCTAACCATAAACTTAACCCTAAAACCTAACCATAATCTAAACCCTAAACCCTAAAACTAACCCGAAAAACCTAGCACCGACCCTAACACCAAACACTACCCCCAACTTTAAACCTAAAACCTAGCCTTAAAACTAACCCTAAACCCTAATCCCAACCCTAAAACCTAACCCTAGATTGAAACAATAACCCTAAAACCAAAACCGAAAATTAGCCAAAACCCTTACACTAAAACCTATCTCCAACCCAATCCCTAAAACCTAACATTAAACTAAAACCTAAATACTAACCCTAAACTTAACACTAAAACATAAGCCCAACCCTAACACTAAGACCTATACGCAACACTATCCATAGATGAAGAAGAAGAAGAGTCGAGCACCGGAACACTTTGTTTAGTATCCTGAGCTCTCAGACTCGTACAGGAGTCCATCGTCAGAGGTAGTGACAGAAACAGAACAAGCGGCAGTTATAAGGCATGTAGGCCCGATCATAGACCGATGGCGCACGACTGGAGGTAACTACGCAGGGCTTTGTACGCCGGCGTCCGATCGATAAATCGAGTGACCGAGTTCTCATCCAAGGCCCAGGCTTCAATCAATTCTCGACCTGTTTTGTTTCCGGCGTGGGC
>CACRXP010000036.1:340589-351865 GCA_902702965.1 Spirometra erinaceieuropaei | reverse complement strand
AAACCTAAAACTAACACTAAGACCTATGCCCAACACCAGCCCTAAAGCCCAACCCGAACCTTAAACCTAAAAGCTAACGATAACCCTAAAAAAATAAAGCTAACAATACTCCTAAAACCTAACCCTAACACTAACACTAAACCGAACAAAAACCCTAAAAACTAACCTTAAACTTAAACCTAAAACCCAAATCTAACCCAAATCTTATCCCTAAAACCTAACCCTTACCTTAACTTTAAACACTAACCATAAAACCCTAATCCTAAACCCTAACACTAAGACCTAGCGCCAAAACTATCCCTAAAACCTAACTCTAACCCTAAACCCGGAACCTAATCCCAAAAATCTAAGACTAAACTTAATCTTAAAACCTAACCCTAACCCTAAAACCTTACCCAATAATTAACCCCAAAAGCCTAACCCTAACTTAAGGCCTAAAACCTAACCCTAACCCTAACAATAAACCCTACCCCCAACCCGCAAAACTAACCCTCAACTTAACCATAAAAGCTAACACTATACCTGACCCTAACCCTAAGCCTAAACCAAAACCCTAACCGTAACCCTAACTCTAAACCTATCACTAAAACCTAACAGTAACCTTAATGCTAAACACTAACGTTAAACCTAGCGTCTAACACTAACCCTAACACTAAACACTAAAACAAACCCTAACGCTTAACCCTAACGTTAAGCCTAAATCCCAACATTAACCATAACCCTAACCCTAACGCCAAAACCTAGCCCCAAAACTATCCCTAAAACCTAACCCTTACCTCAACCCTACACACTAACACTAAAACCTAAAGCTAACCCTAACCCTAACCTTAAAACCTAACCCAAACATAAAACCTACAACCTAACCCTAACCCTGACAATAAACACTAAACCTAACCCTAAAAACTAAACCTAACCTTAACCCTAAAAGCTAACACTAACCCTAACCCTAAAGCTAAACACTACCCCTGACCCTAACATTAGGACATAGCCCCAACACTATCCAAAAAACCTAACCCTAACCATAACCCTAAACCCTAACACTAACCTAAAATCTAACCCAAACCTTCACCCTAAAACCTAACCCTAACCTAAACCCTAAACATTAACACTAACCCTAACGTCTAACCCTAACACTAACCCTAAACCCTTACCCCGACCCTGAAACCTGCCCCTAACGCTAAGCCTAAAACCGAACATTGACCATAACACTAATTCTAACACTAAAACCTAACCCTATCCTTAAACCCTAACCCTAACACTAAAACGAACAGTAACCCTAACACTAACACAAACCTCTAGCCTCAATCCTAACCCTAAAACCTACCCCTAATCCTATCCATAGGACCTAACCCAAACACTAACCCTAAGCCTTACTCTACAAGATAACAATAACCATAACACAAACCCTAAAACCTAACCCTAAACTCTAAACCAAAAATCTGGCCCTATCCTTGACCCTAAAATCTAACCATAACCTTAACCCTAAAAGCTAACCCTAAACTTAACAACAAAATCTGACCATAACCCAACCCCTAAAATCTAGCCCTAACCTTAACACTAAAACCTAACCCTAAGGCTAAATTTAACCCTAAGCCTAACCCTAAAACGTAACCCTAAACTTAACACTAAAACCTAACCCCAACCTTAACCCTAACCTTAACCCTAAACCGTAAACCTAACCCTTAAACCTAACCCTAACTCTGAAATCTACCCCTAACCTTAACACTAAAACCCTAACCCCACAGCGCAAACCCTAACCCCAACCCTAAAACTTAATCCTAAGCCTAACCCTAACCCTCACTAAGCCCAACAACCTGACTGAAATGGGCGACCTGCCTAACTCAGTAGAAACACTCACCTACTGATGACAAGTTTCCTCGACAAGGGAAACACACCTGCTGATTACAAGTAAGTATGTCGACAGTATCTTACCGAATTTTCTTTTGTATGAAGTAATCACAAAATACTCAGTCTTTGGTATGTCGTTGGTCGCGGACAAAACCTTCGCATGACACTTAACACATCGGGGTTGAGGGTCATGATAATGGGTCCATATAGACATTTCTGCAGTTGTCTGCAAGGTTAATAGCACAGGCCGGTGAGACACGCAGGCCAAGCCCAGTTGGGACACAGGATAAAGAATAACCGAAAACACCTACTTAAGTAAATGCAGTAGTCAGTCTTGTGTACTAATAGGCATACTCCAGCGACAAACCATACCCTTACCGAAATTTCCGCCCTAAAGACCAGGTCCTTGCTAACTAAACTGCCTTCGCTTCAGACTCTGGAGTTTGCTCAATTTCTGGGCATTATTCTCATAACTGAGACGTGGACAGCGTCTCACTGACAACCTAACACCAGTGAAGATTTTGGTCTTTGTCTCTCGCAAACACGTCATACTGCGGTCGATTAAAATTGCAAGTATCAGTTAGTCGCGAATAACTTCAATTTCCCGTAAGTCTGCCGGGTTCCTCCTTCTGATGTTGAAAGAATCCAAAACCTTATCCGACGTCATGGATTTCAGCTCGTGGGATCAAGTTGCTGATTTCCCTACTTGAGGACTGAGCATACTTGAACTGATTTTCGGTAGAGGTTGCTTGTTGTTGTCACCGTCATCCCCAGATGCACTTGGGGTTCTGATCACGACGTAGTTTTTTCTGCGTTAGCTTCCGAAGATGATTGATTTTTTAAAAAAATATAGCTTTCTCTTCCACTTTCGATCAGCCTGTTTGGAGGACTTACTGACACACCTTAAATCTCATAACTGGACTCATTTATACTCAAGTTTGGGTCTAAATGTTTCCGCCGCTGAATTTTACAGAGTTATGAACTCACTTGACTTCCCTTTGGTTTCTTCTTTATCCTTTCCATGTAACAGGGAAGACTTCCATCGTTTTTATCTGCAAAACAACATTTCGGTTCTACACTTGGTCCCCAGCGTTTTTGGGTGAGCTAAAAGTTGTCCAAAGAAAACCAGTTAAATAGTGAAACTAACTTTGTCGAAAAGCGCTCGCTAAATTTCGCGAAACTTTTTATCGCACGATATGAAAAATGGCGGACGATCCGCGGGTTAACTGAGAGCTAGGTGGAGGTGCTCCCTCCCCTCAACCTTAAACAGTTTTCCGGATTGTTGTAGAACCAATTCCATGCTCCAACTGGTGCATTTAGCCGTTAATATAAACTATATTAAAACGCACTTTGGTCACGCGAAGGGCACTTTTTACTGTGTCTTGCGCACCGGTCGTGAGTTCTCATCCAACCTAACGTTGTCCAAGTGCCTTTGATACTGTGATACGTAATCTATTTCCTTTTATTGTTGTGTTAATTACTGCGGTTTCTTGGTAATTTGGAGTCATCTGAGATACAAATGGGTTTACTTACCGAACGACATCTTTTGCAGCACAGCAACTGTTCAGAGTGTATTCATACCCTAAATTTGTTGTCTTTTATGACGGGTGCCAAATAAGCGGCCGCAGGTCTTCCATCACGGCCACCTTACGTACTATTGTTTGTTCAGTAGGTGTGCTTGTGGTATTTTTTTTGCCGCCGCGGCAAAAAAAATACCACAAGCACACCTACTGAACAAACAATAGTACGTAAGGTGGCCGTGATGGAAGACCTGCGGCCGCCACGGCCAGAAAAAAACCCTCAAACACACCTACCGACCAGACTCGGTAGGGTTTACGCGGAGTTCCCATCCCCTGTTGCCTAAAATTTATGTCCAATATACAATGCCACTTTTATGCCCTTACGCACACAAACTTCTCTTTTCCTAAACCACCTCTGGGCAGTTCGCATGCGCGGCAGTTGCGCTGTTAACTGCGGGTTTGCCGGTTTCGTGGTTTACGTGCAGTTTCCCGTCATCATCTTTCGTTTTCAGGTCATGGTCCACTTACCTCCCCTCCCACGCATTCCGGAGTCCACCTAACTGAGGTGCCAGCATTTCCCTTTCGTCAGTCAGACTACCACTTACGTCAGCTGTTTACTAACGTTTCCAGCCCGGCATCCACTTCCGGGCGTGTACATGAACCTCCGGCCCTCCCTCCGCATATTCTGCAACAGCCCCCCCCCCCAAGCTTACAGCCTACGCCGTCCAAACATAAGACTCACTTGGGGCAGCTGCTACCAAAGGCTTCAGGCTCTTACACCAGTGCGGTATTTTCATACACCCCTACCGCTCCCTCACCGCCTAGCCCACGCCTTTCTCCCTCCCCCCTTCCAAAGGCCTGTCACCTACGCCGTCCCAACATCAATCCCGGCAGTCCCGCTCCCCTTTAGGCAAGCTTACCGCATTCGACAATTCCCTCACCTACTGTACCTCCCACCCGGCTTTGTTAGTTGACCGGATATGCCCTTCCCCGCGGGTGGTTCACGTCGCCAGTTACCAGCTACACCGATTCCTACTTACCGTCTACCATGGCCGGCTGCGGCCTAAGGCAGTCTCTTCGCACCTCCCTGTTCCCGCTCTAAAGGCCTTCCGTAATCACTCCCTTCCTGCCCCTTAAGGGTTTATCGACGAGGCTTAGTGGACGTCATTGCATTATTCTACGTCGGTAAACATGTTCACGTACCAAGCCTCCAGGGTGGTCGATCAGTC
Source organism: Spirometra erinaceieuropaei (assembly GCA_902702965.1). Taxonomy (NCBI): domain Eukaryota; kingdom Metazoa; phylum Platyhelminthes; class Cestoda; order Diphyllobothriidea; family Diphyllobothriidae; genus Spirometra; species Spirometra erinaceieuropaei. The sequence continues at coordinate 347,268 of CACRXP010000036.1, read as the reverse complement.
GCAATCCTTACCGTGCGATGATGGCTACGTTACCACTGCTAGAGATACCCGCCCATCCCACAGACAACGTCCGTTCAACTCCTCCATTAGTGATCCATAGGCACCTATCAGCCAACGCAGCCCTGTGATTGAAATTTACTCAACTGCGTATCACACCTTCTCTCATTCCGGAGGCTTAGCAGCACCGTAAGCAAGAACAACGCCTTAGAAAGATGCAACATTTACTCCGAATTAGGAAAAGGAACAATACACTAGACATAAAGCGTAGTAGGGAAAATCGTCCCCGACTTCCTTGGGCAGCCGGCCTGCCACATCAGTAACATTCAACAGTTAGGTGTACTACAAAAGGGTATGCGATTACACGCTTGCAATACAATGCCGTACCCCCTATCAACTTAAGCATTCATCTTTGGTAGAGGGTATCCTCATCGTCAGCAGACAATGGCACAATCACTGTAGGTAGGCATGGACAGTAAATAAAGGAAGTACGGAGTCTTCCTTTTACGTCTTCCATCTGCGCCTTCTTTGGTTAGCTTCCACAAACGTCCTTGGTTGGCTCTCCTCAATCGCCAGTTCTCCCATCGCCAGCAGGTAACGGCCACAGGCACTGTAGGTAGGCATGGAGAGTAAGTGGACGATATACAGAGTCATACCTTCCAGTCTTCCGACTGCGCGTTCGTTGGTTGGCTTCTCTAATCGTCCATGGTTGGCTCTCCTCAATCGACAGCTCCCTCTTTGACCGGCCGGCAACGGGCAGAGGCGCTGTAGGTAGGCATGGAGAGTAAGTGGACGAAGTACAGAGTCATACCTTCCAGTCTTCCGTCCGCGTGTTCGTTGGTTAGCTTCTCCAACTGCCGATGGTTGGCTCTCCTCAATCGACAGCTCCCTCTTTGACCGGCCGGTAACGGCCACAGGCACTGTAGATAGGCATGGAGAGTAAGTGGACAAGTACAGAGTCATACCTTCCAGTCTTCCGTCTGCGCCTTCGTTGGTTAGCTTCTTCAATCGTCGATGGTTGGCTCTCCTCAATCGACAGCTCCCTCTTTGACCGGCCGGTAACGGCCACATTCACTGTCGGTAGGCATGGAGATCAAATGATGGAAGTAACGATGCTTACCTACACGTCTTCTGTTTGCGCCTCCGTTGGTTAGCTTATCCAGTCACCGTTGGTTGGCTCTCTTCAATTGGATACGCTTCTGCCCAATGTCGTAGGAAAGTTTCCCAGCAGGCTGCCATGTTGTCGGCCCTTAGGTCGAACCAGAGGCGGTACTAAACCTCATCTAGGTGGGCCCACACTGCCCTGTTACAGACAGGTCCAGACTCCTGCAGCTTCCTCTTTAACCTGCTCCAGTAGGCCTCTATGGCGTTCGTATGCCGTCCTGTTGTGGCATTCACGTACCCCTACGGTGGTTGAGAGTGTAGTGCGTATAACCTTCCGACGGTAGGCGGGTGCAACCCTTCCACTCATCGGTTACGATAACACTGCCAGCAGCCACCCACTTCCTTATGACGGGCCTTAGGGCCTCCCAGCGCGGTTGTTAATCTGCTCAAATGGGGCTTTCCACCTGCGTGTATCGTACATACCGACGACGCACAACTGCCGCCGCGGTCGTCCCCTGTTATACTTGCGGCGACTTATGAGCGTCTCGTCTATCTGTACTTCCACGCCTGGTCCCCCACTTTGGGTTACGGCGGATAGAAGTGCGTGTGAGCGGGCCCCGCGGCAAATGCCGTACCATTTCATGGCAGTATTTCTACTGACACCTACACTTGCCGCACACCGCTTGGCCCGCACACCTTCTACAAACTTGTAGCATATACGCATCAGTGTCTGCAGACTGAGCTTACTACCAATGAACATTGACCCCGTCCGCAGGCACCGCTTCCGTCTGCAGTGTCCACAACGGACTGCATATCCGTCCGTATGCTGCCGCAACACTTGCATCTGCACAGTACGCCGACATCGGCATGCTAAGGTGGTGGCCAGCAACCTCCACCGCTGCAGGTACTGAACGACCCCCGCTGACTGAAGGACGGCTTGTATTTCATCCTCGGCCGTCGGCATAATCCGCTGAGGACCGCGCCTACGTCCGCCTGCATTCGGTTTACGTAGGCCTGCAAACTGCTCCCACCATGGATACTTACAAATCCCGTAAAACAGCGACCTTACACACAGCGGCCGCCAAGTTCGGGAGTTTGCCGACTTGCTGTAGGTTGGTGCGGTGGCGTTGGAGTACGTCCAGGTATCCTAAACATTTTTCGCGTTATGCGTATTAAACGGTGCATGCGGTGGAGACCACCGATATAACAAATAGGGAGGGGGTGAGGAGGGGGTCAATAAGGGGCTGGGAAGTGACGCAATTGTCATAAGCAGTTTATTCAAATACTCTTACCCAACCGCAGTACACCGCTGTCCCCTCGCGTCCACCCTTGCGCATCGTCTGTTTCCCGTCCATCTGATGCACACCACTTTCAAATGTGGCGCCAACGATCCCATTGGTTAACCGCTTGGCGGTTCGGGTTTACTCGCCCCGGCCGCCAATCACATCACGTCCCAGGCCAGCCCACCTTCGATTGGGCATTGCCTACGGTTTTCCCTATTTGCGCGCCATCCTCCGCTATTTTTGACTTCATTAAAACAAATAATTATTTTTCTGCGATTTCCAACATTTTTCGGCATCCAGCTGTCAATCCAGTGCCCTTTGCCGCTTACCCCGCCCGTTCTTCCCCTCAAAACCGCCATCCCGTTGTACCCGACCCACCTAGAGAAGATTTCTCACTGTGACCGCCTGTTGGGCCTCGGCCGGATAGGTCAATGCAGCCTGCACCAGTGCCCTCCTACCAGTAAGCAGGTTTAACTCACTTACTGGTTAGTGTGGCAAGCGAAAAAGGCACACAAACTACCCAAACCAACTTGCTGTACTCAAATACACCGCGAAATTGACTGCCTCCGGTAAGACTATTCACAATGTCACCGACAACCACCTAAGAGAAAACCAGACTACGTAGCGGAACAGTGCCTTACGAACTATAGTGATTTACAGCAGCCGAAGGTAACCATGCCCGACATTCTTCAAGCCGTGCAGATCCACTTCATCCCTGCGAGGCAGAAGACCTCACTTCCGCACTGGCCACTGTGCACTTGGTCGGTCAGGTTCTGGAGCCGACTTAGCACAGGATGTAGTAAGCTAATATGTTTATTTGTATGTTTATAACGGCTTCTAGGCATTCTGCTCGACCTTCTCCCCCCTATGCCTCAGCTTCTGATGGGGAGGATCAATAGAAAAGAGGTCGTTTGCACGCCATCCTCTCCATTCTGTCCTCTCCAGTATGTCAAATTTTCTTATTGGCTTACACAGACGCTATTCGGCTAAATCAAACATTCACTAACTGTCCAACCGAGACAACTGGCAAAACCGAAATTGGCTGGTTCCGTCAGAGGACACGGTAATTACGTGTGGAACTTTACTATTAAAAAGTTTTATGCAACCATCATCATATACATAGTTATTACTAGAAATGTTTGGACTGCTTAAATAGTACGAGGTTTTTGGGCTCAATTGACAAACTAATTATCTAAACATTATATTGTCCTACTGTAGTTGCGTTGTATTGTACTTACAAACAGACTCCCTTGCTTGCAATAACCTGCTGCGGTGACCGAAAGCGGTACCTTTAGTGGATCGTGAACCCGAACAAAGCACCTGTGCCTTATGCAAACGTTCCTACGCGTCAAACGTTTTTTGATTTCCCAAAACACATCTTTTTTCGCTATTTCCAATCAACCGTATAATTTTATGGTGATCAGTGCTGCGCCAACAGGCAATTTCTTGTGTAATCGGGCGGGGTTACCCTAGGTAGGGCGTGATGGGGTCAATTTGTTACATTTAGTGATTACACGGTAGTCCATGGTCGTCGGAAGTGTGATATTAAACGTCTGGCGACAGACTCCATATCAAAAAGAGTACCAGAAAGACGCGAAAAGAGTCACCCTCCCATACATTTTTAGTGAGCTGTCCGGGGAGCCGCATTCCACCCATGCTGCGTCATAGCCCCTTTCAGCTTCATTTGGCTAGAGGTCCCAATTTTGTTCTCTGAATTCCAAATTCAAATGATTCGTTTCCGTCTCATTCACTTTAGCCTTCGAAACCTTTCTAAGTTCTTAGAAGGAATCACATATCCTGTCTCTCCCCAAGCACGACAGTCCTACATACTTTGATGCTTTTCGGTCAAAAAACCTTTCCAATGACTGCAAAAATGTCGAGTACTCAAATCAGAGGTAAGATTCTGCCCAGCTTAATACATAATAACCTGCCGAATGCAATTCAGTGGAATCATGAAAGCTCGATCCTGTTTGACCTACCAGCTCTCTTATTTATCATATTTCACAGTCGCAGGCCGAGGGATCCGTTCTTTGTACGGGTTTGTTTGATATGAGTGAAAGAATTTGAGTATGTTGAGCACACTCTTCTTCTTCTTCTTCTCCTTCTTCTTCTTCTTCTTCTTCTTCTTCTTCTTCTTCTTCTGATGGTTTCATCGTTGGGAATGGAAGGAAAACTTTTGATTTCATACTCTCTTCGGCAGACTTTAGCACACGAAGAGATTTGATTTCCAGCCCTAGTTCCAGCCTAACGCGTGTGAGAATTTAGTTTTTTTCCAGAACAGTGTGCTTCATGTCATGCTTTTTGCCAATGATGTGTCATCTATCTTTCAAAGTGGCAGACCTTATATGCACGCTGACGACTTGAAAATTACCTATCAGCACTTATGATCCGGCAGATCATTAAATCATGCTCGAGCACTTTAAAAACAACCCGCAGCCTTTTGTCTGCCGGTGTTACACATGGCGCCTTTTCTCTGCCTGGCGTGAGTGTTCAGTTATTATTTTTGGCAAGGACAATCAGCCGGAACTGAGCAGGGATGGATGAGGGATTAGTGTGTCAGGATTTAATAACGATCTGGCTATATCTTAATTGAAGTCTCAAATATTTCTAGATTTGCGCCCTGATTGTCTCCAGGGCGAGCAGAAGGGCTAGATGTAGCATCCAAACACTTAAAACTACCAACGTTAGGACTCTTCTCTGTAAAATGTACTTGAGACCTGGACTACCATACTGTTCTTTTGTATTAGTTTCGTACGTGCTGGTGAGCACAAGGAAACTGAATCCGTCTAGCATCATTTATCAAAAGAGTCTGCCCCTCGAAAGACCGAAACTTGACTCACAAGTCCTGATCCTCGATGGCTTCTGAGTTCCAAAAGGAGCTATTTTTAATATCCCAGCTGTTAAATTGATATAACTTTAATTATCTGACAGTCTAGAGGCACGTGGGGTCTATTTATTTCTTCTTCTCACAGGTACCGCTAAGCTTAGCTAGATTTCTTCTGTCGACGCAATTACAATCTGCAACAAGTTACCCACTAACGTGAGAATTCCGAAAACGACCCCCTGCTTAGAGGAGATATCACTCGCTTTCTTCATTTAGAGCAACTTCCAGAACTCCTGGATGCCGAATCCACTGAATTAATCCTCCACAATTATGACATTTGTAGTATTTAACCTGGCTTCATTGTGAGGGTGAACGCTGTCGACTTTGTAGTTTGTCACTCAGTCTGTATAATCTTCAGTCTTCAGCGAGCTACTGTCCACTCCTGCACCCCTTGTCTGACCTCAGCCTTTTTTCCGTTGAGGAGGAACGGAACAGACAACATCCGGCTTTTCTCGTAGTCATTAGATCCTGTTCTTGGTCGTGGTCATTTTCCGGGCTGAAAGTTTTTATTCCGAATAATCCCGAAGATAAAATACGGTTTTATTATCCATGAGTCAACTGACTTTGCGTCATTACGTCAGAAGCTTGTTCACTGCTTAGTCCACGCTCTATCCTGACCATGCTTGCAAGCTGGTCTTCAAAATACTTATTGTCCATTGATCTCTCCAAGGTCCTAAAAATGCAGAATTTAATTGCGGTGTACGGAACTCTGGTTACAGTGCTTGATACGCTATGACATAAAAATAACTTCCAAAAAGAGTCTACATACCTTCCTCAACTGGAGAAATTTACATAGCTAAAGACAGTTGAAGTACCCGACAGATAGAGACACCGAATTGGCATTTATATTTGTAATATACCTGTGGACTATCATCCGCGTTCATCTGAAGAATGAGCCCTCAGATCCTATGGTCTGTAATTTCGAATAACGCCCGCTAATATATTCATTTCTCGGGATGAAAATAAGCCACTCTTAACAGCGTTTAACTCGCCGAGTGAAACAAACACTGTGATCAACAGTCCACCTGTTATAAAGTGTATGCACGTTCCCATTCCTCCATCGACACCCATATCACGTGTATGCCCAAAGGAGTTTGAAAGGTTACGTAACTAACTTCTCCTATGAGGTTTGTGTTCGGACTATCTCGAATCCCCTACATCTCTTCCGGTTTGTTTACTTTCTATGTATTTGGCCTCGAAATTAACATTGCCATTTGAATGCTCATAAATTCATACTTCAGTCAGTCAGTGTATTTGAGGGAAATAGGCTTACGCCTTTGAACTCCCTATTTGTACATAAAAAATCGATAAACAAGCAAAATGTGAAGAAATTACAGCATTAAGTGAATGCATACATTGATTCACATATGTCACTAGTCACATGGTTAAAAAGTCACATAGTCCGCTTGTT
>CACRXP010000036.1:306512-333592 GCA_902702965.1 Spirometra erinaceieuropaei | reverse complement strand
TGATTATAGCGATATATCGCCGCTCATTATGGGGTCAAAAGTGATTGGTCGCCCATTGTCCTTGCAGTCACGCCACGTACACAACGAGCGAATACTTGCACTTCGAGTGGACGGCGCGCGCACTTTTGGGTGCCATTTCCTGCTCTACCGCGGCGTTGGACCCACGTGTTTGCCTGATGCCATTCTGCTTTGTTACCCTTTGCGGCTTACTCTTATCTGCGCCTCTAGTTCGCTCAAATGTATGTCAGGGTGAAAATTCGGTGGCGTGTAGCCTGTGTAGTGAATGAACTTTTGCGTGAAATTGACGAAGCCGTTAGATGCCGCGTCTTAAGTCCGTTCTCTGACGTGGAGACGTCTTTTTATGACGGAGATATGGGCTCATCAGCGTCGACCTCGTTCCACTAATCTGGTGAATCCCAAATTGCACAGACCACGGAGGGTGAGGCAACCTTACGTGATGTACTGCCGAAGTGGGCACTACGGTCACAAACTCCGCATATTCATTTGAATAATCTTCTGAAAATAACGAGGCTACCCTTGCCTGACCAGCTTTCGGACGCGCGAACACTGTTGCGTGGGGCAAACAGTATTTTACCGGCAACAGCAATGGACTGCGGGGATTAACCTCATTTAGGTGTCATAAAGCAGTTTAATTATAAGTTTCTTGTCTGTTCCATGCATATTCGAGGTGATGAAACAGTGGCTAATCCAGCAATCGACGGGCTGCCTATTCTAGATAGTATTCAGCCCTTTGTAAGATGTTTGTAGTGGTAAGGTATTCATCTCGCTGTAACTTCTACAATCCAGTGGTCACCTCTAGCTGTCTTTTCCATCTTATTTAACTTCGCCAGCCAAACTGAACAAGACGCAACATACGAACCTCCTTCGCGAATCACGAAAATAGACGAACGAGCCCAGACTATAACGGAGGACGACCCAAGGATCATTTGAGACAGTCGAGATACTGGCATAGTAAAAGGGGACCTGTATACAGACAGAACCACAGGAAGCCTGTGTACAATTGGAGAGAACTACTATCAGGGGAGAATAAATATGGGATCAACTGAAATGCGGGTCCTGTGCAGGGGAGACCAGGTGTGTTGTTCATCGACGGAGGACCAGGGCAGAGGCGTCCGCGTCGTGTCCTTGAGGCAATCGACACTGGTAAGCTGGGCTTTCGGATAGCAGAGTTGAGGCTGTTGCCAGCTGGCTCGCTTTCGAATCCAAAACCTACGGGAGCATTGACGTCAGGGTGTCTGCATGTCCCGAGGGCTTGGCTGCTGTACAGGGGCAACGTGCAGGTAGCCTAGATTGCACCTCGCCAGGGCCACCGGTTTTCAGTCGTTCGCCTCTGAATTTCCAGCTCCTCCGCGGAGCAGTCCCGCTTTGACCCGTTCCGAACTGACTACGTTGCTGCACACGCACTTAAGTTCCTGCTAGTTCACCTTCTTCTACTAACAGATTTACGTAATTTTTGAGGTATTTCTTTCAGCTTGGTCCTTTACAACTGCTTACCTTTCTTTGACGGTTTCCTTTCCTCCGTATCTCACTCACCGTCGTTGTTTCCCTGCAGCTACTGCCAATAAACTTCCGTTATACTGGTGTCTTCTTAGCTTATACGGTTCGTTGGCATTTGCATGCCTGCCACATCTGTACCTGCTGACATATGGCCCCTCCTTAATCCAAGTGGTGACTACGGATTCACTTCTCTTATGGCCCCGTCTTTGTTGACAAGTAGATCTAGCCAGTTGGAACGTTGTCCTTCTGTCGTCTTTGTTCCGAAGTCTATGTGTTGGATAAGTCATTCTCCCAGGAATACCTGCAAGAAGGATATTTCTGGAGCGTTTGCTATGAGAGTTTTCCAGTCTATTCAAATTACAGCAGTCACTCATGGTTACTAAGCACTCCCGCTCGCATATATTTAGTGAATCTGATAATTCTGCGTCGGGTTTTTCATTCGAGCTGAAAATCCCATAGAGCGCGCACAGGTTGAGAGTCGGTAATCGCCTGATCTTAATCGGTAATGAAATACATTCGCAATTCCATGATATTGCGCCAGGGACTTACTGCTGACAGTAGGAGAAATTCGTCGATGTACATTTCAACACCCCCATCTTTATGTTCAAATCTGTCACATGGAAGCATTTGATGGCCCCCGCTACTAATTTTACGGATCATTATTTAGTCAGTCAATCAGGTTTCTATCAATGGAATTATGTGGAGTTCCTGGCCAGAGACTATCTGAGCCCACTTGGTTCATTTAGTTTGCTCATGGGTTGCGCGTAGGCGAATAAACTCGTATATCGGTTTTGTTCTCAATACAGTTTCCTAAATGAAAAGGTCAATAATTGAGCCAACGGCCGTCAGGGGGCGTCCACGACGTCTAGACATAAGTAAGGTTTGGCGGTCAGGCTCTACACCCAACCCGCATGAAACGCCTTACCCCATTATTACCTACTGTTCCAAGTATTATGCCCAAAAAGTCATTGTATCCTATTACTGAAGTCAGACCTAGCTGTCCACCTCTCAAAAAGGGATATCAGTGGCCTGGTGGAATCTAAGGTCTAGTCAGCCTCATCAGTGGAGAAATTCGTCTCTGTGTTGTTTACTGAACGGACAGGCTTTTAAGCCCCAGTCAGTCCTTTTACGTCCAATGAACTTACTACAGCATAAAGTGTCGGCCAAAAAAACTAGAAAGTAAGGAAGTTCTCACTACTGTTTCCGAATTCCGGCAAGATCTTTGCGACAGTTACCCACCCATTGTCTATTGAGAAGCTTTATGGAAGTGTTCTAGTCGGAAGTGCAATTGTCTAATTTGAAAGCTTTGTAGGTCACAGGGCTTTCCCAGTGTGCGTTCGACAAGCCATAGCACTTTATTTGCTGGCAGATGTCAGTGTTACATAAAGGCCTGTGACAAAGCCACTAAATTCTAAAGGTGCCTCACAACGGACTGCGTTGCAGATGCGCTGGACCAAAACAGGGCTCAGACTGACACGCGTTTATCGATAGCGCGGAGTCCGTACGAGCCCATAATTACTGCCGCACGTGTGCGCTGCACAAGCCAGTTGACCCAATTTCATTACCGTTTGATTAGCAGGCTCGCACAACGGACCGATGCATAATACGGAAGGGAATTCGTCCTCGCGGCACATCAGTGCATTCCTCGGTCTGACAAACCTGATGCGCTTGAACCTATCACGACGCGCTAAGAGTCATGCCTTGGAATGCCGTCAGTCCACGGGATAACTCGGTCCTTCTCTCGGGACAGAATCAAGCTGCATTGGTTCCTTCCCAATGTGACCTTTATAGCACTCACGCATGTGAGGTCCGAGCTGTCCATACAGAAGCCGGATAAATGTATTAGGTCCAGGTCGTGTTTGGTACGCGTGGACAGGCTGCGTAACTCTGTCAGCCACTATGCCCGAGCCCACATTCGGTCATCTTGACGTTGTCCTGGTGTAGGAGCAAAGTGGGGGGGGGGAAGGAGAGAGATTAGGCAGATGCTACGCAAGTCTGACCTAACGCACTCCAAAATCATCGATGCAGCGCCCACTCCGTGGAGCACACGGTGGAAGTTGTCGCATGTGATGGTCAGACTGCCGGACCTCAGTGATCTGGAGGTAGTTTTCACTCGCTGTCTATTGTCTGTATGTGGCGATAACATTTCAGACCAGGCATGCAACCTTACATCGAGGGATGGCATGCTCATAAAACGCGTTGAGGAATGGAACGGAATTTATCGTAGAGAGCGAATCAGTATCCTGTTTTTTTACGGCTGCCCTGGGGCAGTACATGGCAGGGAACATGAGATTAAAAAGGGTGGGAGGGAGTACGCAGCCCTATTTCACTCCATTGGTTTCTGTGTATGTTTCTGAGACTGTCCCGTTGACTGCAACGCGAGCCATCATCCCGTCGTGGAGCTGACGCTACATGTGCGGGAATCGATCAGGATAGCCGCATTTCCGCATGATTTTCTAAAGTACATTACTATTCGCTGTATTGAGGGCTCTTGTCAGATCCACAAAGGTACTCTAGAGGCCGCTCTGTATTTTCTGACACTTCTGCGATTAGTGGGCGGCGAAGATCATGTCAGTAGTTCCACAGTGTCGTCGGAAGTCACACTGGCTTTCCGGGAAAAGTCCGTGTTCCAAATGACTGTTAAGACGATTGAGAAGGTTGCAAGCAAAGATTTTCCCGACGTTGCTGGGCAGCAGAATCCCTCTGTGATTATCATGGAGTTGTCGCATCCCTTTCTGCCTGTACATAATGACGGTTGTCGCGTCCTTGAAATCGTGAGAATTTTCCTTGCTGCCACATCTCCTGTAATAGCGATATAATTTTGTCTATCAGTCGGGAGGTCACTGTGCTAGTAGGGCTCAGTCGGGATTGCGTCGTATGCGGGTGCCTTCTTGTTGGAGCTCTGTTGTACAACTTTGATTGCTTTGAGAGGAAAGACGGCGGCCCATACCGGCATTGATTTCAATTTGCGGAAGCCGGTCGGTGGCAGCGTCGAAGATTGGGGATGAGCGGTTAATGGCGGTTCTGAAGTGCTCATCCAACGCTTTGGAATCCGCAGTTTCTCCGCAAGAAGTGTTGTTCCTTCGGAGATTTGGTTCAGAAGCCGTAGACTTCCTTGGTGGAGACGAAGAAATTCCCCATATCGCCTTGGTCAGCTTATCCTGGAATTTCCTTGATCTCACGACCCATCCACCCTGAAGCTCGTTCGTCGAATTCGATGGTGGCCGCTACTGACACAGGCGGAGGGGGGGGGGAGGGGCACCTGCACATGTTTTGGATTATATTGAAAGCCACTTGCGCTGCATCTACCTGTCTTACAATTCACTCTAACCCGCATCCTTTCCTCTAGTAAGTCGGCCCTCTTTCTTCGGAAACTCCACTGTTTTGACTCGACTGTGTCCATGGTTTTGAAATGTACTTCGCATTAACACAATTTGTTTTTTTTTCAAGCTTGCTTTTTCAAAGCCGGACGCTCTAAATGGCTCTCCAAGAAGTTTCCTCGTCTAAGTGTTTTGGAGGCCAACAAAAAGTCTACTCACATGAAAGGTTGGTTCCTGATCCACTCCTCGTCACCTTGACTCGATCCTTACATATAGCTCCACGGTCAACAGTGCGATGAAGTTTTCGGTCTACCTACCGCCTGCCTACGGTGACCATGCAAATTTACCGGTGGTATTTTTCCTACAGGGTTTGTTATTGGACTCTTCATTGCATTAAATTTTCTTTCTCGCAGGCTTAACATGCACAGAACAGAACTTCATCGTCAAATCTGGTGCTCAGAGAACTGCTGCTCGTCTTGGACTCATTCTCGTCTCCCCGGACACCAGTCCACGTAAGTTGGACCATCGCATCCTAACGCCTCCTCATCTTCCTTCTCATTAGGTGGCTGTAACATCCCCGGTGAGGATGACTCTTATGATTTCGGCTCGGGTGCAGGCTTCTATGTCAACGCGACTCAAGAACCCTGGTCGATGCACTATCACATGTATGATTATGTTACAAAGGAGGTTAGTTGTAACGCAGGTCAGATGTCTTTGCTAATCTAAGGCACTAACAGTTGACCACTGCGATTTGGAACCAGATAACAATGGATGTGTTTCAAATAGTTGAAAGTATGCGAGGTCCGGGTAAATGTATAGAAGAGGTGAGGAACTTACTTCCCGATCCAAAGTAGAGTTTCTCTCACGCCCAGTACTCTAACTCGAACCCATCGTACAACGGTTAGAATTCGACTACAACCGTCAGTGGCCTTTAACGGCCCTGCAGATTTTTTCTCGCTACGTTTAGTACGTCGATGATAGACCGCTATGCTTGTTGGCGGATTCATTGTTTGAACGTTGCACTGCCTACGGGGATATCTGTTAGGTGTAAATAACCTTTAGAGATATGCTTCAACCTTCTCTGTGCAATGGGTATCGACACGGTGACAGGGTGTTTTTAGGCAGCTTTTTGCGTGAGATCGGGTAGTCACCGTGGCGGCCTAGGGTGCGAAAGGTACTGGACGTCTTCCTGTAGACGATTGTTTTAAGTTCGCCATCACTTTTTTGCGGAATAGCACGTCTAGGAACGGCGACTGACCGTTTTCTGCCCTTCCATCATGAGTTTGACTTCTGGAAAGACTGAATTTAAACGTTGAACGAAATCGTCAATCATTTCTCGTCAGTGCCACCGACCTGCTGGATCCACAGTTTTCGTCTATGTTTGTCTAAAGCCGGTGGCTCAGGTCTTTGCAATATCGAGTCGGCAGTGAGGCTGGACAACAAAGACTCCATTCACTTGTCCACATACAACTCTGTCGGATGCAAACAAAGTCTTAAGCAGTTTCTGAGAATACCAAAGATGCGCGTAGTTTTTATTTTGGTGTCCGTCTCATTATAGCGTTCTTTCATCAGGGTTTGTTTGGTCTTAACAGCATGGTGTTGCTGGAGAGAGGTTGTTTTTTCGTGATAAATATGGCATCAGTTTGGATGAGATCTTCTGATAGATCAAATTTCTGTTTTTTTCCGCATCGCTGGCCTAACGAATGATAGTTTCGGTAATTATGATAATTTTCAGTGGTTAGGCTTCGGTTACGTTAAAGCAGGGACCATGGCTTACGATTCTCATCTGTTCCACTGTCAGCTCTTCCGCAGCTAGATTGTGAGCAATATTCACACAGCATTGGTTCAGCCTCCCTTCGTTCAACTTGGTCGGTCCTTGGGCTAGTTGGACGTCACTCGCATCGTTAGTTCATCTTGCATTGCGAGTACTTACTTGGTGCGGGCTACTTGTCAGAAGTCCTCCAATAATTTGGAACGGCGGTCAAATTGAGTCTTGAACCCAGATAGGGCCATCCCTCTACACAGTTGCACAGTTGCATTCGCCCCCTATCTAGTCTGTCATTTAGGACCAATGACAGAAATTAGATGTATTTGTTGCCTCTGCCGCCTTTTATTCATTTTGTGTGTCAGTGTCTCTTGCATAGTATCGGCAAATAAAACCGAACTTCTGGCAAGCACTATTATCTGAAATCAGTTATCTTCCCCAGGGTCTGCTTTTCAAAAATTCATCTGACCCAATTGTGGAAAACTCGCCGGCCTAGGCATGTTTTGAAGTAACAACAGCAAGTTCAGGAGTTATGTACAGTTAACGCCCTAACCACCTGTGCTACGAGGCCCCGGCCCATAGTTGTCTGGCGGATTCTAGATTGATTGCTTAGGAAATCCTGCTTGGGCGGTCAGCTTACCGTGTCAGAATTTGCGGATTTCATACGGTACAGTAAGTTGGGCGGCTACTTTGACTCAAATGGCCTTCTGTCGGCGAATTCTAGGTCAGGTGGTTAGAGCGTTGGCCGTGCACAAACCTTGCACTTACTGTCATGGGCTCAAACCTTTCTGAGGCCGCCAGTTTTCTATAACTGGGTCAGATGAATTATGCAAGTCTGCCAAGTGCACATATTTCAAACAATCATCTGCTGCTCACGGGAATTTTTTAGTTAAACTTGCCTGGTTTTATCGGCTAGCTTCAATATGTCCACATCAATAAAGGCATTGTAAGCCGATAGTTTATCTCCTCCGTGAGCTTATACGTATTGTTTACTGAAACCCCTGCCCGTCTACGATCTTTATTATTGCATCGGAACGTGCTTCTATCTTACTCCAGGTCTGCATTATGGCAACAGGTGAGAGGGTTGCATCATTTTTGGATGCTTTAGTCTCCCCTTCTTGCAATTTCAACCTGACGGATAAAGAAATAGAACACTAACTCCATCTTGACTGCATGGCGTTGTAATTCACGCCAATTCTCCGGACCTGTGGTGGTGAACTACGAGTGTTTTTCTTTCCATATGTCGCTTTTGTTGTGTTTCGGGAGAAACGCCCTACCCCCTCGATTAAATTCCTTTGCCTTGTCTGTGATCCGCCCCCTCCCCACACCCTTGTTCCATCGGTTGACTCTTTCACACACCATTCTTTACGATATTTCAATTGACCTGTTTTTTGTCAACTTTTTTGCCACGTTTAGTTGCCAGAGCTGATTGAGAAGAACTTCAAGATCTTGCCTGGAAAATACGGACTCATGGGTCACAGGCAAGTTTTGCCTCTTCTCTCTTTTACTACCGCTTTGGAAAAGTCTGCATGTGTTACACTACCGCCATTTGCATCCTCCTTTAGCATGGGCGGCCACGGCGCACTGATTGTGGGTCTTCGGGAAGCTGACCGCTTCGTTTCCGTCTCAGCGTTCGCGCCCATTTGCCATACATCAGTCAGTCCCTGGGGCATAAAAGCGTTCACCGGTGAGCTGGCTTGTGTTCTTTTGATCCTTTTGGAGAGCGCTAGCCTGGTCTTTCGGTGACAAGTCGCGCCTGATGACAGTATCACCCTATGGGCCGCAGCTGCTTATTCGTCAGACCCTGTAACCTTTTTATTTCGCGGCTCGCCTTCTCCGAAGGTGGCCTCTATCTAGCCTTTCAAACCAGCCCAGTCTCCCGGTGTCCCTGCTTCTCCAATCTAACCCGCCCGCGGCTTATTTTCAGGCCGCTTTCAGTCTATGGCAGGTATGGCAGGCCCCCATGTATCCTCTCCAGGCGTGAGTATTGTAGAATGACCCTGGCAGACTGATCGGGCACCCAGTGTGCTGGTTGATAATTAACCGAGCTTTGTACGCCGTACGTAGTAGTAACCGCCCCCTCCCCCCGCCTCCGGTTTTCTTGACTATGTCTTGACACCGGACGCAGGTGGGGGAGGAGGAGAGAGTGCGGTAGATGCAGCGCAAATCTACATTCACTATGAACTAAATCACGCTCAAGTCATTGTGATTGCTTCACCTTATTGTGGGCTATGCAGTGGACATCGTCGGCAACGCCGGTCGAACTATCGCAGTAACCGTAATTACAAACGTTGTATGTTTGGTTCCATATCATGGCTATTAAGGGGTGACGGATATACCCATTTTGGCGATTTTAAGTTTGTGTGGCAAGTATGCCCAGGAACACTTTGTAACACATAAAAATCAGACAAGTTGCCCGGCTCACTTTATTCTTGCAACTCGAACACCATAGAGAGAGAGGGGGGGAGGGGGACGGGGAGAGGGAGAAGTAAATCTGACAGTGCAGTAGTTTTCGCAAACATTCACTTCATACGCAAGTCACCACTACTTAGGTAACGGTGGTTTATAATTCGTCACGGTGGTGGAACAATCCTGGAGTACTTATAGTTAATTAGGCTTGAGTGCTTTAGTTCACTATAGCATAGGGCGGCCTACCATAGTACCTTTCCTTCATGTCCGCTAACTTGACATTTCGGTTCTACCACCGGTGTCTCAAACAGAACGTGTAGTGTGACCGAGTTCTCTGCGTTTTGCGTGTTTCTGGCAGTGAACACGCTGACAAAATACGCCCCGTCTGCTCAAACTATTGGATATTTTGTTTAATGCCATCTTTTAGCTCATGTCCCCCTTGCTCCTGAGACGCCTGTCACCTTGCTGTCTGTTTATTGCCCTTTGTTTCAGGTTACTTGGGAGCTGATGCGGACTGGTCCATGTACGACGCTGTCGAGCTACTGACCACTCACAAGAAACGTTTTGCCCGTGCTCCTCTGATTGACCAAGGAGATCAGGATGAGTGGTTAGAAAAGCAGTTGATGACAAGCGAACTGGAGAAGGCTTGCACAGCAGTCGGGCAAGACTTGAGGCTGCGGTACCAAAAGGTAAATTGGTTCCTCCTTCATTTCCTCGCCAGTTTGTTCTACTTTGTTTTGACTCTCGTCCCACTTCTCTTTCTCCTCTAAACCAAGTTTTTGTCGGTTTTCAATCCTTCTGTGTGATATTGGGTAGGTGCATTTCACCTCCTAATTAACAATTAGTCAGGGTGCAACCGGCATTTATTCGTACAAGGCTCAGGGAATTCAAGAGTCTGCTATGCTAGGATCAGCAAACCATGGGCCTCGCAGCGTGGTGCGCACTGGCATTTCTCGGACACCTAGTTCCCTGCCGGTAGATGTGCTCGCGCTGCCGCTGGGTATACAAGTCGTGAGCATGGCTGCCCAGTAATTCTCGTATTTATGACCCACTGTGGTGCTGCTATTGGTTAAAATCCTTGTCAGGTGTTTGTTGTGGACCGGGGAACGCCAAGGTACGGGTTCGGCTGTATGAGCCACCTGCGCTCTCCTTCACCTCCGGTCTTCTTGACTATGTCTAGGCACCATGTCCAGATGCGGAAGAAGGAGAGGGTGCGGTCGATGCTATGCGACTCTACTTCCATTACGAACTATTTAACGCACAACTCACCGTGCCTGCTGTCATCTTGCCGTGGGACACACGGTGGACATCGTAGGCACTGTCACTGGACGTGGAAGGCTTAGGGGCCCTCGCGACTGCTTTCCCGGATACCTGACCGGTGTCTTTTAAGTCCCTAGAGTAAGTCGTCTGCTGTGCGATTGTCGCTTCCTGTCTGTGAGCGACTCCAACCCCAAGTCCGTTCCTCGATATGGCGAATTCATCGGACGCAGTAAGGTACTGTGAATCAGCACCTCGTTTTTGGTTCCACCGTGGTGTTTTCCTTAACTGCTCGTTCGCATTTCTCAACAAAAATGCTAGAGTGCTATAACACAGTCCCGTTTCTGCACGATCAAGTGGTTGATATGGCGAATTGGAATAAGGGGTGGTCGTCGGCGTCACAGCAAACGTTTTCTCCCTTCCTATCGCTCTTTTTGCAGACCACCATGTATAGAAAGGGCAAATGTTCATCTTTTCCTTTTATCATGGTGAATTGGGTGTCTCGAAATATCGAGTTCAGGGGTTGGGTGAATTTCCAAGCTCTGTCCCGATGCGTTGTGATGTAGGCGTCATTAACATACCGCATCCATATCTTTGAGTGAGTGTTCAATAGCCAGCTCCTCCACTTTCTACAATACCGCCTCTGCAATTAGACCACCTGCGATATGTTGCTGACACATGTGTTGCCATTGAAAAGGTCTACTTCGAGTCGTTCCACAACGCTGTCAGCCCAACAATTCTGTATCCTAAATACACACTCCAAAAGGAAGTTGAGAAAGAAGCTATCATTTCTAGACATTCTCGCACAGCGAAAGACTAACAAAAAATCACGC
This sequence comes from Spirometra erinaceieuropaei, assembly GCA_902702965.1. NCBI lineage: Eukaryota > Metazoa > Platyhelminthes > Cestoda > Diphyllobothriidea > Diphyllobothriidae > Spirometra > Spirometra erinaceieuropaei. Next base: position 322,490 of record CACRXP010000036.1, on the reverse strand, counting down.
AAACAGATTTACCACAAAAAAAACTTATGATGTTGTCTGCAGTCTGCTTATTCGGGCAAAACACATTGTTCTGACGAAGACGGCTAGGAAGTCGAACTAAATTACCCGTGTGAATCAGAATGGGTTCTGTGAAGATTTTGTGCATCGATGAGTGAGAGATAAAGAATCATAAGAAAGCAAAAAAGGTAGTTCTAGTCAAACGAACCCTTCCTTGCATTAAGAATGTGCCCAAACTCCTTGGAAGACATCAGAGGAAACACCAAATTCAAGTGACGCACAAACCGACGACCACATTACGCACTCGCCCTGTACGCCCTAGGGATAAGGTTGAATACTTAGATATGAAGGCAGTCGTCTAAAAAATTCCGTGAGATGCCTGCGATGCAGTTGGTTTTGGTCAAACTAGAAAACCCGCCTCTGACCGTGTTCAGAAACATCATTTGCTAATAAAGAGGGGAGACCACCTGTCTCAAGTGCCTGTGCATACCCTGGACACCGGGCACACCTTCGCTTGGGGCCAAATTCGCATTGTCATTGTTTGCCCTTTCGAGAAGGGTCGACAACTCCTCGAGACCATGCATCTATCGGCAGACTGATGTCCTAAGAGTCAGGCAGCCATGGTCCCTTATTAACGTGATCTCTGGCTCTCCCACGCATGTGAAAAGTGGACGTGTCTTCTATGGGTAGTGCCCCTCAGTCGATGGCTGACTGATTACCCAGCCTTTGAAGGGTGATGGCCCAAGCAAATGCAGGACTGCGTGTCACCCTTCTGTGCCTCAAGGAGGTTAGCGTCTGCTATGTTAGGATCAGCAAACCATGAGCCTCGCAGCCTGGTGCGCGTTGGCAATTCTCTAACACCTGGTTCCCCGCCGGTAGACGTGATTGCACTCCTGTTTGGTATATAGGTCGTGAGCATGGCTGCCCAGTAATCCTCGTCTTTCTGACCCGTTGTGGTTCTGTTGTTGGCTAAAATCCTGGTCAGGTGTTTGTTGTGGACCAGGGGACGTGCAGTGGAGCGCCAACGTGCGGGTTCGGCCGTGTCAGCCACCTGTTCTCTCCCTCACCTCCGGTCTTCTTGACTCTGTCCTGACACCAGTCCGCCACTTCGCACAAACACACGCAACTAAGCAGACTGCATGAACTGGGTCGAGGCGTCAGTCGGGAGCCTTGTGAGCCACGGCACTTGGCGCACGGTGATGGTCTCAGACTCGAATCACACATGCAGTAGAGGAACTGCATGGAGACCGAGCCGAGAAGCACACTTCCCATTTGCGTGGGATGTGACAATCGAGTGATTGCAGTGGTAATATTTTTGTTTGATGCGCTTTTGGTGGGGGGGGGTGTGATGTGGCCGGCGGTTGTCTACGGCAGGTTTTCGTGAATGCGCATTTTACCTAATTAACCCGTGGGTGAATACCGGGTGCCAGGTTACTCACTTGTGAAGGTGTAGTCGGTTATGTTGGTAAACACCCTACTGTCTTTATTTAAGTAACACATCTGTTCATATAAATTTGTACACCGTCTGACATGTCTCGTTCAAATGCTGCGAATGTGTTGTTGGCTGTTGTTTCTCAAATTCTCCTCCTTTTAGCACTTCTGTTTCGCTATCAGCCTTACGCACTTCCGATACTAAAATTGCCTGTAAATGTTTGCAAATTAACTGCCGTCCATGCAGACCTGTATCATTTAAGTAGATTTTTCAAGGGCTTCTGTTACTTACTCCAAATACACTGATTAATTGGTTGAGACGCCTGTGGTGTCTCTAGTTAGTCACTTCTAGGCGTCTCGAAACTACTCCATCCTAGTGCTCTAGGTTTTGTTCACGCCTAACGCTAGTGTCTACCTCTTCTTTCGGCAGGGCTACGATCATTCTTACTTCTTTATATCCACCTTCATGGAGGATCACCTCAATTTCCATGCGAAAAACCTCTCGGAGTGAGCACCTTTTCCCTGGCGTCTTCATCGCTTCCGCCACTGTCTATGATGCTTTTTTAATATTGCGCTTTTCTAATTAGCCCGATTTTTCCACAGTTCGGTTAATTATTGCCTCAGACAATCACTCTCTGCATCGAGATATATGTGCGGGTCATATTGTTTACTTTCCAGCAGTGGCAGGAACGTTTTTGTGCCGAAACGAAAAATACAGTTTTTCGTGTTTATCCCAGTTGTTTCCTTTTGATCAGTGGCAGCGTTCTCTTTTCATCTGCCCGCCTTCCGGGGTTCTAAGCAGGCGAGCCGGCTGCATTGAAAATCCATGATCGCTTGTCAGCGATCGTTCACATATCTCATACCGGATCCTAAAGGATTACGCAAGGTTAGGTGACTGCGTCGATTTCATTATCTAAGCAAGACCTAACTGTAGGAGGGACGCAGTTACGATCTATAAGGAGACATCCTACCGAGGACAAGCTTCTAGGCCAATGTTAGGGCAGAGGGTCGCCCCTCTCGACGTTACTGATCTCGGACTGGTCCAGCCGTAGCCCGCGAGCCACAGTCTTTCGGTGGTCGAGAACCCGACTGCCGTAACATGGAACAGTTTGACGGGAAATTATTCCCTGTTGATCTTGAATTCGAATGCGGAAGCCTCTATCCGCACCTGCGGTTCACCAGTTTAAGGCTTCGCGATTCCAGAACACCGAGCAAATCCCTGTTGGATGGCGGGCGGCATTTGGTGTGTAGTAATCCCATGTCTTGTGTCGAGTCGGTGTGCGTCTCATTCGCAATGTCAGACTTTAACAGCCAACGTCTGAGCCACTCTGCTGACAGGCCACTAGCCAGGTTGTAAGTAGTCATAATCTCAACAATCACGCCCGGTGGTACTACCTCTGCGCGGTCCGCGACTGCTTCGGTGTTAACATTTGCCTGTGAACTTGTCGGACAGTCGGCTGCAGGACTAACGTGCAGGACACTTCTATGAGCCGGTAGGTTATTCAAGCGTGCCGCTGCCGCAAAGCCATGACGTCTGTCCGGATTCACCAATCAGGCGAGTTCACTGTCCTGTCGCCGCAGTGCAGGTTCGATCAGTCCGATAGTTTTTGTACTTGTGGTTCGTGGCACTTACTCTCCCGTTGTCTCTTCCAGTCACTTCGGCGCACAGATTGAGTAAAAGCCATCCAGTCAGTTCTGGCCCTCTATATCTGAGCTCGTTTCCAGAGCGGGGAACAATCATTATTGCGCTCGTACAGTCGGCGGCGCGAAAAGTTTAGCTGTCCTTTAACCCTCCTCCGTGTAATTGAACACTTTCGGGGCCGATTTCCTGCTGTTCTGTCTGGATCTTATGTGGGTTACGCCTACGGGTCATTGGAGAATCCACATGTAACCCCCCCCCAATCACTGTGTTGTTCACCTTGGACTGTGAGCTGGCCTTCAAGGACCTACCTTCTATGATCCCAACTGGCTTTAGAGGCCACAGTGCATGTGTTTTACGACCTGCGTTTGGTGGATATGCGGACAAGGAACCGGGAGGAAAGATGATTAGCAAGCCGCTCCGCGGCCGAACAGAAACTACGTAGGCCGCTCGACGCAGACCCGAGTGTGTTTGCTTCACTGGCCGCCGTCGACAGTCAGCCTCCAGAACTGCTGCCAAAACTGTTTGGAAACTTTTTGTAGAATCTATTCACAGAAATTACCTGGACTCGCTGTCATCCAGTCGGTGTCGAAACCTAGTATCCTTTTAGTGTTGTTGCTTTTTCCCTCAGATTCTGACTCGTGCCCACCGTTCTTGCTTTACTCTTAATACTATCAAGGTGTATGATACTCCCACACTGTGCTTTACATACCACAAACGAAGTGTCCGCTTGTGCTCATCGGCCCAGTCCGTGTTTGGCAATTAACTCCAATTTAATGTGTAGCGGACAGACATGAACCAGCTTAAGTGAATAATTTCAGAAAGTACTCAGTACAGGACTTGGAGTTAAATCTCCGGAACATTACTTTTTAGGGTCAAAACCGAAATTTCAATGAACATTCGAGTCGAAGACAACCACGTAATGTCCATCCTACAAACAAGTAGTCCCACGAGTAGTATGAAATCCATATGGTAAAGGTATTATACCGTACTCCCGACATGGATACCTGCTAAAAGCCCAGACACGTGTTTCGCCGATATTCTGCCGCTGTGTGACACAGCTGCAGGAGCGCCAAGTTTGAGAGCAGAGGTGCCTGGTGTCTGGACACTGTCTGCTTTTCTTTCTTCTGTTCCCAGTTGAGGTGCGCGAAGAAAACAACCCTCTTTCCCCGGTGGCAGCTTCCAATTCCGCCTTTCCCGGATAATTATGAAGTTCACGTTTCCTTGGGTTATTTGATTCTCCGTCCGCTCCTCGTTCTGCACTCCCTTTGTCCTTATATGATAAACCTTGTTATAATACTCGTCTTGTGCCTGAAGATTGATATCAAACGATGAATGTTCTGAAGGCCGACCTGAACGATACACAGACCGGGCAGAGCATTCCGGACCCAGACGTGCCGTTCCAGGCAACCCATAAGGATACGGGCGAGACCAGGGCCACTGAACCCCTATCGAGGTCGGTCGTTACAAATGAAGGGAGAAATAAATAAATCCTGTATTGCCGCCACAAAACGTAGCCCACAATTGTTTTAAGCGCTAGTGTGACTGGCATCTTTCTATGGGTTTCCGGTTTAAAAATTTTCCTCAGAACGAATTGGGCTCTTCCGCTGAAAGTTGCGCCTTTCTGATTGAAATTCCGGACCTGTCAGTGAAAACCGGGGCGCAACACTGATCCACTTTCGACCTACTGTAAATAATATTTGCACGATGGAACTTATGACTCGTATAAATTAGCACATTGGCGGATACTGCATGTATCGGTAACTTGTCTTCACAAAGCCCAAACACCGGAGTTAGGGCTACAGTGGTTTTTGTTTACTATTTGACACTACCACAGGAATATGCAGGTTTGAGGAGGATTGTTTAATGAATCTGCAGTCATTCACCGCCAACTGAGTATACGTTTGCAGAACGTCTGGTACTCGTCTGAGGAAGTTACCCAGGTCCAGACCTAGATGACTAGTCGGCTTAGTAAGTAATCACTGAATTCACAACGATGGCCATCTATAATGCGTCAAAGGCGAGGGGGGGAAGTAGTCCGAGGATGGTGGGTGAGGCTTAAAATCCTCTTATCAGACTAACTTTATTTTCCCATACATGTTACCAGGTTGTCGAGCCATATAAAAGTTCTATTTTGAGCACTTCACGGTGATTTTCAGTCAACGTGAAAAACGGCGGGTTTGGGGGGGGGGATTGAGTTTTTGGCACTGTCTCTCTCTCGACCATTTTCGGGAGGAAACCTACTGTCTATAGCCTCTGAGCAACAGAGAAACCGCCTGTGGTATTTTCATTTAACTCCCGATCATATCAAGAAGGTCTCGTGGTTTTAACTCTGCTTGATTGACTGACGAATAGGACAGTTGCCTCCGCGCCGTTTTAAGGACTTCTGCTGCCTGTATAATTTGCAAATCTTGCTTGGGATGCTCGCATCTATGCACTTAGTTAGGAGGCATTCATAGAGTAGCTATGACTGAAGTTATTCTGCCGGCAAATTTGTTTATTTATCACCCTGAACCCACGGTGCATTAGCAGGGGAAAATCGCGCAGACCGAGGGAAATATCGGCAGATTGATCAAAAATTTGCTCGAAACTTTCCTTTATGGGTGCGTACGATTAGGTGAGCGTCCATCCTTTTGAGTAATTACTTTTGGTAACAGAACGATAGACCCGAAATCGCCGTCTACGCTATTCGTACGCTGCTAGAGCTTGCTACGTAAACTTTTCGGCAACACTTAGTGTTTATTCGAAACAGAGAATTAGAGACCAGACAAGACGCCCCGTTTGTCTGTAACTCGGGGCTTATTTAAAAACTATAAACAGATCTTGAATTTAAATTTCAGGCAGGTTCGGGCCTCATCTCCTGCAAATTCCTCGATGATAGGTTTTTAACATTAGTCGGGCTTTTGTACAGTTAAGTGGACAAACGTTTGGCTATCGAGGTCGCCGATGAAAATCTATGAATATCTGGTGACCGTGGTCCTGTGCAGATCTCATTAGGCTCCAATAGAAGGTCCGTGTACAGAGAAAATAAACTTACATCTGAGAGGTGACTTCTTTAATCACAACTGGTGATAAGGGGGAAATTGAAGAAAACCACGGATATCCGACCTCTTAGCCGGAGTACGTACAGTTCGTTCAAAATCTCGTCGACAACTAGGCTCTGCGATAGGCTGGCAGGATTGACAAATTTGTGTAGAAAGTTTGAGAAATAATAAACAAACCAGTAATCATTGCAACAACTCGGAGGACATTCCTCTAGTCCCGCAATATGAAATTTAATAATAGGCAGGAAACTTAGAATTTGATATCTCCGCAGTTTAGGTTGTCCGCGCAGTTTTTGTCTAAAAAGAGATAAATTAGGAGATTTTATTCTAAAAAGTGTGCATATGAAGGCTAGAAAAGTAAGTGCATTTGTATAGGAGAGATGCTCGGTGGTATTTTGAAGAGAAGGATTACAAATTATGAGGATAATTCAGAGGTGTAAGCATGATAGAGAAAACGGAAACTAAGCACGGGTCCAACACAAAAGATGTTGGGTACTTCTACGCCTATCTTTGGACGTCAGGAGTGTCAAACCCTATGTGGCAGAAATATCATGAGTACTAGACTCCGAAAAATGTTAAATACGATTAACAATACCAAGAGGTGGAAGAAGAGGAAAACTGGATCTCAAAGTCCACATAGTTATTACTATGTCCCTTATAGAGGTACAAACTTCCAGCATCTGCTGCCTCGGTTGGAAGTTTTTTGAAGAGGTTTAAAAGTCCATAAAAAGGTGGTGGCGGGATTTCGATGCTAGGTGATATCACTTCACTCACCAGTTTGACCTCATAGAGCCCAGTCGAGCAGATTGACGAGTTACTGGGTGTTACGTACAAGTTGCTTAAGCCCGCTCACCCTACTCAGCTGCTCTAATTCTACCTATGCAGGGCGTTCCTATTTGCTCGCCGGTCTCTGTTCCCAATAAACTCGTACTCAAAGGCTATAAACTCATGGTGACTTTGACCCCTTCTTCTTTTTCAGCTTCTTCTTCTTCTTCTTCTTCTTCTTCTTCTTATTATTATTATTATTGCCGGAAGCAGAAGTTTTGTGCCCAAAATGTTGACAGTACATCCTTTATTTGAAAGTTGTAAGCTGTTTTAGTATCTTAAAATTTAAAGTTTCGACCTCTCGGACGTCGAGTTCATGATTGGGGGAATAACTAACCGCCTTATCTGGACGTCCTTGTCTCTGGGCCCTGAAGAGGACGGTAAACGGAAAAGTGACCAAGATGCACAAAATCCTCCTTTAACGTGTAATCGTCTCTCTTCCACGAGAGCAGCCACATACGAACCATTTACAGAACAAAAGACGCCATTGAGGGTTACGAGGGTTAGCCTTCTGGGCTGACGGAGGCCCATATAACCATGTCAGATGTATCGGATGGCCGAGGTCACCTTAAATGCAAGCAGCGAAGATATAAAAACTCCAGTTATCGATACCATAACTTAGTAATCGTCCCAAGGTAGTTACCCATCTTCTACGATACCTGGGGTCACCGTCACCCACAGACATGAAGCAGCAGTCCAGCATTAAATCGTGAGACCTAAGGACCCCTTGCACGAGCTGAAAGGTTGTGCATCAGCTGTTTGATATGGCACAGCTCATTCAAGGCGAATTACGTTGGTGAGAGGCGTAGGTGGCTAATGAATGCCCTATTCTTGCGATCCAATGGCTCCAACAATAGCGGATGGGACGTAGGCCCGTAGCCAAGTGACAGAACATTGGAACCAATTTCTCCACGGCTAAGTGGTCTGAGTCCAAACCCCAGGTTGTCATTGACCGGATTACTGATGACGTTAAGTAGATCCGAAATGGCTGTTCTAGTTTCCATCATGTTTGCCAGTGACATCTTTGTCATTCAGTCTCTATCCAAGTGTCCAGCTGCACACACCCTGTCTCATTCACAGTAGAGCAAATACCTGATCACGTTGCGGATAGGAAACATCATTTGGGTCGGAGTTCAATCAGGGAAGGTGAGGACAACTTCTGTTCCTGGGCCATCATTTCGTCTTGGATGCAGCAGCCAGATGTGCGCTAAGTCGCGAATAGTGGGGAAGACTTGCGCAACATCTGACGTCATGCCCTCGTCCACAAAGTTGCATTAGCAAGAGGAAATCAACGCGAATGGATGTGGGCATGGACGCAGTCGCCAACGTGGCTGGATGTGCGTCCGTGAGTGCCACCACACGCACATAAACCAGACTTTGCTAAGGAAATTCTAAGACCGCATATACGTACTATGGGTGGCGAAAACTGTGAAATACTGACACTCCAGATTTCTTCCTTTGAAAGCGGAAATTTAAATGATGTTTGCAGTTTGATTTGCTTACAACATTGCCCCGGAGGTCTATATGAATTGAAACACAGTTTTTTCAGAGTTGCATCGAAGAAATTGCAAATCGGGACATCTACCGGCACAAATCTTTGTAAATACGAGAAATCTTGAGACGCTGGAATTGCTGTCTATAACATTGGCAGGTTTATAATTGTTTAATTTGCAGTAAAAAATAAGATCCACGCGTCCATGACATATTACGAACACTTGACGACCCCCTCCTAGTGGACTAAAGGGATATATAGCTCCGCCATAATGGAAGGTCCAAAACCTTTTATTTGGGAACTTTAAAAGCAAATGCGGTATTTTGATTTTAGACCACTGTAAGAATGAGCAAAATTATTTAAACCGAAAGAGGCGCTTTCTCACAATATGCCTTTTCAGGAATACGCAAATTTCAGTAAAAGCAATATAGGGGAAAATTGTTCAGTGCATCACTTACGTGAAACTCGGCTGAATTTGTGCAGACGGCGAAATTCAATTGAAGGATGCGCGCGCTGGGTAGGTAATCATTTTCAGTGAGTTTCGTTTGCAAGTGCCTGAAAAGATGCGCATCAAAAGTCATCGGCTCGACACGGAGAAATGGCTTTTGGCTTATGTTGCATGCGAAGCTACATTGAAACCTGACTTATGTAATGCTCTTTGACGGGAACTGTATTTTTTTGATTTTCAGTGGAAGTTGTGGTGTGAATCCCATATTCGCGCTCATTGTATTACCGCCGCTGGCTGTGGAGAGCTACATTAATTCCTTTCCGTGCTACGTATCGTACAACACCAGAATATGCTGATCTGTTTTACCTGAATTAACCCCTATACAAAAAACGGGACTTCTATTTAGCGAGATATATATCTATATACCGCCAGTAGAGAGGAAATAAGGAAAACTACGCACAAATATACAATACTAACCCAAATGCATGCCTGTAATAGCACTCATTTGTTGCGAATTATCGTCGCGGGTGAAATGGAATATCACCTATAAAATATGCACTAAATGTCACATGTAGTCAGTGGCCAAATCAGTATAACGCTCACGTGAGCGCAGGAAAAAAACGATTATAGCTTTGTTTTTCTGCAGCCACGGCCTTATTAATCAGGCGATCTCTGAAGAGTCTTCTTTTAAATGGCAGCAGACCCGTTTGAGGGTTTTTTTAGCTGGCACAAACTACTTATTCGGAGGTTAGAAACAGGGACCCAATATCTTCACTTAGTGTAAATATTGACCCGAATTCCTAAAAAAGAGAATGATTTTAAATTTGTCAGGTTGAGGACAATACGAGAAAAAAGTCGAAAACAAATTGCATTAGTTCTCTCCGTAAGCAAAAGGTATCGTTTTTTGTTTATCGCGCTCAAGTCAGGACTGTAAATCCTCAAGACATTGTCGGTGGAAAGAAGAATTTGCTAGAATATCCGCCTGAACCATATGTTACGTGACTATATTGCACATCTCCGCCACATTAGATGTTATTTAACACAATAGTTCGACCGTCGTTGTCGAAGATGTCCACCGTATGCTCCACAGTAAGGTGAAGCAGGGCGATGACTTGCACGTGAATTAGTCTAGAGTGATAGTAGACTTGCGCAGCATCTACCGCACTCCCTCTTCCCATTCCCCACCTGGACCCTGTGTCAAGACATAGTAAAGAAGATCGGGGGCGGGGGAAGACGCAGGTGGCTGGCGCGGCCGAACCCGCCCCTTGGCGTGCCGCCAGACCCGGCTCGGATCCCACGGAGTCGGAGTGTTATAAAGGCCACATTAAGAATGAGTCTTTGCAGCCTGACACTTAGACCACCAGCTCGCCACTCCGCATAAACATACAAACACAACTGGAAGAACTGCGTGAACCGAGCTGGTGCGACAGTCAGCAGCCTTCCAAGCCACGGTGCTTGACGCACCGTGATAGTCTCAGACTCCGACCACACATGCAGCAGGGGAGCCGCATTAAACAAGAAGCCGAGACGCACACTTCCCACTTGCATGAGAGGTGGCCTTCGGGTGCTTGCGGTGGGTATTATGTGCGGTAAGATGCTGGTGAGGGAGGAAGTGATGGTGGGGGGCAGCCGGCTGTTATCTACCGCAGGTTTTCGTGGACGTGCAGGTGACCTAACAGGCCCATGTGGGGCAGGAATGTGCGAGTGTATTATGGACAGGGGAGGTGGATGCGGTGAGTGTAGGTTGGTGCTCCAGGCACTGGCTCACCGGTCTCTGTGCGATGGATTCGGACGTCACCGACCAGGCCGATGTGTGAGGTGAAGGTGCGGTCGAAATGAGTACAGGTATAGGCCAGTTTCTCACCACTGGTGTCGACGGTGGTGGTGTTGGTGTTTGTTGGTGTGTCAGGATTGTGTGTAGTGTTGATGAGCATGGCAGATGCCACAAAGGAAGACGAGGAGGAGGAGGAGGAGGAGGAGTAGGAGGAGGATGGAAGTGGTGGTTCAGGAGAGCGGTCAGAGTTAGTTGGCGGCGTGGAGGACGAGGAGGAGTTGGGTGGAGGGACGACGGTTGGTGCGGTCTGAGTGGCGCAGGTGATTCGGAGGTGTCCACCAAGTCCAATTCGTGCCCGGGATGTCCGTTGACACCGGGGACACGTTGGAGGCGGTTGTGAGTTGGCATTACGGGGTGGCGCAGCTGTGACTTACGTGCTTCGCGTTTGGTTTTGGTGGCGGCGATGCGGTTGGCTTGATAGATCACAGCGCCTGTCCTCACTGTTCTCCTTCAGGTCGGTCGGTTGCGGGCAAGGTCTTCCCAGTTGGCCGGGTTGATTTGCAGAAGTTTCAGGGAGGACTACAGAGTATCCCTGTATCGGCGGATTTGGCCTCATTGGCGGCGGGAACCCGTGGCGACATCTCCATAGGATAGTCGTTAGGGTAGCCGTTCTTCGTCCGTCCGCACGAGGTGGCCACTCCAACTCAGCTACAGCTGTCCCAGCACGGTTCAGATGCTGAGAATTCCCGTCTGCTCCAGTACATCAGTGTCGGAATACGGACTTGCCACTTCAGATTCAGGATGCGATGTAGACTGCCGAGGTGGAAGTGGTTGAGTCGGCGTGCCTTCTACGTGTACACCGTCCAAGTCTCAGGTCCGTACAACAACGTCGGGAGGATGACGGCCTTGTACATCTTCAGCTTCGTGCTCAGCTGAAGACCATGACGATTCCCAACAGTGCTTTGAAGGCGACCGAAGGCCTGACTGGCCTTCAAAATCCGGCGAGCGGCTTCATCGTCGACTTTCGTGTTGCGGGAGAAGGTACTGCCCAGATACAGCAGGTTTTCCACCACTTGCATTTGGGTTCCGTTCACGCTGATTTGCGGCGTATTGTGGAGGGTGACTGTGTTGGGTGGCGGTCGATGCATGACCGCCGTCTTCTCCGTGTTGATGACCAGACCGAAGTTCTCGTAGGCGGCGGAGAACAGGTCCATGCTGCGTTGCATCTCCTCTTCCGAGGTGGTGTTCAGGGCGCAGTCGTCGGCGAAGAGAAGTTCGTGAACAGTGGTTGTGGATACGCGCGACTGGAAGTGCATCCGCCGTTGATTCAGGAGGTGACAGTCCGTCCTGTAGGCGATGCGGATCCCGGGGCGTTCATCGCGGTAGGCGTCCATCAGCATAGCAGGGACCAGGAGACTGAAGAGGGTGGGCGCCAGCATGCATCCCTGCTTCACTCCGTTGGTCACTGCGAATGCCTCTGAGACAGCACCGTTGTCCGTGACTCGTGCCATCATGCCGTCGTGCAGCTGACGCACCATCTGAGTGAATCGCTCCGGACAGCCGAATTTCTTTACGACTTTCCATAGTATTTCAGGAGTCACCGTGTCGAAGGCTTTCGTCAGATCTACGAAGGTAGAATACATCTGTGTCCGCATCTCCTGGCACTTCTGCTGAAGTTGGCGGGCGTCGGAGATCATATCCGTGGTCCCGCGATGACGGCGGAAGGCGCACTGGCTTTCCGGTAGAAGGCCCTCTTCTAGGTGATTATTCAGACAATTGAGGAGGATGCGAACGAAGATCTTCCCGGCGATGTTCAGCAAGGAGATGCAGCGGTGATTGTCGCAGAGTTGGTGGTTCGCTTTTCGCTTGTATAGATGCACGATTGTGGCGTCTTTGAAATCTTGCGGGACTTCATCTTGACGCCACATCTGGAAGAGCGCAATCAGGTGATCTATGAGTTGGGGGGCGCCGTGTTGTAGACTTCAGCAGGAATCGCGTCCGATCCGGGTGCTTGCCCGCTGGAGAGCTGCTGCGCTGCCTTGATGGTTTCCTGGAGAGATGGCGGGAGGTCGAGGTCCACGTTGGTCTCCACTTGCAGCAATCGGGCGATGGCGGCGTCAGAGAGGATGGAAGGGCGGTTGAGGACGCCTCGGAAATGCTCGGCCCAGCGCTGTAGAATTTGTGTTTTCTCGGTCAGGAGGGTACTGTCATCGTCGCTGAAGAAAGGGACAGTGCCTTTGGTCGGCGTACCGTAGACAGCTTTGATCGCGGAGAGGACGGCGTCGTTGTCGTCGAACCAGTCCTGGTGTTGGCGGCGTGCGCGACTGAGGACGGCCAGCGCCGTTGACTGGACCGTGTCTCGCAGTTGACACCAGCGGTTCTCCACGGAGGCGTTCTCGTCAGTGGCGGCGTCAGCGGCAGCGGCAGCGATGGGAAGGTTGTCCAGCCGTTGAGCTAGCTCATTGCTGAAATGAAGATGGTGAGTGAGCAATGACAGCAATGCAATATTCAGCTTACCTGGGGGTCGCTTACCTTGTGGTCTCCTGCGAGGCTGTAGGCGAATACGCATCTTCGAGATGACGAGGCGATGGTCGGTTCACCCATCAGCGCCCGCGGTCGCCTTTGTCACCAGCATGTCCCGCTGATCTCGCCTCCGGACGAGGATATAGTACAGCAGGTGCCACTAACACGACCGAGGATGCCTCCAGGTGGCCTTCTCTCACTCCGGCAGACAGAAGAACGTGTTCGTCAGAATGAGGCGGTGTTCTGCGCAGGTGCGGAGAAGGAGTAGGCCATTGTCGTTTGAGCCGTGAAGACCATGGGGGTCTAGCGCTCCTCTACAGGTAGCATGGTCTGTGCGGACATGGGCGTTGAAGTCGCCAAGGACAGTCAACTTGTCCGCCTTACACACAGGCGCCAGGAGTGTATGCAGGTCTTCGTAGAATGTGTCCCTTGCGGCGTCGAGGCTGGTCATCGGCGGAGCGTAGGCACTGATGATGGGGGCGAATTTGTCTCCCCGAAGAGGCAGACGGAGGCTCATCAGGCGATCGTTGATGCCCTGCGGCAGACAGGGAAGTCGTCCTACGATGTCATTCCGGATGACGAAGGTGACACTCGCGTCCCTTGACGCGACAGCTCCAGAAGTAAGTGCATCCCGCACCCATCCCCTTCAGTTGGCCTAGTTTGGATAAGCACGGCTTGCTGAAAACAGCGATGTTCACCTTGTAGCACGCCGGTTTCCGAGCGACTTGCGCCGTCCTACGTTCCAGCCCGTTGATCCGCGAATTGTCTAAGCGGACACGAACATTCCAGGGTGCCAGAGTGTGCGGAGTCACCCTGCCAGTCTGGCGATTAAGAAAGCGGGAAGGAGGGGGAAAAAAGAAGAAGAAGAAGAAGAAGAAGAAGAAGAAAAAGAAGAAGCAGGAGGAGGAGGAAGAGAGAAAGTATTGTTGCTGTTGTTGTTGTTGTTGTTGCTGCTGTTGTTTTGATTTTGGTTGTTTCGACCGTGAGTTTGGCGTCTGCGACCACGTTCAGACTGAAGAAAACGTGGTTCCCCAACAATTTTTAGGGCAAATTTTCTAATCCCTCCCCTTGTTGACGACCCTTGCCTCCCTAAATAGGGCTGTCCGGTTGTACCGGTGCGGCCGAACTCCACTATGGGCCGCGAATTTAGTTGTAGTGGAAGAACGAATCGAATTTTCCAAAAGCTTTTGACATCGCCGTAATCTCGTGGCCACCTACGGTGCATCAGACGGAGCCTCGTCTTGACGATTCCGATGCGAAATTCCAACCGACCGGCTGAGCAGCAGCGTACCAGACGGAGCCTCGTCACGACGGGGCCGATGTGGAGTGCCATCCGACCAACCGTCCAGCGGAGTCCGCACTACCGTGTACGCGGGCACAGGGTGCACAAGGATTCCCTCGCCCGGTTTAACCTGCCGGTCGAGGGGGTTGCCCGGGGTGTGGCCGCTGAGCAGAGCCCAGCTTCGGGGAACAACACGTGAGAGTTGGGTGTCAGAAAAGGGACGCTAGGAGTAGTCTGCACCTGCATGCAAGTGAGCGACCTACTACGATCATCGCGTGAACCCACTTCTGAGCATTCCTACACCCAACCCCTGCACACACACACACGACAGTTCGACCGTCGATTTCGACGATGTCTACCGTGTGCCCCACAGACTGCATTGTGGGAGCAGGGACGGTGACTTACGCAGGGGTTTATAGTGCCAGTAGACTTGCGTAGCATCTGCCTACACTCTCTCCTCCTCCCCCGCCTGGGCCCGGTGTCAAGACAGAGTCAACAAGACCGGAGACGAGGGAGGCCGCAGGTGGATGGCTCGGACGGATCCTCACCTTGGCGTTCCACCACACCCCCTGGTCCACACAACAATAACCAGGATTTCAACCAACACAACAGAGATTTGGAGGCTGGCACGGCCGAAGCCGCACCTAGGCGTGCCGCCGACACCTGGCTCGGATCCCACACTGTGGTGGGAATGCCATAAGGCCAGATTAAAAAGGAGCCATTGCAGCCTGACTCTCAGACCGCCTCCCGTTAAGGAGGAGGTCCAAGGTATCCCGTCAGTTGGCAACCTTCCAAGCCACGGCTTTTAGCGCACCGTGCCAGCTTCAAGCGCGTCAGATTGTTTATAGTGAGGAGAAAGTGCGCTGAGTCGTCGACCTCACTCTCCCTTCCCATCCCCACACTCCAGCCGCCGTCCGAGCCGGTCAGCAGACTGGAGTGGGGAATGGGCGCGGTGGCTGACATGGTCGACTGACCATGCCTGCGCGCACCACAGCACGACCTGGCCCCCCATACACACACAAACACCAGGATTTCACACAACGGGGGTAGAACGGCGTGTCTCCCACTTGCGTGAGAGGGCCGTGGAAGGTGCTGTTGCAGCCCGTCCCCAGCCCATCAGTCCGCCACTCCACACAACACACACACACACACACACAAACACAACGTGACGAACTGCGTGAGCCGAGAGCGGGCGTCGAACAGCAACCTTCCTATCCACGACGCTTGACGTGTCGGGATGGTCTCGGACTCAAGTCACCCGTGCAGCCGAAGTCGCATGGGGACCGAGTCCAGATGCACAATTCCCACTTGCGTGGAAGGTGGTAGTTGGTGCATGCGGTGGGTGAGTGTTGATGCGTGGTGGTGATGGTGGAGGAGGGAAGGAGGTGTGTGGATGTGTGGTGTGGACGGCAGTTGTCTACCACAGGTCGTCGTGGATGCGCATGTGGCCGAATAGACCCATGCGATGCGTGAAGGTGCGAGGGCAGTGTGGGCAGTGGAGGCGAGTGCGGTGGGTGTAGGTT
>CACRXP010000036.1:294047-304179 GCA_902702965.1 Spirometra erinaceieuropaei | reverse complement strand
GAGGTAGGGAGTGAGGGAATGCGTGGTGTGACCGGCGGTTGTCCACCGCAGGTCGTCGTGGATGCGCATGTGGCCGAATAGACGCATGCGGTACGTGAAGGTGCGAGGGCAGTGTGGGCAGTGGAGGCGAGTGCGGTGGGTGTAGGTTGGTGCTCCAGGCACTGGTTCGTCAGTCTCTGTGCGATGGATTCGCAATTGACCGACCAGGCCGATGCGTGAAGTGAGGGTGCAATCGCGGTGAGGGCAGATGTAGTCCTGGCCCTCACGTCCGATGATGGAGGTTGCAGGGCTTGTGCCTGTTGTTGTGTCAGGTGCGGCTGCGATGAAGTCGTGGGCGACAGACGCCGAAGCGACCGTCGTTGTGGCAGTGATGGAGGAAGGGGAGGAGTGAGGGGTGGTAAGGTCGGTGGCGTCGATGTCGGCTGGGGAGTGGTTAGTGGGTGCACAAGGTGATGGATTGGGAGTGGGGCTCGGCGGGGTGGGTGTGTCAAGGCGGCGGTCAATTCCGCTCTCGTGGATGCGCATGTGGCTGAATAGACCCATGCGATGCGTGAAGGTGCGAGGGCATTTTGGGCAGTGGAGGCGAGTGCGGTGAGTGTAGGTTGGTGCTCCAGGCACTGGTTCGCCAGTCTCTGTGCGATGGATTCGCAAGTGACCGACCAGGCCGATGCGAGAGGTGAAGGTGCGGTCTCAGTGAGGGCAGGTGTAGTCCTGATCCTCATCACTGGAACACACACACACACACACATGACAGTTCGACCATCGTTTCCGACCATGTCCACCGTGTGCTCCACGGCAAGGTGACAGCAGACACGGTGATTAGCGCGTGAATTAGTTTGTGGCGTTAGCAGACTTACGCAGCACCTGCCGCACGCTATCATCCTCCCCAACCTTGATCCGGTGTCAAGACAGAGTCAACGAGAGTGGAGGCGGGGGAGGGCGCAGGTGGATGGCATGGTCGAGCCCGCACCTTGGCGTTCCACTTCACACCCACTGGTCCACATATCAAGTGCCCAGGCCAGAAGAAGAAGAAGATGCGAACACTAGAACAAGAGGTTTATTGGCCTGACGTTTCAGGTTCTCCCTCGAACCCATCATCAGAGACGGTTTCAGACAAAGGTATTGGAGGCATAAAGACTGTACTATTTAAACTACGTAACTGTCGTGGACCCACATGTGTATTGTAATTAACAGCTCTTGTGATCATCGCTGAGGGCCGTGATTCACCTCGGACACGCCAAAATCATTCAACACCTGAAGTGCTGTTTGAAGACCTACTCTACATTCGACGGAACAATCCACGAGCAGGTGAAGGGCGCGCCAAGAGGTTCGCCGACTTCGGGAATCGTAGCCGAGGCTGTCCTACAACGGCTGGAGTCGCTGGTTTTCCGACACCACAGACCGAAATTATGGGCTCAGTATGTAGATGATACCTTCGTCTGCATCGAACGGGATCAGGTGCTGACATTCAAAGAACGTCTCAACGCCATCTCCCCGGACGTTCAGTTTCCGATGGAGGAGGAAGAGAACAACCAGCTGGCATTTCTGGATGTCCTCGTTTGCCGCAAAGATTGTGGTGGCCTAAAAATCAAAGTGTTCAGAAAAGGGACAAACGCGACGCAAGTACTGAATTTCAACAGTTACCGCCCGATCGGTCACAAACGCAGTTGCGTAAGGGTGCTATACCGGTGCGTTGAGACACACTGCAGTGAAACGGAAGACAAGGTTGCTGAATTGCAATATCTTCGACGGGTACTGAGGACCAATGGCTACCCGCGCAACCGTGTCAGTCAGTGCGTACGCAGACGAAACTAGGGTTAGATCGCAGTTGGTAGCCAGGAATGGAGAGGCAGACAGCGGGATGCCTATCGGACGGGAATGGTGGGAAATGGGGTTATGTGGGTGGGATAAGTGAAGGTGCTGCTTGACGAATGCTGTAGTTTGTGGGAAAAGGTAAACTTGCCGAAGAAAGTGTTGGGAAGTTTTAGTAAGGTAAAATAATGGCAGAAATTTAAAAAAATCCCGTGGAAAACGGCACAGCTTGCGGAAATGGCTAAGGTAAATAGTGATAGGATAAGCGCACCATAGCACCCTGGGGAGCCAATGAAAAATGGACGAAGGAGGTCAAGGTCATTCTGCATAGCGTCACCGTAAACCGCAGGCAATATCATGAATGTCAGTGAAGGGGCGAGCGCAAGTAGAATTAACGACAATGAAGCCCAACTGCGGTAAGTGAGTATGCGGATCATTGAAAAGTAAGCAAAACTAAGCGACCAGGGAGACGAGCCAGCAGGTGGCTTACGATTTGGCGCAATAAAAACAGGACTACGTAGTGGTGGTGTCGAAAAGAAGAGTAAAACAGGGCAACCGGATGGTTTACCAAGTTATCACCGTATTTATTGTCCTCTTTTAAACCGAGGACTGCAAGAAAGGCGGGGAAGGCAGCTCCGCAAGTTAGTCAGCCAACGAAATTTGGCGAAATCCAGGATGTGATTCAGTCACCGAACCTTGTGCAATATTTACAAGCTAAGGGGCTGCTGGCCTCGCAAGTAATGTGTCGATGCCGCGTGCCAACGCGGTTACGAGTGCTGCGCAACACACGAACGGTTATGTCTTCAGGTAAGGCTAATATTTAGTACCATGTAATCTGTAGATGCAGCAAATGCGGAACTAAAGGGCACTGAGGATGGCCTCAGTGTTTGAACGAAGCCGCCTAACATTACCGAAGGCAATGAAGACAGCGCTTGCTTTTCTGGAAGGAACAGGGGCAATTAGATGTGTGGCGTCTGTGCGCATCAGTCCTAATACGGCGGTCGAGTGGTATGGAATCTGGAGAGATGTATGCACGAAAGCCCTCCTTAAAGAAGTGAAACAGCTGGGGGGTGAAAACGTCGAAGTCCAAGTGGACGAAACATCGATAACTAGACGGAAGTACGTCGGTCGCTTGAAGAAACAGAACTGGATTTTGGGTAACATAATCCACTGAAACAACTATTCCTAGGCACGTACGATACGAACAGAAGGAAGGTTCTGTTCGAGCAAGTAAACGACCGCAGCGGCCTTCCCTGCGGGCCGTAATAAAGAAACGGGTGATGCCAGGCAGTGCGATAGTAACGGACCAGTGGAAGGAGTATGCCAGGCTAGCGGAGGAGGGCTATCGCCATCTGACGGGTAAGCATTCCGTAATAAAGAAATGGGTGGCCCTGGGAAGTGTGATAGTAACGGACCAGTGGAAAGCGTATCCCCGGGTAGCGGAGGAGGGCTATCGCCATCTGACGGCTAATCGTTTCGTCAATTCTGTTGATCTGCTCAACAGAAGGATTACAAATGCCATTGAGGCCTACTGGAGCAGGCTGAAGAAAAAATTACGCGAAAAAGAACCCATCAAAGGAAGAAGAGTTTTGGAACACGTCAATGAAGTCCAATACCGCCTGTGGTATGGTGTGAGGTCAAGTAACCTACCGGAGGCGTGGGAAGTGTTCCTAACCCATGTGACTCAAGCGTATCCGGTTGCAGAGA
Source organism: Spirometra erinaceieuropaei (assembly GCA_902702965.1). NCBI lineage: Eukaryota > Metazoa > Platyhelminthes > Cestoda > Diphyllobothriidea > Diphyllobothriidae > Spirometra > Spirometra erinaceieuropaei. The sequence goes on along the minus strand of CACRXP010000036.1, from coordinate 300,660 downwards.
ATGAATGCAAAAACGAAAGCGAAGCTCACTAGGCACAAGGGTAAGTTGAGAACCGATAACGTAACCGAACTGTTTTAGTTGTGTAGACACTCAGGGACGACAGTAATGCCAAGAAGACGAAACAACCAGCAGGCCAAGGAGAACGCCAAATGGAAGCCAGTGCAGACGAAGAAAGCAAATGTTTATGTGAACTAATAATAGCAATAGCGACATCTGTTCCACTGAAATATATTGACTTGGTTTTGCCTGTGGTTGTTTATACCACCCGGACGGTACATCTGCGCGAGTCGAAGGCCGCCTAGACGGCCAGTCGGAAGACGAAAGGAAGAACACATTTTGTGCCTCCTCGCGGCTGACATATGCCGAAGGGGACCACCGGTAGGGCTGAGCGTCTGGGGTGCCCGCGAAATAGTGGAAGACGGCATCGAACCCAAGACGACGGATGCGAAAGTGTACCGGTGGGCATACGTACGCGCATTCCGGTAACATACCGCTGAAGGAAAGGCAAAAATGCACTTTAAGCGTGCAAGTGCCGGTTGGGAGGGGAAGGGGGTAGTTGTGTAAACCGCGACGGCAGAGTCAGTGAGAACTGTGTCGGAAGACCGGCATCTGTAGGTAGTGGAGACCAAGGTAAACTGGCCTAAAGGAACGCAAATGCGCATGACAAGTGAACGCAGACTCAATGACGAAAAAGAACGTGTCTGGACGTGGCTGCTGGCGGAAGTGCTGTAGGCCGAAAACTAAGGGGAGGACGTAGAGGGTTAGAATTTCCGAGCTAATTTAGATCAAAACGGCCGTGTCGGATACGTCTTATCCCTCGGAAAGAAGCCTTTGGATGTAAGAACAGCGTAATTCAACGTTATCGGAATTAAATCGTAGCGAACTGTCCCACCTAGATAGGTAAAATCGGAAGGTAGATGGTAATGTCGTCGTAGGCAGTCGAAACTGCATGCCAAACCTGTGACCGCCATACGGAAAACAAAAAGAAAACGCACGCTAACTGTGAAGGCAAAGGTGCTATCAACCCGTCCGTACGTCATCCGGTAGTGCGAGTGCAGGAAGTGATGGTAAGGATTCAGATCCTCTGGAGATGAAACGGAGGGCGCTGCCGGAGGAGATGACGAAATGGGAAACACCCGGTAATGGATAACGGTAAGATGAAACCGAAAACCGAATGGACGTAGGGAAATCGCTTAGGAAAGCATTAATCACAATACCCAACTCATAAACTGTAATCCATAATCTAAAACATAAACCCGGAAACGGCACTGTAAGAGAGAACGGTAACGCTCGAGCCGTAAAGATAAATCCCAAGGAAACCTCATAAGGAAAACCTAAATTTAAGGCTCTAAAGCTTTTCAGCAAAAAACTAAGTCTAACTGTAACCTCTAACCTAACCCAAAAACTAGACCCTAAACATAACCTTATTCTTAACCCTAACCCTAAAATTAAACCTAACCCTAACCTTAAAATTAACCCTAACCCAAACCCTAATCCTAACGTTAACCCTACCACTAACCCTATCCACAGGCTTAAACTGAACCCGAACCCTAACCCCAAACTTAACCATAATCCTAACCCTAAACATAACCCTAACCGTAACCCTAACCATAACTCTAAACTTAACCCTAAACCATAAACCCAAACCTAACCCTAACCCGAACCATAATCCTAAACCAAACACGAGCCCTAACCCTATCCATAATCCTAAACATAACCCGAAACCTAACCCTAATCTTAACCACAACCCTAAACCTAAACATAACCCCAATCCTAACCTTAACCCTAAACCATAACCCTAAATTGAACCCTAACCCTAAACCTAACCCTAGCCCTAACCCTAACCCTGAAATTAACCCGAAACCTAACACTAAACTTAACCCTAAACCTAATCTTAACCCTAGCCTTAACCATAAACCACAAGCCTAAACTTGAGCCTAACCCTACCCCTAAACCTAAACCTAACCCTAGCCCTAACCCTAAACTTGACCCGAACCCTAACCCTACCCTCAAACTTAACCCTAACCCTATCTATAGCCCTAAAGCCAAAAGTGTTCGGAAAAGCGACGAACACGACGCGAATAATGAACTTCAACAGTAACCACCCAATCAGCCACAAACGCAGTTGCGTAAGAACGCTATATCGGCGTGTTGAGACGCACTGCAGTGAACCGGAAGACAAGGTTACTGAATCCCAATATCTTCGACGGGATTTCAGAAAAAATGGTTGCCCGCGCAACTTCGTCAACAGATGCATGCACAAACGAGACGATCGACAAAACCGTGCCGACCCCAAATTCTGGCGAGCGATCCCGTACATCAAGAACGTCTCCGAGGCCGTTAACCGCCTTCGTGCACCACTTGGAATTGGAGTTGCACACAGACCGGAGGCCACCATGAGGCGTCAGGTGATGAGACCAAAATACCCACTGCCACGGCAAGAAACATCTGGAGTCGTTTACCGGATCTGGTGCAGTTGCGGACAAAGCAACTACGTCGAAAAAACTGGAAGACTGCTCCGAACGCGAATTGCCGAACACGCGGCAGCGGTACGGAGGAATGACGCCAACTCTCAGGTCGCGGCCCATTCGACGAAACCCGGCCACACATTCAAGTTCGATGAGGCCGAAATTCTCGCGAGAGGGGATAATCGTGTGAGCCGCGAGTTGTTTGAGTCATGGTTTACGGTACCTCAATCTATCAACAAGTGCAACGACATGCCCACTGCGAACTCCGTGCTGAGGCATAGACTGGCCAAGGTACTTGACCACTCGGGGCGCGCGCAAGCCGGTGAGCCAGATGGCCGAGAAATCATCACGCCAGCATCCAACACGGGTGATGACATTTCGGTAAGTAGCAACTTGCATGCCGGCCAGCTAGCAGTTAGCGCACCAGCGGGCAGCAATCCTTGATGAAGGGGAGCGCGGTTAATTGCTATAGGTATGCGGTAGCATGGCGACTGCATCCTATATATACTGCAACTTCCTGTGCACGGGTCACCCTTTTCAGCCACTGTCTCTAATGATGGATTCAAGTGAGAATCCGAAACGTCAGGCCAATAAACTTCTTGTTCCAGTGGTCGCATCTCCTCCTCCTCCTCCTCCTCCTCCTCCTTCTTTTGAACTGCTTCCTGGAACTCGCCTATTTGCTTCAATCGGAAAATGACCAGGTTTTTGACCTGCATCAACATTAGGGAGGGGGGCGGCAGGGGTCCCAATCTACCCGACGTCTGCCTGCAACCGGGTCTACCACCGCACCCCGGAATGTCGGCAGTTGTTGTGGTGTGCAATTCAATAGTGCCTGTGAGAATCTGATATGGCACCCGTGCTGGTCCAGGGGATCTACCACGTAGCCCGTTTGGAGGACGCACTCACACGACAGTTCGACCGTCGATTCGACGATGTCCATCGTGCGCTACACAGCTAGGTGCATCAGGCACGATGACTTGCGTGTGAATTAGTTTGTAACGGTGGCAGACTTGCACAGCATCTACCGCACACTATCATCCTCCCCAACCTGGACACGGTGTTAAGACTGAGTCAATGAGAGCGGAGGCGAGGGAGGTCGCAGATGTACACACACACACACTTCATTGTCTCATTTTTCAGGCCTCAGCTGTCCCAGGGTGCGTCTGACTTGCCTGTGTCCTGTTTTGCAGTCAGAACAGTTCGGTGAATGCCACGCCTATAAACCTTAATGTTTGTGGTTGCAATCTACAGAGCGGTGGGCTAATCAACTAAAGATAGATAGTCTGGCTCAAATTCTTGAAATAAAAGAAGAGGTCGAGTTGGAGATAGGGGTCCCCTGGGTCTAGGGTTGGAGCACGATCAGTTGATGACAAAGATTTGAGGTAGTCATTTCAGTCTCATTTACTCTTCCCGTAACAACCTCGGAGTTTGAGTCCTTCTATTCGCAGTTATAGCAGGGCATCGAGATTTCATAAGCAAACTTGTCCGAAGCCGCCTTCGCTACCGCAGTATGCTCTTTTCCACTTGTACAAAATCGCTATAATTAACACCATACACATAGGGGGGAGATAAAGCTGAGCAGGTGTCGTGGTCTTGACTCTACCCCTCTGACATCCTGATGACAGGAAGTCATAAGGGGGAGGGGGTCGCGCTGTGGGCGTGCGACACACGTCCCCCCATCATAGGATCCCATTGTAGCTTCACGCGTTAGTCTCTTCGTCTGAGTGTCGGCCAGGTGGCTCCCGGTGTGGGAGTCGCAACCCGTCCATCTGCGACCCCCCACTCACCGTTAGGACAAAGTCTCAGTGATGGAAGCACATTTGGACACACTTATTATATGCAAACCATAGGCAGACGAGGGGGATGTCGCAGGGCGGCATCAAATACACCGAGGGGGTAGCATTTGGGCTGTGGCTGTCGAGAATAAATATGCAAAACTATAGATTGCAGTGTGCATATTTGCGATTTAACATAAGAGGCGCCCTAAGGACATGACTGAATCCGTTGGACTGGTGAAATATTCGCTTATCCGTTGCGCTGTCAGCCTGCACAGGCTGCCCCCAAGGGAGCATTTCTCATCTTGTAGTCAGCTAGGAGCGGTGCATAACACCACGATCATTAAGGTTCCTGATCATTGTCGACAAGAAGGTTACCTGAAGTTCAGTGGCTAGAGTGTACGCACTAGAGTTATGAAGTCAAGCTTATGCCTCACACCTCTACTAGCTCCCAGGCTCGGGTATGGTTGAATGATGGGGATGAATGCGCCAGAAATGACCCTTTCAATCTCTCTTCCTCCGATAATTGGTTGATTTGCACTAGGCTGGACACATGAGGACGCTAGTTAGAGCTTTAGGTCAAAATGCAGCGACTTTACCATGGCTTGCACATAAAACAGGTTTAATGGTTGACTGAAACAATTTCAACGCAGTTGCAGTCTCCCTCGATGTCAGCAAGAATCGTAATTGTTTTAGTGTCGGATTATTTAACGTCCCCTCTTACAACTTCGAGGTTTTATATTGCTACGAAATACGCCCTTGGAACCTCTAGTGAATTTTTATATTTGTCAGTTGCAAGTTTTAAACGCTTCTGTTGCTACTAGCGCTACTACTACTACTACTACTACTACTACTACTACTGTCACCACTGCTGTTATTACTACTGGCGATGACGATTACGACGACGATGGTGATCGTGATGATGCTGATGGTGGTGGTGGTGGTGGTGGTGGTGGTGGTGGTGGTGGTGGTGGTGGTGGTGGTGTAACGCCCCTCGGCGCGAACAGAATTGTTTGAATGTGTGGACACTTCTTGGCGCGAGGACCTAGGGTGGAGATGGCGTAGTCGCGTGTCGGTGAAGTTAACCGGTGTCCCTCCCTCTCTCTTCTGCCGATCCCTTTCCCCCTCGTCGTACCGTAACATATCGTCCGTACCGCTCGCCTCCTCGCTACATCGGCACTCCCTCGGCCCTTTCCTGCAGTTGCCCCCAGCGCTGCGCTCCCCACCGGTTTACTAGCTGGCATGTTGGCATAGTCACTCCACCCAGACAGGTCATTCTACAGATGTAACCATCCTTCCTGTACAATTACAATTATTATACGTTTTCTCCGTGCAGTCTCGTCATATTACACTTTATCCCCATATTCGACATGCCTTCTTCTTCTTCTTCTTCTTCTTCTTCTTCTTCTTCTTCTTCTTCTTCTTCTTCTTCTTCTTCTTCTTCTTCTTCTTCTTCTTCTTCTTCTGTGTATGGATGTGTATCAAGGAATGCTAACAGTTCCGTTCAGGTCTACCCTGGCCAAGATCTCTTCTCGGCGTTTCCTTACTCCGGTGTGTGCTACCCTTGACGTCCTCGGCCGCTACAGTGGTGGGGATGGTGATGGTGGACATGATAGTATGCCCCAGTAGTTTTTCGGTGTTGCATTTTTCGTCCGGTAAGGGTCGTTTATATGTCCTCACCCAGCAGGACACAGGAATAAGAAAGCGTCGTACTGCAGGTGGCTCTGCGCTAAATTCCAGCGAAATCATCGTTAGTGTCAGGATTAGACTTATGGCTGGTTTGAAGGTTAGGGTTGGATTTAGGCTCAAGGTAGGGTTAGGGTCCGGACACAAAAACAAGTACCCTCCCCCGAATTTAGCTGAAAACCATCTGTATTACGGGAGGGAGGCGCTATTATTTCCGTGCCCTGCCGGCAGAGGGGTCATATAAGCTGTAATCATCTTTCGGCTTAAATAAAAGGCCTAAATCCTCTCCAGGAATGCAGCTACTCTGACAGCAAATCTTACTCTAAAAGAGACTGAATCGACTACTCATAGTTGCTCAGATAGGTTGTCGAGAATTTTTGGATTGGAGATGCAGGTCTATGCAAATTCGAGGATCCACAACATTCATTTCTGTCTTACACCTCATACTTGAGAGACCTTTCTTTCACCAAAACAAGAATGACCAGAGTTACAGCTTACCCAGTTTTTCATTTGTAGATCCCAGCCCAAGAGTTGCCGAACTTACTCGGATAGCGATTTAGATCAATGGCATGAACAATTTGTATGGAACCGACAAGGTCAAGGTCATCTGGGTGGCGCTCACTAAAGTTTTAAACCTTGACTTTCTGAATGGGAGACGTCTAAATGAGTAGTAACCTAACTTTT
>CACRXP010000036.1:273546-293576 GCA_902702965.1 Spirometra erinaceieuropaei | reverse complement strand
TATAGGCGACAGGCCGTTCCCTGACGTCACCTGAAACACCGACCGGCCAACGTTACATCACCTCCGGGTGTATATTCACCCGAAGCTGGACAGTTGCGCTAACCGCCTACTAGCGTCATCCCGACATCATTCATTTGCATAAATGTATGTCAGCCGATGAAACTGTCCCCTCTACTTGCCCACCGATCGCCTTATCCTTTACGCCAGGTCAGTCAGTATGATGGGGAATGGGAAGCTGGGACACCGGGCTGCCCCCCCCCCCCCCCCCCCCCCGCGTAGTGAGGCCTTTTAAACTTGCAACCTACCTACGTCTGTAGTTGCCTCAACTTCTAGCCAAGAACGAGTTAGCCAGAGGTTCGCTTTAGGAGTTCTCATGAGCGGCCGGTTACGTTGGACTATTTATGACGCACTTGACAAAGTAAGACATCGAGAAAGTCACGATTATATGGAAACAGAGCGATAATTATGTGGATTGCCTCCTACGGCACCAGCAACGCTACTTCAGGGATGACTCTCAGAAAACCTGCCATATTACTAATGAGGACCGTGTTGTAGCGTTTTATTCTTAAAGCAGTTTTGGAACAAAATCACACAGATACGATATCCAAATGAGTGAAGCCTGGTTCAACGGCCAGCAGGTTTGTGACAGGCACAGACGGGGACTTGCGTTTACGTTCATCTCATATTGCATTGACTTAATCTTGCCACTGAAACATCACAGGTCTAGAAAAAGGGGATGAAGTGGTTGTAGCGCAATTCCGTTCTGTTACTGTCTGACTAAAGAGTAAGTCGCCACCTATGCCTCAGAGAAGAGGAGATCCTCGTCGAGATCGGCTGATGAACTACTGCCTGTGATGTTTTGGTCGGATCTTACTTCGTAGCTGTACCTGCAGTAGACAAGCCCCCGCCTAATCCCTAACCCCCAACCCTAACCCCAACTACCACAAATGGACTCCGGCGCAATGCTTGACGAATTTGAACAGTCCATCTACGCGTAGCACATACCACCTGGCTCCTAAATCTACACTTACCAAGCCGCATTCAGGGGCGGCAGTAAGTCTCTGATCCCACGTAAATGAGAGCTTCATCAGAGACACGCGCTATGTCCCTAATGATTTTTCCCAAAATATTTACCTTCAGAAACGTCTGATTGAAAACGAATATTGTCAAAGAGCGAAGGTACTGACTGCTGAGCAGATTAAACTTCAAACCTACGGCTGATGTCCAGTCAGTTAAAATACCAAGAAGTTCTTTTGATGGCTGGAGGTCAGGTGCAACAAAATAAACCCAAGAGGACATTCCAGACGAGGATGCATGCAGGGCTGGCTTGTGCTGATAAAAACTGTCTGTCAACACTTAGCATGATCATGCACCATCCCCTGTTCGGACGAAACATGAATGCCCAACGCCAGCGACTCGACGGAGACGTCACTTCATACACACAGGCTCAAACATTCGAAGCAACTCAGTGCAAACGGAAATGACACACATATTCAGTCGTCGCAAGTGACGAGGTCCATAAATCTTCCCCGAGGGTGGACTCAGCAGTTGGGTTTTGTGTGTGTGGATTCGTTTATATCGAACCAGGTTTGCGCTACTCCCCCTCCTCATTCTGTCTTCACTCACAATTGACAGGCTCAGGTGGCAAGACGAAGTGAAGACGGTCGCAGATGGGCTCGGACGCAGGGTCTAACCCCTATCTGATGCTGTTGCTGACGATAAAATCGAGCAGGAATTCGAAACGCCAGGTGCATTAAATTCTTGTTCCGTCGACCGTGTCTCCCTCTTCACAGGGTTAACCAGTCCGTCTACCCATGCTACACACTATATAGCCCCTGAATTCCCAAGTACCAGGCTTCATTCAGGGGAGGAATTGAGTCTCGAGTTTCAAGTAAGTGGGAACGCCATCAAAGACACATTAGAAAGGGACCAGTTACAGTCCAACACGCGGTCCTGAGTAGGATCCAGTTATGCCGCCATTTGACAACTTCCCAATTCACGGTTTCTAGTGTGTTGTGGCAGTTTAACAGTGCATTCGACTGTTTATAGTGAGGAAGGTACGCGTTAGATGTGAGTTGGACTGACCTCACACTTCCCTCTCGCATACACCGTCTGTTGCCTGCCACATACGAGTTGCATTTAGAAGGAGCCGTTGCAATCTAATCGTCGTTTCCGATAACACACGACTCACATGCGCACACCTGCCAGACAGTTTTCGCCTCGCCAGACCGGTCAATTTTCTTTAATTGACTAGGATGCGGTTTTCCTATCCAGCTCTCCTTTGACTGCTCTTCAATTTTCAACATTGATCACAGCTGCATCATGGCAACTAGAAGGAGGCGGCTTCAGTTGCATCACCACCGCCTAGAGGAGAGGAGATGGACAGACAGCAAGTTGTTACTTCCGCTTCCTCTGTTGGTCCTTGCTCGATCAAGCGGAAATGTCTGCTTGATTCGGTTTAACCACCGCTCCTCTCTCACCCCCAAGTCCGGCCTTTGTCTCAAATCCTGCTAGCAGTTAACTGACTGCTCGAATGACACCTGCACCAGAGAGCTCGCTCTAACTCCCCTCCCGCCCCCGTTTCCTCAACCTCTTCCCTCCACCCAGCCCCCGGGCTGTCTCGAGACCGTCTGCGGGAAACCAGAGGTGGCAGGACTCCTGGGACCACGTCAACGAGACGGATGACTTCTTCTGGCCTTCTTTCTCTATCGTGTTCGGTGAAGTTCTGACTGCATACTGGTAAATTGAATTGACGTGAACTTCATCTCAATATATATGTATGCAGGTTGGCGGTAAGGGGACGAGTGAAGCCTTTTTGAAAAGAATCAGAAGTAGGTGATGTGTGATGGACCGGGCTTTGAGGAATGCCTCAGACTCATAACATTTATGTTCACCGAGTTTTATGCCAACGGCCCAAGTTTGAGTTGGGTTTCGGGAAGGTAGCAATATATTTCCAGAAAAAAACCCTACAGGGCACAAATTGCATGAGAATTCTAAATAAAGATGCCGGATCAGCGACGGCAGAAAGGCACAAACGGTGCTCTGTCCTATCTGAGTAGCAAGAGGCCGACTACAAAGTGTTAGATTCGGCAAACAACGAGGCGCATGCAGTCAGTGATCGATCGCGCAAAATGTTAACCGAAATTCTGAAATACGTTTACGATTAGGTGGGATTACTTAAGTGAGGTTGTAATATTCATCGTCTTGAAGCATAGTCCCAAGCTATTCCAGTTAGACCGGGATGTTGGCTTTTGAATATACATATTTTTCGACCGCCTGCGAAAACCACACTTTCCAAAATTACTACTTAAGTAGTATGAGAAATTTTGGCTGATCTTCGACGCGCTTATGATTTCAAATATATTTTTTAGAAAAATACACAAAATATCTTCTCTAACATTTATTTGGTAGAAAATTAATTCTTAAAATTTTACGCCCAAAGTAAGACTGTCTTTCAGTTTTTCAAAGTATCTAATTATCAGATTTTTCAAGACTGCAATTTCCAGTCGAATAGCAGCGTAGCTGTCCGTGTCCTAATGCACTCCGGCCAGTAGCCGCACAGCGGCAGATGATATAGGTGGGATCGAGCTCCAAGTGTTCCACATTTCGGTGTTGGGTATGACTGGCTGACGACTGCTGATGAGCCAGAAATGACCATTCCAGTCTCCCTTGTCTTTGTAGGTAACGCTATTCTGCCTATGTCATGAAATGTTGGCCGAAATTCTGAAATGCGTTTTCGATTAGGAAGGATTTCTTGGTCGCGGTTGTAATACTGATTATCTTAAGGCATACTCTTATAACATTTCGGACTCGGCAGGATGTCGGCTTTTAAATGCACTTCTTTTCAATCTCCTGTAGAAAGCGTGCTCGGTAAAAAATGACTACTTAATTAGCAGGCATTTTTCCCATTGATTTTCGATGGTTTTGGAAATGCAAATATATTTTATAGAAACCATAAACAAAAATATGCCTTCTTTCAATCAATCAATAGAGAATCACGTTTTCTTTATATTTTATACTTAAGGAAGGAGTATAATTAGGCTTGAAAAAAGTTTTCTAATTGCCGAATAATTTGGAGCCTGATCATTCGTTGCATTAGCGCTTAGTGATTTCCCTTTACGAGGTGCATGCGTTCCGCGTAAAGAAAATCACATATTTTTCTATGCCATTAAAGAGATACCATACAGAGTCCATAAAATTTTGCAGTGGATGCGGACCATGTTGTACATTTCATGAGGAGCTGTGGTAAACGGCCAGGTACGATGCTATGTGAATGGAAATTTCGCTATCTTAAAAAGTCTCATAATTGGAAACTTTTTTTAAAACCTAATTATACTCCTTCCTTAAGTATAAAATATAAAGAAGACGTGATTCTCTATTGACTGACCATAAGAAAGCATATTTTTGTTTATGGTTTCTATAAAATATATTTGCATTTCCAAGACCATCGAAAATCAATGGGAAAAATGCCAGCTAATTAAGTAGTCATTTTTTACCGAGCACGCTTTCTACAGGAGATTGAAAAGAAGTGCATTTAAAAGCCGACATCCTGCCGAGTCCGAAATGTTATAAGAGTATGCCTTAAGATAATCAGTATTACAACCGCGACCAAGAAATCCTTCCTAATCGAAAACGCATTTCAGAATTTCGGCCAACATTTCATGACATAGGCAGAATAGCGTTACCTACAAAGACAAGGGAGACTGGAATGGTCATTTCTGGCTCATCAGCAGTCGTCAGCCAGTCATACCCAACCCCGAAGTGTGGAACACCTTGGGCTCGAACTCGCGACGTGTTAGTTAGAAATCCAAAGCCTCTAACCATTGGGTCACGGGCCTCTTTTCCTGTTGGTTTCGATCGGGAATGTACAATGGTTCCATACTTTAGGGTTGGGCATGACTGGCTGACGACGGCTAATAAGCCAGAAATGGCCGTTCCAGTCTCCCTTGTCCTTATCGGTAATAACACTCTGCCTATATCATGCGCCGCTGTGCGACTGCTGGTTGGGCTCGAGAGAGAGCCCGTAAGGCAGAGCGGAACGAGTGAGTTCTGTAAGAACGATCGGTGAGTGCCCCTCCACCATTGTATGTACATACATACATATATGCTCCCCTCTACCATGGTTAATATATCCACTCGCAACCAACAGGGTATTTGAATTTTTGCCAACAGGTCCTGAACTCGAGCGTCGGTGATTGCATACCTCAGAATCGAGTATGGCTGACCGATGGCGACTGGCAAGCCGGAAATGACCGTTCCAGTTTCCCCTGTCGCTGACCTAAACCATCTGCCGTTGATTGCATAGCAACATTTTTGAACGTTCCTAATGTATTTCTGATGGCGACAGTTGATATCACCTTGGCTCTGTTGAATCTTGCCAATTCGACGACATACTAGCGAAGGTTTAGGGAAATTTTAGGACAAGAGCTGTAATTTTTCGTTTTAGCCACAGTTCTGGCTGTTTGACATGAGCATATCGTCTGTGTATGACAGTAAACACAGCTAAAATAATTCAGTATCAGATCAGAACGCGCGATGGATCAAATTTATTTGAAATGCCTTCTAGCTATTCCCCTCCCCCCGATATGGTCCCCAGATAATCTACAAAGCGCATGGTTATAGGCCAGGTCAATCCTTACGAACTAAATATCGCCTTGCGACATACTAGTGGGTAGGACACAGTTATACGTACCCCCCGTATCGCAGGTGACCTTGCTCAAAATTCCAGGGCCGGAATTGGTGTCAGGGTTGGATTTCGCGTCAAGGTTAGTATGGTTATGGTTAAGAACAGAAGGGTTACTTTTAGGATTAGGGTCAAAGTTAGGACACAGTAATGCGTGCCACCGGAGATTCAACACAAATCCACCGACAATACGGGACACTTAAAGTCGTGTCGAACCTAATGGTGCCGGCTTGTCTTTCCAGGTTTCATAACGCTGATACCGCTTTAAGTATAAAAACAATATATCGGATTCAAAGTCCGGTTCAGTTTTCTAGACCAGCCCGTTGATCTGGCGTTTTGCTGATTACCGCATTCCTTCCCCCCACCTGTTGCACGGTCGGCGCATGCCATGAGCCCATGTTGGGCCCCTTTGGTGCAGTGTACCAAGTAGTATCCTGTGGAGGGAGGAGGTGCAGCCATAAGCCAGTCCAACCCCATTTAATCCACTCGTCAGGTCTTTGCGATTCATGAATAGCATCGAGGGGCTCCTTCCCCTTTTACTGCCGATAGACCAAGCAGTTCGCATTACGAGGGATACCGAAGTCAATGAGGCCGTCTTTGCTGCCTGCCCACATCACAGAATTCGGCAGTAAAGCCCTCCCTCAATGTTTTAATTAACCCCATTTTAGGGCCACGTGTCCCAGTACTGAAGGAACAAAAGTTGGTACTTTTGCTGGCGCTATTCCCCTCACTAGCCATGTAGTGTCAAGTAAACTAATTAACTGGTATGATATACGCAGTGCTGGTCCCTACCATGTATACGCGCGTGTCGGTGGCGCGGCGCGGCGCGGCGCTGAGGGGTTATGGTTTGTGAAATGAACTAATTTCACCCCCCCCCCTCTGACGATTGATAACTGAGACAAGGGTGGCTGTCGAGCTGACCAATGCAAATGATAAGTTTGAAGAAAATCCCACAAAGTAGAAGAAGATGATGAAGCACTGACCTTGATGTGTGCCTTAGTGGCAAGTCCGAAGCGGCGTCGTAGGCAGAAGAAGCCACAGTACGGCTTAAACCGAAAATTCGCGGCCACGAGCAAGTGCTGCAGCTGGTCGCCTATTGAGGACGAGACCGCTAAGACAGGAGCTTACGAGAGATAATTAGTTTCTGCCTTCCAGTACGCGTGCCGGCGATATTCTCATCCCGCAGGCGCCTCCCCCCACATCTCTGCCCCCCCCCGCCCCCTACTATTCGTCACCCCGCCACGCGACCGACAGCGCTAAAGCAACAGATGATCCACACACACACACACAAACCGTGCCTTCCCGCCGTCGACAGATGCCGTTTTCGCTGGGCAAGATGGAATTGGAGGGTTGTGTGCATGTTTGTGTTTGTCTTGCTTCTTCTGTGTGGCAGCCCGACAAAATCACCCTCAGTACGGTGGTGGAAGGTGGGGGGCGACGTATGCCGGCCGTCAGGACAACCGCTAAATGTTGAGGACGTGTTATCCACTGGAGTCTCATTTAAATGGTAATTGCCTCTATCCTTACCTTCGACGCCACTGGGAGCCTAGAATCAAAGCGCGACTGCACGGGTCGGCAACGTTGGTGGCGCGCTGTGGGGGAGGGGTGGGGGAAGAGTGATGACGTGCGTAAGATTGGTCAGGCGTGAAATTAAACGGCATTTGTGACCGTGCTCTTTCCGTGCCAGGAACAGACCTTCCTGGAAGGAGGATTCGCGAAAGCAAGGTTTGCTGCCACCATCACCACCGGGACTGTACTGGCGTGCTTGCCATCGTCAGACGAACTCACCCCATCTTTCGGAAATTGACTGCAACCGGACACTTTCTATTCTTTGGAGGTGGCCCTACTATATCTATCCGCAGCACACATATTTCGCTCTACTGTTCATTTCAGGCTACGGCATTTATTTCATGCAACCGCTTCCAGTTTTGGGGATAAATGCAGAGCATATAAATACCTCCGGCTCGTGGTTATCGTAATTTGGCAGGTGTCGTTGTAATTGAGAAAGTTTAGACTTCTTCGGCATCTTCTGATAGGACGATCAAGATAATCGGCATGGGAGGGTTTGCATTTGTCGAGCCAAAACTCGTGTTAGTTGCATTTTATTAGACCTGCCTGGTATACCGTTCGAACAACTGAGTGATACTGGTTTCGATCTGTACTTATTAGGTTATCCTCTAGAGGGTTTACTAGGCAATCTGTTGCAATCCTTACTCATGTGAACAAGACGTTGAATTACTTCAAAACCAATCCAACTCTCGTGCTCGGGAAGCCGGGAGGCCTCAGGTAGCCACCCAGTTAGGACGCATCAAACTTTATCCTGCCCAGACTTAATGCTTGCACCCCTTGACAAGTAGGAGCTCACTCCGAGGCGGTTACATAGTATACACTCCCCTTCTCTCAAATCTGCACTCTGGCCTCTAATACACGAAATAAGCGCACTAGTTTATGGACGTATCTTAGCATCTATTTTGTGAGGCAATATGGTAGCAAGGGCAGGAATGATTGAGAAAGATCTATGGGTAGCTGAAGAAGCATTGATTCAGGTTTGAGTTGTTGGGACTTTGACCCCGACCCGGGGCACCGAAGTAGGTCCTTGGGTCTAAGCGCCTGCATTATGGCCATCCGACCACCGAAAAATATTTGGTGGAAAATTCGGACCCCAGTTTATACTTTTATTGTGATTCTTTCTCCATATGGTTAATGCATTTCGCAACATCACAAATTCGCATGAAGCCAGAAACCAGAGAATTGCGAAAAATACATCACTAAATAACTATGTGATTCGAATGAATAAAAATTTTCCTGTTTCCAAGTAATGCACGCTAGGTGTAACTATTTTAAGCTGAAATGGATAAACTTCCTTATGATAAAGGTGGCTATAAGAACCCTTTTGAGGAACCGCACAAAAGAGATCTGTGAGACAGGGCCGGCATATTCAAAAGTTATTTTCTAGCGAACAACGAAAAAAATGCCGTTTTCGCGTTCCTTTAATTTCCTTCCCTATTATTGTCGCAAAACGAGCTTATGTCTTTTCCATTTTGACAGGGTTTTTTTCACTCTGGGAATGTATGTAGTTTCTAAAAATCGAAAAGCACACGTTTTGAAGGCGCATGTTGACTTTTTTCCACCTAAACCTCTCTGTCAGATGTGCATGAATGGAACTGACAGACGAGGATCTTGTTCGGTGTGTGCTAATCGGAAGAATTGAATATGATTTAAGTGGACCAGAAAGACTTCAATGTAGGGCTTATATGTTCGGATGCGGAAGTTGTAAAATGGAATTTGTCGCGTAAGCGTGACGTTTAGCCGATCTGGTTGAAGAGTTGAACATAGTACCCACGATGTGAAATTGAGCCAAACGTCAGGGTGACAGTTCTTGGAGTGTTTGTCATCATAGGACCGACATGATCCAATCCCAATTGGGTACAATAAGGGCCTGGAGTCAGGAGAAGTGGATGTGACCGTTAAAACAAGGGCTTTATTTGTTTGACGTTTTGGATTCATGCTCGAACCCACCATCAAAGACAGCATCAGATACGAAAGATCCATGCAGAAGGGCTGCAGTATTCACGGGATGCAATAACTACCCTACCGCACACCTATAGTGACTGCATCCTGTAAATACTGCAAATCCTCATGCATGAATTATCCGTATCTGATGCCATCCCTGTCGATTGGTTCGAGCATGAATCCGAAACGTCAAACAAATGAAGTTCTTGCCCCTGCAATCGAATCTACTTCTTCTCAGCTGTTTCTGCGACTCGCGTTTTCTCTTGCATCGGTCTGAAATCAGATAGACAACAAACATATTTGGTTTTGGCTAATCTGCCTTTACGTTCAAAACAGAGTATATGAAGAGTCGTGATTGGGGGCACACGTTGTAGCGGAATGCTCATTCCGGATTCTTGGACACAGTCGGTTAGCCGTTGTATGAATGCGCTGCCGCCGGTTGTCATGCATGGAGCGGCAACATACGCGACACAATCCACTCCGGATTGATTAGGCATTATCCCGTTCGTAGGAAGTACTTTTAAGCAATAAGCCGACGGCACTACCAAGTTTACGGATAAACTTTGGGAAATGCTTCTTTTTGTCCCATCATGACATCCGGCCGCAATTTATCGTATCCCGAATCCATGCCCTGGTAATCGCTCTTGACTGGCAGGCAAATCTGGAGGAGGATGACTGGCGCATGTCCCCACACCTGGGGTAGAACGCATGACCCAACAGGCTGGCAAAAACACACCATCTATATGCTTGACCGAGACTCGGGAACACAACCGAAACAAAATGCGAAACGACCCCCCCGTCCGCACAGGCTGCCAGAGTGAGCAATGTCGCTCTGTCAGCCTGGAACGTTCGTTCCCTTTAAGGCAATCCAATGGCAAACCAGCCGGAAGGGAAAATGGTAGGGGCGCTCACCGATCGTTCATACGGAACTCACTCGTTCCGTTGTGCCTTAAGGGCTCTCTCTCGAGCCCAACCAGCAGCCGCACAGCGGCGCATGATCTATAGACAGAATGGCATTACCGCACAACGGAGCGAGTGAGTTCCGTATGAACGATCGGTGAGCGCCCCTACCATTGTATATTCCCGATCGAAAACCGACAAGGCAACGGGCTCGTGGCCCGGTGGGTAGAGGCGTGGACTTCTAAACCAACAGGTCGCGAGTTCGAGGCTCGGGCTTGGTTATGGCTGGCTGACGACGGCTAATAAGCCAGAAATGGCCATTCCAGTCTCCCTTGTCTTTGTCGGTAATGCCATTCTGCCTATGGAAGGGAAAATCTCTGGTCGTCCAAGAAATGATCCGTTGCAAAGTGGACATTGCGACTTCCAGTGAGACTGCTTTTCTGAGCATAAACAAGTAAAGAAAGTCGGTACCGACTGCGTATTCTTCTGTAGCGGAGGTCCAGGGACAAAAACGGGATGCCGGAGAAGCTTTCGTCCTCGCCGTCGGACGACTGTTCTGGCTTCCCCCCACAGGTCAGCAATGATTGTTTCATGACCACGAAACTGGCACTTCGCGTGGGAAAAGTCTCCAGTGTCGTTGGTGTTTTCGACCACTAATGACCAGCTCCAGGATGGTCTGCATGCCCTCCGCACGATTTTGTCAAAGACAGGCTGGTCAACTCGCTGTCCCAAATGATGCGGTAACGGGGACAGATCTGTCAAGGCATAAATTATATCACCACCATGTGCATATACATATGCAAGGAAACCAACAGCTCTTTGATAGCAACAGAAAGATCTCCATCGTGAACGTTGTAGGCAAAACCTCCACTGAAGTCCTACTCAATTATCTGAACACTCTTCCACACCGGGAAATTCTTTCAGAAACGCGGTGCGGATTTCTAAAACGCCGCGGAATCACAGACATGATCTTCACGGTCTAAAAACTCCAAAAGAAGTGTCAGAAAGTGCGGGTCGACCTCCACAGAACCCTCGTGGATCGGATAAAAGGCCTCTGACACGACGGACCTTATCGGGTTTCTGAGAATCATATTGAAACTCGAATGACCGGAGCGATTCACGCAGACGGCAAGATAACCACACGACGGGATAATTGTACGCATCACGGACAACACATCGGTCTTGGGGACGTTCGCCGTGACAAATAGGATGAAACAGGACCGCGTACTCCCTGCCACCCTCTCCAGCCTCGTTCACAGCAATGCCGATGTGTGCGTATAGGAAATGGCGGCCTATTGCCTCGAAAACAACACAGCATTCAGCTTGTGCAGACAGAAACGAATGTATCGAATGTCATTGGTTTCGCGAACGCTTGTTCGCGGAAGAATAAAAGTTAACTACAGTGACGGGAGAGGACATGCGTGCGGGCCAATTAGACTGTTTTTGTTCACATTTTGGACTGGCGAGCGGCAAGTAGAAAACGGGGTCCATGCCGCAACTGAAGCCAAATGATCACTACTGCGAACCGGGTATCCAAGTGAATGAGGCTCGCCACCACCCGCGAACACATTTGAATACCTTTGGGGTAAGATTTCAAGAAACCTCAAGACCAATGACGAAATCACAAATCAGATCTGCAAAGTTAACCAGACTTTCGGCCAGTTAAATCAGTCCGTCCGGAATTATTCCGGCAATCTCTCCAACAGAAGACTGAAGATATGGAGGGTTTTGTCCAGACTATACTGCAGTCGGGGGGTGGAGGCATGGACAATGTGCAAAAGTCAGGCATGAAAGACAAATCATTTTCGTCTCGACTCCCCCCCAGAGCTTATAGGAGTTGAAGTCGAAGGAGAGCATCTCATACACCGAGGTTCTGGAAAGTATCAGTATTCTCAGCAAATGCACTATTTTCAGGCAGGCGCAACTACAGTGGGGCGGTCACAACATGAGGGTGCAGGATGAGCGTCTGCTCGAGCGACTCTTCTGCGGCGACATCACGTCGAGTGCAGAAGAACAGGGCAGACAAAAGCAACGATACAAGAGCACTCTTGGTATCTCACCCAAACACAAAACGCAGTAAAGATACCCGGGAGAACATCACCCATGACTAACAGGCGTAGCGCAGTGCTGTGTGTACTAGGGCTGGCAAGGCTGAAGTGCCGCAGATCAATTTTATAGCCACTGAACACCTGCCGTCGCGCCAACATTGTCAGCAGGCATTCAGGGCACAGATTGGCCCTGTTGAACATCCTTGGATTCACTGCGATGATAACTGTACCAATCTATCCACATCACATGGCGCCATCGCCAGCATTCACCCCTGAGAACACCCGCCCTGTCAGTGCAAATATTTGGGCCTTTACAGCCACCACCACTACCACCACCACCACCACCACCACCACCACCACCACCACCACCACCACCACCACCACCACCAGACACAGCTCCTACCTCTTCCAATTGCGACGGAAATCGCAAATTACGCATAAGTCTGGTAGTTAAATCGCGAATCCATTGCACTGGGACCGGCCAAACACTGTCTGTAGCTCCAAACTGCACCCGTTACTCCAGTCTCCTCTGCTCAACCTGCTCCAACGTTCTTGCCACAGCATAGAACTATGCGGTTTTGGTTTGTAACAGCACATCTGCCGCGAGAAGTGGCGACGTTCACTTCTGTCCCACAGAGTGTGCTATACGCCAATTTATCTATAAGAACGCATTCTTGCGCAACATACGCAACAATCCCATTTTCCTCGTCTACCTTGCCCCGATGCGAAAGCAATATCAAACCGACAGAAAGCTGGTTCGGGAGCAGTGACTAACAACACTGAACGTCCCGTCCACGTGTGTCATACATGATCCGGTTCCAACTTCATATACTCGGCTGCCTTTAGGGGCATCGGATACATCACATGGGCGAGAACGCCATAAATGTCTCATGAATGCGGAGATGGTCACTGCAGCCTGCCGATCAGTCCAGATTAGTACCGAGTTTCCACTTTCTTTAGTGACTTGCCAAACAATGAACTGATTGCGGGTCGTCATGTGCGTGTGTGTGTGTGTGTGTGGTAGCAATCAGCACAAAAGCACACGGCTGTCATGCATACGTCATGAAATTCAAGTTATCATGGCCGTCATGGGGCCGAAAAATTGTATTTGAAAAGTGTACTTATGCGAGAAACATGGAACTCGACAAAAATGGGTCCCATGTACTAGAATAGCGGCACGCGTGACGCACGCGTAGACGGGACACTCACGTCTAGTCAGCCACTGCACCAAGCTTCAGTTCTCAGCCTGGCAGAGCCAGTTAGTGTTTGGACGAGGGGAAAATGAGTGAGTCCAACACTAGGGACGCATTTTATCGGCAACTCAGCGCAGTCCTCATTAATAATAAATCTTACATAGCTAATCCTATCCCGACGCGCTATCGCTCATTAGCATGGAATGCTACCAAGTGACGTGGAAACTCATTGCTTTTCAGGACTGAGGCACAGGTTACGATGCATCCCTCTTAACATGGTCTTTACGGTATCCTCACTCACGTGTGATAGGAGTTCTTCCGAACGAAGCATGTCGCATGAGGAGTTGGGGACAAGGTAGACGTGAAAGGGCTGTTTCACTTTGTCAGACACTGGATCCATGGCCACCTTCGACCGTATCAATACTGCCCCCCAATCAGAACAAGGTGGGTGTGAGAGGGGAGAGTGCATAAATGCACAGCAGATCTGCCCCCCTATGAACGCAGACAGTTCGACCGTCGATTTCGACGATGCCCCGCTATGAAAAACTGGACAAGCAAGTCATTGCTAGGCCCAGTCCGTTGGGTGCCAGTGAATTTCGTGGTTTTTGACGGCCGAACCAGAAGTTCCACACCCTGCTGACGAACAAAACCACTTTTACGGCGTCATCAATGCCGTCAAAGCTACTGGGAACCGAAATTACGATCTTTTCTTACTGCAGGAAAAAGGGTCATTTTCGTTTTGTATCAAAGCTCCGTGAGGCAAATAAACAATATATATTTGATTCGCTATTACCCCTGTGTTTGAGGCCCTGTTTAATGCGTTGATAAAGTGGATTTATGGATTTTGAATGTTTAGTTGGTTGCATTGCTCATTTTAAAACTTTTTTGTCATTTTGGTGCATATCGTCCTGTGTAAAATCGTGAGCTGCTTAAAAGGAGTGATGCAGCTGGTGGAACCAACCTGCTATACCTTGAGCAGCCTGATAGACGCCGCAACAAAAATTTGCTCTTTCCTCCAAAACGGGACTTCGATTACAGCGTGATGATTTAAGAATGCCTGTTTTTCAGACAACTCAGAGTTTGACCTCTCGGCCAGGGAGGTCCGCAGTTAGCACATGCCCAAGAAAACAAGTGCGGTTTTTGTCTGAGTTTGATACAATGACTTGTTGAATCCTGTTCAGACTTGGCCGGCTCGTGTAGTTTGCAGTCATATGTGCCAGTAAATCCGAAGCCCTCTGCCCTGGCACTGTCTAATGGCTCGTCATTGCCCCCGGCTTTCTGGATGTCCGTCGGAACCCGTTTGATTTAAGAATTTAAGTCGGTGTCAAAGGCCGTGGAGGTATTTCGTAAGATACAAACGGATTTATTGTGAATACGAACTGCACAAATGTGGTTTAAATCTGTTTTCTAGTGATCTGTGCTTTGAAGCTGCCCCACATCCAGGAAGTTACTCTGTTATTTTAACGAGAAGTTATGGACCGCCATTAAAATCTTCAAAAGTGGTATTCTAAGAACCCCCCAAAATACTTTGGTAAGGATCAGGTGAACGTCCCCAAGCATACAGTGAGTGACCGATCTCATGAAATGTTGTCTGAAATTCTGAAATGCGTCTTCGATTAGGAAGGGTTACTTGGTCGCGGTTGTAATACTTCGGCATACTCTTATAACAGTTCGGACTCGGCAGGGTGTCGGCTTTTAAATGCACTTCTCTTCAATCTCCTGTAGAAAGCGTACTCGATAAAAAAGATGACTACATAGGTGGCATGGATTTTTCCCCTTGATTTTCGGTGGTCTTGCAAATTCAAACATATTTTATAGAAAACATGAACAAAAATATGCTTTCTTTTGTCAATCAATAGAGAATCACGTTTTTTATGTTTTATACTTAAAGGAGTATAATTAGGGTTTAAAAAAGTTTCTAATTATGAGACTTTTAAGACCGCCATACGTCCATTCACACAGCATTGTACCTGGGAGTTTACCACTGCTCCTCATGAAATGTACAACATGGTCCGCATCCATTGCAAAATTGTATGGGCCCTATGTGATATCTCTTTAATGGCATAGAAAAATAGGTGATTTTCTTTACGCGGAACGCATGCACCTTGTAGACTGGAATCACTAAGCGCTAATGCAATGAATTATCAGGCTCCAAATTATTGTGCAAATAGAAAACTTTTTATAACCCTAATTATACCCCTTCCTTTAGTATACAATATAAAGAAGACGTGATTCTCTATTGAATGACTAAAAGAAAGCATATTTTTGTTCATGGTTTCTATAAAATATGTTTGAATTTGCAAGACCATCGAAAATCAATGGGAAAAATCCATGCCACCTATGTAGTCATTTTTTTTTATCGAGTACGCTTTCTACAGGAGATTGAAGAGAAGTGCATTTAAAAGCCGACACCCTGCCGAATCCGAAATGTTATAAGAGTATGCCGCAAGATAATCAGTATTATGACCGCGACCAAGTAATCCTTCCTAATCGAAGACGCATTTCAGAATTTCAGACAACATTTCATGAGATCGGTCACTCACTGCATGTGGCATACAAAGAATACCTACCATACTTATTTAAGTGGGTTTTAGTTCGACGCGATTATTTCGGTTTGGTGTTTCATCGTGCAAGGTTGGGTCATCTGTTGTAGACGGTCTGGTGCATTATCTACAATGAAGCAATCGTTATAGACACTTAGTGCTGATTTTTTAAATTGCCCTGCTTAGTTTTGGTTGCTATATGTCAATGCATTAAGACGTTTTGCTGAAAAACGAATTTACCAATTATCTATACATATTTTGCCCTTCCTCTATGCATACATAGGCCCCGCCCGTAAAACCATTATTACTACCCCTCCCGTAAGACAGGTGCCTTTGATCGGTCGTGTGTGTTTGGGGTCCTTCACCCAATCCTTGCCAATATTTTAAATGGTCGAAAAAAATGCGCTTTTATGTGCGGCTGTTGGGAAAGTCAAATAAGCGAAGCAAACGAGTCCTGGGTATGTTAGCCGATGAATACAAGCCTCATGAATTAACAACGTTTTATTCCCTCATCTTTCACTGCCCAGACGCATCATTTTTGTTTGCCTGTCTACATGAGATGGAAAGTAGACCGTTCGTCGTAACAGCGGGTGAATCTCTCAATCGTTATCATTAAATAGACCAGTACCACACACTTCCAAGACACCGTTTCACCACCAGAAGATTATGCTACTGCCCGCATTGTCCGATGGGAATTTCTTGACGAAGTCCAGTCAATTATGGCTGACTTGCTGCATGTGGTTGGAACGTGTCAGAAGCGACAAGACTAGTGCCGGAAAAGCTGGGTGATCCGAATAATTGCGTTAGGATTGAAAATTCTACCTCGTATTCATATTTTTCCGACAGTTCCTCACCCACTTTTCATCTTTTCTTGACCTAATGTTGTTCATAATGAAGAGGGCAATAAAGCAGAAGTTAGGACACGGTAGGCCTGCCTTCAATGAGGAGGGGGATACGCACTCCTGTGTCCAAGCAATTTTTCGTTTATAAACACACCCTTTACCAATAAAAAGGTTTTTACAGACGTGTATTTTGTTAAGAATAGGATGTAGAAAGTGGAAAAGACACATTAAATGGACAAAAACATTCGAAAGTAGTCATCCCCTGGTTGGTTAGTTATAGGCACAACTGCCTCATAACAGCGGCGTAATGTGCATCATTCGGAACACCAGAAAACAAGGAGGATTCGAAACCTTCCAGAGGAGTGGACTCCAGTAGGGGCCTTAGTAGTCAGCTCACATCTCAGTCACCAGTTAAAGTAAAAAAGCAACAGGGCCTCTTCGTGTTGAGACTCATTAAGTGATTACTGAGGATAGGTCCCGTGCCTGTTTCGGCCGCGGACTCAGTATCTCAAGCGTGGAAATGCTTACGCCAGAAATACTATGCATTTTGGAATTGAGAGTTAACACAGATTCCCTATTAGCCAGCTGTTGGTGTGGGTGTTGAAGCAGGAAGCAAAAACCCAACCGGAGGAGACAATCAGAACATAATTAACTTTTATGACAAAAAAATCGTAGATTGCTACTCTAGGCTCCCTGTCGGGTTTGGCATCCAGTGTTTCTGGTGAGAATCTGACTGGTTGGGGCAAATAATCACTTCGCTTACCGTAATATTCGGTCGCAGTCTTTGTCCGTCTTTTTCAGGCCCGATATATGAAGCATACTAGACATCTAAATAGCGGTGGACCACGCAATTTGAATTTTGACAGAAAAATGATCCCCCAACTTCTTTAGACGGAACTAGCATGCCAAAATACTCGACTTTTGGATTTTAATTTCATCAACTTAATGGTCTTTAGTCTTGGTTCCGTCCAGAATAGTTTCAGCATGACCTCTGCCGATGTTTCTGTTGGAATAAAATAAACATGATCCATGTCGAAATGCCCAAGCGTTTTCTGAAGTTTCCCTTCCTACTTCAAGGTGCTATCGTGATTTATATCTAACTAGAATGACGCACTGTTAGAGCTTGTTGAGCCAGAAATACAGGGAAATTTGGACAGCTCTGTTTTGTTTATCGGTCTTGCATTTGTAACGTTTTGAAAATCTAAGTTATTCTAAAGTTCACAGTGACGTTCTAATGAACTTATTTGAGCAACAATTCAGGTCATTATTTTTGCCTCACTCATTCATCCGAGCATTGACTCCAAACGCCAAGGTTCAGCTATTTCTGCGTAAAAGGTACATATTTCTAGGTTGATGTTTTCAGTCGATAGGTAAACGACTCCTAATAGGGCTTTCAGTGGCCTGACAGTGCCCAAGGGACGTGCTCTGGATAATCTCACGGTCTTTCAGTGTTTTGATTGGCCAGCGCGACGCCCATCCTCCACTCTGTCTTTCCAACCGAAAAGCCGAGCCAATGGGACTACAGGCTCGCGTGGACCAGCTAGCGTAACTGCGCACTCGCGCGCCAATACGTACGGCCGCGTGTTCTGCCAATGGCCAGTCTGCGTGATGAAGAGTCTTCGCCTACCCCCTGCGTTTGCAGCTGATGCCGCTGCTCTGAGAGGACCACGGGGGAGGGGAAGGGGTTCAATAAGTTGGGGCGGGCGCCGAAAGGGATAACAGTGAACGCACGTTCGCATTTCTGAATCCGGGCGGCTTAGGGCGTGACACGGCAGAATTCATCCTTGGATTAGCCTTCTCTCTCCGAGGCACTTTCGCCGCACGGGTTCAAACGGCGAAAACTAATCACCAGCTAAAGCTCATAGTCTTACCTCATATACAGAAGCGCGCGGATCTGAGAAGTGCTGCGCAAATCCCGCCCACTGGGGAGCACGGAGATAAGCGTGTGGCCAGTCGCCCCCTAATCCGAGGGTAAGTCCCTTTCTCTGTGCGTGCATGCCTGTGTGTTATATTGACTTCCACTCACTCATTGAAGATCGGCCTCACAGTCCTCACGCCCTTTTCTGTTTGCTAACATGGATTTTCCGCTGGAACCATCTCACTGGATTCGATTTATCTTTATTGACCGTTTAGAAGCAGAAGGCCGGGGTCCCGAGCACGCAGATGAATACCCTGACCGAAAGTGCAGGCGGGCCCTTGCAGCCCTTCGTGGAATCCGACTTCTCCGCAGCTGGCCTGATGCCCGGATGCGGAAACATGAATTACGTCGCAGATGGTGGCTGCACGGGCGGTTCAGTGCGTCTCTGTTTCGATCCCAGTCTGGATGGTCGCAGATCGATGATGCTGTGTGAGCAGTTCGGTCTACCGACAGAAGCGGAATACGGTCTGGTAGATGGCAGCCGAGAGAATGTCGACTTGGTAGCGTCGAAACAGCCACCTAAGGAGACCAAGAAAGGAGTGGGCAGAATGGGTAAGTTGTTATCTTTTAAACAGCCCTGACGATGTGAAAGCTGTCCTGGGATTGGGACATGAACGGCTTTGGACAGTGTGCAAACTAGAAGCGGTCTTTACGGACGTACGATCAGTGCCTGCTTGTCGGCACGCGGCGTACGTGCCAGAGCCCTAGACTGGAAATGTCATGCTAAACGGAAGGCTCACATCAGGCTATCAGGCAATCAGGCTAAACCAACTGACGGCGTTATCATGACTGGATATTCCAGATCGCTGCGGACGAGGGATGAGCGCCTGACGTGATGACAGAGCGTAGTCTCACTGAGCAATGGGTGCCAGATCCAAATTTTTGCTTTGCCTGACCCGAGGTCCCATTATGACCTGCTGATGACAGCAGGCGAGCTAGAAGTGGCTATTTCAGTCCCGCCGTATGTTCACTTAATGCATCTTGACTACTGTATACTCACCGTCACGCGACCGCCTAAAAATGTTCAAGGCCTCTGCTACGAGGCAGAATGGAACGCCCGTACTCTGTCTTGCAGTCAGGCCGGATCGGTTAATCTCACACTCGCGACATCTGGGGTTCGGTAACACGACGAAATGCCAGTAAACATTATGTTTTCTACACTGCAAACCTGGAAGACGGTTACGGGAGTATTTGCCGCACTGTAGCCAGTTTTTCCAATAACAGAGAACAATTACTTCCAGTTGTCTATGTAAGATAGTGGGGATAAAATCTGAAATAGGCCTGGTTTCTGCAGTTAAGCCCAAAAGCGAACACATGATCGGGTTATCCAAACTGCTGTGAAAATTAAATGAGAACTACACCCACAAGTAGTTTTTCACTACTGCCGTCA
>CACRXP010000036.1:240932-273481 GCA_902702965.1 Spirometra erinaceieuropaei | reverse complement strand
GCTGTTGTGTCAGGCACAAATCAAGGGACGGTGTTGGTTCGCCAAACGTGCCAGTCGGATTGTGTTGTGTCTGCATGAGTCCCGAATCATTGCCTTGTCTGTGGCACACGTAGGACAGAGAAGTCACGTTACGTAGGCCAGTACACCCGACTTAATTCTCAGTCGGCTTACTCGGACAAACAGCGGTGTATGCTAGAGGGAAGAGTGAGATCAGTCCAACTCGCATCCAACTCATACCATCCTCCCTATAAACAATCGAACGAGATGTTCAACTGCCACAACACACTAGAAACCGTGAATTGGGAGGTTGTCAAAGGGCGGGATAACTGGATCCTACTCAGGACCGCGTGTTGGGCTGTAACTGGTCCCTTTCTAATGTGTCTTTGATGGCGTTCCCACTTACGTGAAATCAGAGACTCACTTCCTCACCTGAATGAAACCTAGTACTCGGGGATTCAGGGGTTAGATGGTGTGTGGCACGGGTATACGGAATGGTTAAATCTGTAGGCGAAGGAGACACGGTCGCCGAAACAAGAACCTAATGCGCCTGACATTTCGAGTTCCTGCTCGATTTTATCGTCAGCAACAGCATCAGATAGGGGCTAGTTCCTGCGTCCGAGCCCATCTGCGACCGTCTTGACTTCGTCTTGCCACCTGAGCCTGTCAGTTGTGAGTGAAGACAGAGTGAGTTGGGGGTAGCGCAAACCTGGTTCGATATAAACGAATTCACACACACACACACACACAAGCCCCAGCTGCTGAGTCCACCCTCGGGGAAGATTTATGGACCTCGTCACTTGCGACGATTGAATATGTGTGTCATTTCCGTTTGCACTGAGTTGCTTCGAATGTTTGAGCCTGTGTGTATGAACTGACGTCTCTGTCGAGTCGCTGGCGTTGGGAACCCATGTTTCATCCGAACAGGGGATGGTGCATGATCATGCTAAGTGTTGACAGACAGTTTTTACCAGCACAAGCCAGCCCTGAATGCATCCTCGTCTGGAATGTCCTCTTGGGTTTATTTTGTTGCACCTGACCTCCAGCCATCAAAAGCACTTTTCGGTATTTTAACTGACTGGACACCAGCCGTAAGTTTGAAGTTTAATCTGCTCAGCAGTCAGTACCTTCGCTCTTTGACAATATTCACGAAGTGCAGGTTCTCAGTCAGACGTTTCTGAAAGTAAGTATTTTGGGCGAAATCACTAGGAATATTGCAAGTGAACATGAGAGCAGGCTTCACAGCACAGGCTTACGTGACTGAGAAAGCTTCCCACCTGTTTCCTAGAACTGACGATTTTCAGTCACTGACCGATCATCTGAAATGTTAACCGAAATTCTAAAATAGGCTTTCAATTAGGAATGATTGCTCAGGTGCTGTTGTGATATTGGTAATCGTAGAACATAGTTCCAAAGCATTAAAATCATACATTTGGGTGAGCTTCTCTCCAGCCGCCTGCGAGAACCACACTTGGTTAAAAATGACTACTTAAACATTATGAATTTTTCTCATTGATGTTCGATGCCATTATAATTTCAGTTTTATTTTACCGAAACCGTGGACAAAAATATTCGTTCTTGTATTCATTTCAGGAAATTACGTCTTTCTCAACTTTGATACTTAGAAGGGTACCTTTCGATTCAAACAAACTTATCTAATTCCCGAATAATCTTGAACCAAATTAGCAGTTGGACTCGCACCTAGGGTTATAAAACTGTATGCACCATACTTTCCAGGTAAGGAAAGTCATACATTTCTTGACGTTACTATGATGGCGTTATATAGGGTACATGCAATTTTACAATGCATGCGAACCATGTTGTATGCTTCATACTCACTATTAATAAGCGAGCGAACACAATACCTTATGAGTCGACATTTCATGATCTCGAAATATTACAATTACGAAATTTTTTGAAGCCGGAATTTACCTTTTTAATAATACATTTTGAGAACACGTGATTTGCAACCACACAAGTACAAGAAAGCACATATTGTTCGTGTCTTCCACAAAACATATTTGGATGTATAAGGGCATCGAGTATCAGTGGGAAAAATTCATGCTACTTAAGCAATCATTTCTAACCGAGTGTGGCTTTTACCGGCTGCCGGTGAGAAGTCCACTCAAAAATGATTTCCTGGCGTGACTGAAATATCTTGGGACTGTGCTGCACGATCAAGATTACAACCACACTCCTTCCTAACTGAAAAGGCATTTCAGAATCTCGGTTAACGTTCTACAAGACTGGCCATGGACTGTAAACAGTTCGTCAGCTGATATGAGGGGTATCCTCATCGTCGAGGACGGGAAATGGTTCATTGGGGGCAATGCGCAGATTTGATTTGCTTTCTGAATGGGGAATTTAACACTTTTGGACTTCTTTTCTCGCTGGCATTTGCTAATGAAGTTCTCAAACTGAATCTATAGGGATCAAAAGGGGGTGAGTGCTGCAAAATATTAAGGTATGGCCTTTCGGGGACCAATTTCTACTCTTTAGCCTCATCCCATAGACCTTCCGTAATCGGTGGTCTCCTTTATTGCTCATCTGACAGAACGAATCTAGCCTGTCTGGCAGTTTCTGTTTTGCAGTTTTTTGGCGAAGGATGGCTCCGCAGAACGTTACTGTCCTAAGAAATGGACTCCCTCCTCCCGAACCAGTCATTTTAGTTCCGGGTTTTGCATTCAGCCATGTAATCATCTCCAAACTTTTCCCGACATTATAGATACTGTGACTGACACGCAACCGGTGGTTACGAGACCTGGTACTTCGTGTTTCATAACCTACCCCTTGCTGACGTCAGATTGCTGCTCTCCATCTGAGCGACCCCCACGTCTCGTCCCGTCGGCCCTCCCTCGAAAGACTTCTGTGCCTCAAAAACTAAACAATACCAGTGACCCCAGCGAACACAAGACTGTTAGAAATTCAAAAACCAACGCAGCACCGACACCACTGGGGGCGTCGCAGAAGCTGGCCTCTCAGGCTGTCGCGGACTCCAAGTCCCGAGGAGTCGCGAGCAGTTCCGCGCCGACAGTTACCACCTCGGTGGGATCGCACTCGGGAGTGTTGCAGGGCAAGCGTGTTCGCCGACAGAGAACACACTTCACAACTCAGCAGCTCCACGAATTGGAGACCACTTTTATGCGGAACCGCTATCCGGATATGAATCTGCGCGAGGAACTGGCTGCGTGGACTGACCTAACAGAAGGCAGAGTCCGGGTGAGCGATCTGTACTTTCTGCATGCAAATCTGTGTAGTGCTCCTGTGATAGAAGAAAATTGGACAGGTGCTAACGAGACGGTAAGGATGACCCGTTCACATACCCCGCAATTTGCGAATTCGAATGTTGCGTAATTTAAATTTTCCTTCGGGAATTCCACACACAGAAGCTAGGCTCCTCAAGTGTTATGGCCTTAAGAAAGTTTTTCAAAATAACCATAGGACACCGCATGTTGGATGGGGGGTGGGATGGGGGGGGGTAATGACTTAATGTCTTTCGAGTGTATTCTCGAGATGACAACCGCAAGAAAGAAGGATCAAGGTGTTGAGCATCCGAAGGATGCGCGTTTGCGCAAGCATAGGCAAACAGAAATTCAGAGTAACGAATTCCATCTTAGAGGGAAACTGAGCTATGAACAACTTGAACGGACCCAACTAAGAAGCCTGAAGTAGCTTTGAGTGGCAACCTGATTCAGTTAGATCTTCGCCAATCATCATAGGCTGGACGCTTGTATAAAATGAGAAAAGGCCAAAAACGTAGGAAAGGAGGGAGGGGATCTACGTGAAGTTCCCTAAAGAGACATTTCAGAGTGACCGGTTCGCAAACATCACCGCTTTTTTCTCTGGAGTTCGGTAGTTTGTTCCTTTGATCTCAATATGCACATGTGATGGACGTTAGGGAGCATACTTCCTTCTCCTCTTTTTGACGCATGCTTACTTGCTCTTTATTTGAGCGTCTTGTTAGAAGATACTTGTTATTTTCGCACGGTCACATTTCACAACTTCCAAGAACATATTCCAGTTCACCCGGCTATTCAACTCGCAGAACAGAAAGGAATATTTCCATTTCGCGTAGGGTTTATGACTCACACAGACTATCACAGATTAACCAGCAATTAACAGATGAAACGTAAATGTCAGGTTCTGCGTTGCAATCTCGAAAGATTGTTAAACGCGATAAGCAGCGGTAAGGTCATGCTATATACAAGACCAACATTTAAGACGCGTTGTACCATGAGTTGTTGAAAAGTGGCCAAGCCCCTAGTGCTAAGGCATTCCCGAGGGATGAATAGAACCGAAAATGGTAACTATAGGCTCGTACTGTGTCACAATAACCGCTAGGCACGTGTAGTTCATAAAACTCCCGCCCCACCTGGTGTGTTACAATTGCTGCTTACGCCATGCAAGGCAACGTAACTTATGCAGCGAAAATCATGGCGTTTCTCACTTTAAGTGCGTTGTTAAATCTACAGGCCTGTTTCAGTGAGGATGCAATGCTGACTAGCATGATGCCTCATTCGAACCCAATTTACGCTGGCATGCTGACACTTGAGTGGGCACCCAACATGCGCAGTATGCATTTTCCCAACATATTTTAAATGCTGGCCTAGATTTACTCACATTTACTAGAAAGAATGCACAGCGAATAATTTGTCCTGCTGATTTTATAGAAGACTGCACCTTCTTAAAATTTGTTCCCTGGGAGAAGAAAGAATTTATGATTTCGAAAAATTGCAGCTGTACAATTTTTGCGCACACGCTAATTAGTGTCAAGTCCGCGGTAAGCAGTTCGCACTACTTAGTTTCTCGTCTGCTATAGGCTCCAGGGATGTCCTTATTGACGCATGCAGGCCCATGGCTGTGTTCGGGGTAGAATACAGCATATCTTTTAGAAAATGCAAGTATGCACTCTTTTTTACTACATCAAAGAAGCGGTGAACTTTTTGCGTACCAGATATGAAGGAAGCTTAACTTACTAGGAGAACAGTACAATAAGGGGATATTTTGAGCTCTTTCTCTAAGGATCAGGGACTATTTACTGCAAGCATTGAAGATAAGGACAAAAAATTGATAACTGGAAAGTGATTCGCATTGACTCAACTGTGAAAAACTCGGCGCCTCGGTGTGTCAATATGATTAAACTCGCGTCGTCCGGCGGGGCCTCGTAGCTCAAGTGGTTAGAGCGTTGGCTGTACTAAAGCCTTCCCCTTACCGCGGGGGTTCGAATCCCACCGAGGCGCCGAGTTTTTCACAGTTGGGTCAATATGAATTATTAAAAATCTGCTAAAACATCTGTGAGCTGGAAAGTGGTTTCAGGAGTGTGATTTGCATAAATGGTCAAAATGAATTAGCCTGTGACTATGTTTCATTGTAATTAGCCCCACCAGCAGCCGCTAAGTGGCTAGAAGTATAGGCAGAATAACATTACGGAGAAAGACAGGGGAGACTAGAATGGCGGTTTCTGACTTATTAGCCGTCACTAGCCGGCCATAGCCAACCCCAGGTTTTGCAACCCCAGAGCCTCAAACTCTGCTAAACGTTGTATAAATGTGAGATTTTCCGGGATTGGGGAAAAGATGACTGACTGAGAAATACGTAAGATCGGCTCATTCAGTCTCCTCTGTATTCATATAAAACCCGCTTAGTTTATATTTGGGGTCTTTATGAAGAAGAAATGAAGTCAGGGCAGTAAAGCTACTATGGTGGACGAAACTAATAATCCGACTTTTGAGTCCACGTAAAAGGGATTTTTATTGAGGTTATGGTGTTGTTTACTCATATACACACATTACTGAGCCCCACTCCCTCCTTGATGGATGACCTCAAAGAGGTTTCCGCCACGTGGCATAACGACCCCACTGGGAGTGGGCCTCGGAGGAGGATGAGTTGTTACAAAGCGACATGCAGGCATACATACCAGACTGACTCGGTTTGAAAAAGTTCGCGGGTCCCCAGAAAGCGACACGGGTGCGCTCAGAGGGGAGGAGGTGAGCACAAAACTCAGTTTTGTCACAGAAAGGACGCAAGAGCCCAAGTCCACCAAGTCCAGTCTTATTGGTGCACTGATGTGGTAATTATTCCGTCATTTGTAGCTAATATTAACAGGGCATCGAATCAGTGCATTTTTGGTACAGGTTCCTGCGGCTTTGGTTTAAGCCTCACGTGAGGAGCTGAGTGAGGCAAAGCCGGTGTATGCTGCCCTGTGCAGCTTACGGTGGACAGTTGGCAAAAATTATCTGACAGGATGGAGGGTCTGTGGTTTTACATAAATGACAGGGCCCCTCAGAATGGCCCAAACATTTGTGGGGTTAAAGTGCCAGCGAAAGGGGTTCAATGCATGCAATTCCAGTGGAGTTCTGAGATAACTTCTTTCTTTGTACGCCAATTGGGGCGACAAAGCCTTAGAGCAGTGCATGGGAGCAAACCCACAAGCGAATTTATAGGAATCAGAGGAGTTCACAGGCGGATTGGCGCTGCGATAACGGTAGCCGTGTTTAGCAGGCAGGTGGCGAAGGAAGGTAACTGAAGAAGAACATTACCTGAGATATCAGAGTGAAAATGATCCGTGTTCCGGCAGCGTTTTCGGGCCGAATTTGCTCCTATAGCAGTAAATCACTCGACAGGCCGCCGTAGGTGTCAGTATAGAGGTGAAGGTCGTTAGAAGGCATCCAAGGAAGTTAGTGAAAAACTACTACAGACATGAAGGTTAGATAGGAACACGCAGAGCTGAAAGGACAGGGGAAGCTCAGAAGTCCCATCAGGACGAACAAGGGGTGCTAACGTCTATATTGCTTACATGTCAATAATCTATGCGGGGGCAGCTACACCACGAGTAAGATATCTCATGAAGAAAGAGCAATAAGGCAGTGTTTACTGTCGCATGCCTGGCGTAGGTTGATCCTCTGTGTCCGCCAGTCATGCGGGTCGATCTGATGGTACTTGCACCAGCGGACCGGGATAGCCGTGTTCCGTGAGTTTTATAATAACGAAGGGTTTCGTCCTATAGAAATAAAAGAAACGTGCGAATACTTCCGGAGTAAATACATTGGGTAGCAAGATTCACCCGTTCTTAACTGAAATTGTTAAAGATACGTTCACATAGAAAAATTATTTAACTGAGGATGCAATAACGATTAACAGGGGAAACCCTCTCAAAAGAATTAATACTCATTAGACGGTCAGTATTTGACTGCGAATATTTATTGACCATCTTAATTTCTGCCTTAGAGAATGCTACTTATCTTCAAAAACTTGATATCGAGATATCAATTTCAACATGAAGGATGATCGCGCTGACATCTACCCTCACTCATGATTTTGTGTTCACTGATTCCACTGCGAGTATCCAAGCTCCAACTTTGTATATCTTCATGACTACCTTTGTAAATGCGAGGGTTTACTTAACGCGTTTCGGCTCCGGATTCGGGGGTTCTGATGACAGAATTTTGTGAAAAACTAAAAGCCTTGTTCTCATAGTAGTGATTTTAACGGAAGTAAATCTCTACAGGCCAGAACTTAGGACGCCTACGTCCTTTCTTTTAAGCGCACGTAAAAGCCGTGGGGAAAGTAAAACACATTTAAAAAAACAAGTTCATTACTAATTTTGAACGTAAATAACAAAGCCATGGTAGCTTGGCGAAACAACTTTAGGAATTAGAAGCTGGCACCTTCTTGCAGGCGGATTTTGCGGTAGCTCGTCTTACCGGTCTCACTATGCATTCTTTACTCCCGCAGCCAATACTATTTTGGGGCATACATGGAGTCCTAAAACTCATAAAATTGTTTACCAAGTACAAAATTCACCAGAAGACAGCTTCTATACGCTACCCAGCTGCGTTGCTATTGCTTAATGAACATTTTTTCGCATAGCAAGAACACAAAAATACAACTTTTCCTACTAATTCAACTACTTACAACAGTCTTACGTCGCAAGGGGCCGAATGTCTGGAGCCGAGAGACTCCATAGACCCCTCTAAATGGTCACTTGTTAGGAAGCCCTCCGTTGGGACACATTTTCTTTGCTGAAATTCACTTACCGAGGTCGCATTCGGGCGGAAGTGGAAGGATCGAGCAGCTTAGCAGGACGCTTATCTCTCGGATGGGGGAGGGGAGGAGGGGGAGGGAACGGTCAGCACGTCAGGTCAGCAGAACAGGAGCTGCGACGGCGTCAGTTCTCCTTACACGTCAACCTCATTTGTCGAAGTGAAAGGTCATGCCTAAGATGCGAGCCAGAGACGCTCCAATTCATGGGCGCCAGTGAAAGATATTCACTTTCGGTCGGTCAGCGTCTTTCCGGCCCTCTTACGTGGCTAGAACGTAAGCACGTTGTCACGGCGGCACACATTCCGGTTGATCCTATTAGCACAAACTGTGGCGACACAGCGGCATCCCGACAATGCATTACAAGGGGGGGGGGCGGTTAGAAACAAGAGATTTCCCACCTCTGGCATTACACACACACACACACACACACACACCCACACGACAGTTCGACGATGTCCACCGTATGCACCACAGCAGATGGTGGGAGCAGGGACGATGACTTGCGCAGGGGTTTATAGTGCCAGTAGACTTGAGCGGCATCTACCACACTCCCCCCTCCTCCCCTGCCTGAGCCCGGTGTCAAGACAGAGTCAAGAAGACCGGAGACAAGGGAGACTGCAGGTGGATGGCACGGTCGAGGCCGCACCTTGGCGTTCCACCAAACCCCCTGGTCATCACAACAACTAACCAGGTTTTTGACCAACACAAACATACACATTCTTTCGTCCCATTTTACCCGTAAATATTGACACCTATCTGAAAAATACAAAAGTATTGCTACATCAGCTTGGAGGACTAGGAGAGGGACGAATGAATCCAAGATTTCGGGGGTATTGACGGTTTTTGGAAGCTCCAATTTCATTAGCGCGTGTTCCCCATTTCCACAGTCTGCATTTGAAATACTTATTAAGAATTAGAAATAGGGATTAGGTCTGACTGTGCCCTGCAAAAATGGAAAGAATGTCTGTTTACGAGTCAACGGAGTTTTTGAGTGGTGTTTTATTTCACGAAAGAACTAAGATTTGCCGAAACATTCACAGCCATTGTGCGCAAAAATATCTGCACAGATTTTAACGGACGTCTTTTCAAAACCTGACTTTTTAGAGGCGCCTCACAACTGTGACTCTGGTCTGAAGTAGAAATCGAATAATCTGCCTTAGAAAACTTGCACTTAAAGTGTCTGCTTTCTCCTGTCTCATGCTCTCTTGAACAAGACGACCGGATTACTGACGTAGAAATTATAAAAGATTTATCTCAAGCATGTCATAGCAGGCGAAAAGTTATTTCAAAAAACCATTGCCTTCACTAGTTGCGATCAGCTTTGAGAGTTGGTTAATTGACTCACGTCCTCGACTAAACATATACGGGAGATGTAAATTCAAATATTTGGACAAGTTCGGGCGAGTCATGCATGAAGATAAAGTGGTCTTATACACCACGTGAAAGGGCTGGCATAAACTCAGTTCGGTAGTAAACACGCCTGAGAACGCGCTCCTTGAATAAAAGGCGTAAGCGAATCAAATGATCATTGGGCTACACACGACTCCCGCCTCTTAAGGGATCGAACGTGGCCGTGCGATCAGTAGCATCACTGACAAACTTGCCAACTGAACTCAGAATGCAAACCCCAGAACCTTTGGGTCAGTTTCCCCGTGATGTATGATGGCACGCCCACTGTGCCATTGGCGTGCAGGGACGAAAGGCATCATTCTTAGCGCCGTAAGGGTATATGCAGTTGTTACGTGCATTTATGAATTTTTTTGTATCCTCCGTGGAGCGGGTGAGAGGTAATTTAGCGTGCGGTGAACCCACGAGTATGCCTCCTCTTTATGAACAGACTTTTAAATCTTTGGATCACTGGCGAGGAGAAAAGCAAAGAAACTGGGCAGACTTTGTGAAAGGGGTTTCGTTTTGTACTTTTTTATTCTTTCTTGCAGCTGGGCTACACGAGGGTAATAAACGCCTAGGAGTAGAGTAGTCAGTTATGTGAACACGAATGTTATGTTACCGTGGGCAAATGGCCCCTATCACCATAACTTGGCATACGCTGAACTGGGGAAAAACGGAAATATTTATATTATAGCACCATTAGAAGGAGTAAAAACTAAATGGACAGTAATAACACATTCGAGGCAATAACTTTGTTAGTAGTCTTTTAAATTACCTGGTTTTGGCCAACACGGTGATTAAAATTAAGATGTATTCTGTATCAATAAATTCCCAGCTTTGTAAGCCCTTACGAGGTTCTTTAATGAGCACCTATACACCCCCCTCATAAAAGACATCAAAGCAAATGAATACCTTTTTGACTACTAGAAAACCCGCACTCTTTGGCATATCGAGTGGCAACCATCCCCTAACTCATTTGTATATCCGGGCAGTTAATACTATAATCGTGAAATACTCGTCATCCACGAGATCTTAGATCACGAAACAAGACGATCATGTTAGTTGTTCTAACATGCAGGCAACCATAAAATCTTTTTCCTCTACGAATTGGTTGTCCTGTCTATGAGCGAACTTCTTTCGTCTTCTAATAGTTATATAAAACAGTTTCTAAAACCGTCCACTCCGCTTGGATGGGTCTGCAACCTTACTTTCGCAGGCGTCCAGAAAGTGAAGGGGAAATTCTCGATACATAACTTGGCCCTTTGGAGAAAATCCGTTCAGACCAGTTTTATTGTGTCTCTGTGTCGACTAGAACCCCAAATGACGCCAACGTACTGCTGATCAGGCCCACAGTGGCCGGGGGAACATGCTTGTGAGAGAAGGGTGGTGGACTGACTCCCTCAGCTAACCATCGAACGGCCCTCTTGTCCTCATTTGACAGACAGCTGTCACTTCCATTTTTGTGCACTGAAGGCTACCTCGTTCCACTTGTATGTCAACCTATTATTTTTGAAAATTGTGAACTTTACTTTTAGGTGTGGTTCAAGAACAGACGGGCCAAGTGGCGTAAACGCGAAAGACATCTGGAGGCTCTTCGTGGCAGCTTCGGACATCCGTTTGCTCCCTTACTACTCGGCGGTTCAGGGCCCATGTCCCTCTCCCTGGCCTCCACTATGGCACCCCAGCACTCACTCCTCAGTCCCCAGCACCTGCCACAACCACCGATGTTTTGCAGTCCGTCACCACCAGAGTACCTTTTCAAGTCTCCCTTCAGTCGCGACCTGGCCACAGACCGGAGTTCCCAAATGAGGGGACCAGAGCCCCTGTTGCCTCATACATGCCCAATCGCAGAGGCTCCTGGTTACATTGCCTACATGCCAGGTGGCGGTCTTCTCCCTAGGCCTGAACCGTTTGCTGTCCAGCCCCTAGAGACCGGTCCTCTCGGCCCACCACCCCACATTTCGGCACCGTCCTCGTCTTCACTGACAACAGTAACAGCCACCACGGCCTCCGCCGCAGCCGCCACACCAAGACTGAGTCCTTCATCAGATATTTTACTGCCAGCGGATCCAAGTAGAAGGGAAAGTGAAGCGTCTCGCTACTTTGGTGGAGCTGTACTCAGTCCTCCTTTCAGTCTAAGATTAGGTTTTTCTTCTGCGGCACAAGCCCCTACCACCGTGAATGCCGATTACACGCGATCCGATTTGTCAACAGCCGCAGCCGTCGCCATGGCAGCGTGGCAGTCTGTGGGTCGGCAGGGCCACAGTGAGCCAATATCAGCGTTTGGCCAGTTTCCATGGGGTCTCCCTGTCCAGACACTTGACAGCAACAACAACAACAACAGCAGCGGTAACAGTATCACCTTACCCCCTCCTACATCTCACCTTTCTTTCGACTTCTCAGCATTCAAGACGGATCCCGTGGAAGGCAGCATTTCAGGCGCATCCAGTTTCTCCGGAAAAGCTATTGAGAAGTTAGAGGAGAGATTCGACTTTACGAAGCCTCCGCTTCCTATTACTGATGTAGCACGTGAACCCCATTCAAGTTTCTGTGGTCTTCCGACCGCCGCGACCAATGAACTGATGAGCTCATCTAACGCCTACCTATCTGTCTCGAAGATTGACCCGGACCACTTGTCTCTCATCCAGAGGAACTATAATCTGACTGAGGACGAAACCTGCCTTAAGTCGAGGGACTTTGCCCGCTCTTCTATCGATCCCGCTCAATCCTCATCATTGCTCCAATTTTCTGAGTCAGATCAGGATCGCGGCTGTGCGCCATGGACATCACTGAACTTTGTCCAGAAGGTTGATTCCAGTGACAACGGGGCGCGAATGATAAAGCGGTCCCAGTCATCGGGTGAGGAAGACAGCCAAAGCATTCACGGTGACTGCACAAAGCCAGACTGTGACCTCCTGATGGAAACAGTCGGTATGCATTTCCGTGAGTTTCATCGCATACCGCAGCAACCACACAGTTCTCCTTTGCGCATCGCAACTCCGGCGCTGACGGCTGCACCCTCAACAGTCCCATTGCGGTCATCGCCACCCTTTTACGACCTAAGGCTCAAAGACACTCTCATCGACAACGCTGGCGAGGCTTACTTTACAAATCCTGGAAAGCTTGAACCCACTGGTGAAGAGGACTTCGAAGAGGAGGAGGAGGAGGAGGGGGAGGATGAGGATGAAGATGACGAGGAAGATGAGGCGGAGGAAGATGATGAAGAAGAAGAGGACAGAGTCCTAATCTCTGCTAATCAAAACTGCTGAACAATGGTTAACCTAACTTCTCACTGTCTTCTGTGAAGACGATTGTTCTTTTTATCTTCTCATTCTTCAATAGAGTCTTTCCGGCATTTCAGCAGCGATAATGATTTTTGAGACTCCCGTAAGGAATCGTACCAAACAATTTGATCTAATGGTGTGTGAAGACTGGATGATGCAGTTGCAAAGAGCCTGGACATAAAACGATCAAGGGGAATAGAACATTTATCTTTTTGTTGGCAGATGCAAAATAGATGGTAGATTTTCAGCGTTTACTTGAAGCAGCTTGGGAACACAGACCCCTCTGTCTAAGTTAGAGTCTTCTATTTCACTGCCTTTTATACATTCCAGGTTCCTGAATCCCAGACATTGGGTAGTATGCAAAACTGCCTTTAGTACTCAGTTGAACGGAATACATTTTTCTCCACTGAAGTGCATCTACGAGTGGATCTACTTTTATCATGCCTACAGACTAAAAAAGAAATAATAACGCTCCAAAAACAAAGTGCTCGGCCGAGAGAGAGGAAGTTCAACGCTCATTATGCACGAAACACGAAACAGCATGAACACTTTGATTCACAAACTTTATAAGACAGGGGAACAGGAACTCCCACCACTCCGATAATACAGATGGCCGTGCTCAAAATTCCATAACAATGCTCTTGTTCCAGCGATCGTGTCTCCTTCGCGACTACTTCCTGGAAGTCGCCTCTTCGCTCCTATTGCCTCATCCCTAACCCTAACACTAACCCATATCTTGTCGGTTGGGCTCGAAAACATTCAAGGTCACGTGGGAGGGCGGGTGACAAACAAGCTAAAAACGTCAGGAGACACGAAGGGCTCAGTTCCAGGAGGTAGTTGCCTAGGTGAAGACTCGACCGCTAGAACTTAGACTTTATTCTTCTGAAGTCAAACTCAAACCTCTCATCAGCGACAGCAGGTAGCGAACACAGGGTGCGCAGTAGTCCTAGGCCTTGGTTGCTATGCGAACACACAGTTATTGAACTTGGCTTCACCTGCAGAAATCGCAAGTGCTCGCAATTGACAAAACTGGTCGACCAAATCCAAGACGCCATTCGCCGCAATTTTGTCCCCACTGTTAACAGGCGCGATAATTATTCGGCAGATTGGCCGAAAGCAGATAGGTTTTGCATACGACTGTTTCTACAACTTCGTCAACGCAAGGTGCGTACCTACAGTGAGTGACCTATCTCATGAATTTCAGCCAACATTTCATGAGATAGGTCACTCACTGTACGTTATCTGCGTTTGAGTCAGTCTGCCGGATTATTTTTCACTTGGGCTAAAAACAAAATATGAACTACCGCTTGGGCTAGATTATGGATCCCCCTATCGGTTTAGCCCAGACCTTAAGACAGGGATATGTTCTAGCAGGGGTGGAATCCAGGGGATAGAGGCCTTTTGCCCGCCCGAATCCGGTATTTAAGGCCGTAGAATATGAGGCATTCTGCTGGCGAGGTTATAGCCCCAGTCATAAGTTTAATTCCCCGGATATAGATGAATAAAACCCATTTTCCCATGGATGTTACTGTGGATGGTCAGATTCCGCCCATTACCGAAGTATTTTTTATGTCACAAAAAAAAAACAGCCGAAAGTGGATACTAACAAAGTTAACCCATAATGCAAAAAGACTGTGTTAGTGGGGTTCTAAATGCCATTTCAAGTTAGGGCTCTCAGGTTATCAGCAAATTCGGCTATAGAAATAATTTAGCCATTAGACATCGTGCACAACTTCTTTGCTAAGTTCCCCAGGGTTAGTTTTGGGGAATTGAGCGTTATAAGCATTTCCAGAGGACCTGTTTTCACAGTGTGGGCGTCCCAACGGGCCTTTCCTAGGTGGAAGCATACATCTGTGATTGATTCATAGTTTTTAAGCCGTTTGTAAACGTAAGCTAGCTGTGTGAAGTAATAACTCGCAAGTGTATCATAGGTTGATAGCACTAACACTAGCCAAAAAAGCTGTTTGAGAAGTAGTTCTGTCCAAGGCTTTGCTGAGACCGTTTCGAGATCCTTTCCTCTGTCAAGCATCATGTCAGGGATCTCAGCTTTAATTAAAACGCTCATCATGCACGATCACTCTCAGAGGAGGCCAGGATGGCTGCAACATGTAAGTTTGTAGCTTGAAGGAAAGTAACCTAGTGCTGATGAAGCCAAGAGTGTGGCAGAATGATGTCAGTCGTCGGGTTACTTGCGTCGATGGAGGAGTAACAAGGTTCGACATCTGGTCGTTTGAGAGAATAACTCCCCTAAGGAGGACCTCAAGCAAACCAACTAGGGAGATATCCGACACTGGATAAAAGAATGTTCGGAGGACAGTTATCGGTCTGATACCTAACTTCGATGGATAGTGTTCACATTCATTGAATTTTCCACTTGGAAAATTGACCTGGTGAAATAGAGAAGCATACGCGTCCTGCTACCTAGATAAGCAGCTTGCGCTCATTGCTCGAAAGGAGGGCTAGATCGCAGTTGGTAGCCAGGAATGGGGAAGCGGGCGGCGACCTTAACTCTAATCCTAACCTGAACGCTAGCCCTAACCCTAACCTCGACCGTAAACGTTAGCCGTTAACCCTAACGGCAACCCTAACCCTGACAGAAATTGTAACCGTAGCCGTAGCCATTAGAAATAGCCGTAACTGAAAAACCTAATCGTAATAC
This sequence comes from Spirometra erinaceieuropaei, assembly GCA_902702965.1. Classification (NCBI taxonomy): domain Eukaryota; kingdom Metazoa; phylum Platyhelminthes; class Cestoda; order Diphyllobothriidea; family Diphyllobothriidae; genus Spirometra; species Spirometra erinaceieuropaei. The sequence continues at coordinate 258,109 of CACRXP010000036.1, read as the reverse complement.
TGAAACCTAATCATACGCTCAAGCCCTAACCGTAACCCGAAAATCTAAGTCTAAATGCATAACCCTAACCCGAAAATGGGAAAGCATTAACCCGTACCCTAATCCTAACCTCAAACGTAAAACGGAAGCCAAATGGGTCAGTTGTGATGATGGAGCCCTACAAAATAGCCCCAGTAAACAAACCGTCTCGCCAACTCTAATACGGGTCCTGGCTACCAACTGCGATCTAACCGAAAGGAGGGAGTATTACCATCGTCTTTCTTCATCTGGCTGTCCCTGAGTACAATCGTATTCTGGACGTTCTTCTGTGCTTAAGGACGCTGCTGTAGTATTTTTTTAGCCCTGACAGAATCCATTAGTCCTTCCCTGTAGGGGATTTGGCCACAAACCACAGACCAAATGTTTCACTTCCATATGTCAAACAGAAGTTAACCCGCGATTTCTGTCTTCTGTCTTTTTCCCCACTTGTTCCTCATAAGGGCACATCGTCAGACCTATTGCGATGTCCAGGGGCAAATACCTTAATATCATTTGTTGCATATGTACAGGAATATATACTTCGTACATGTTCTGCTTCATAAGAGTACATTCGTTGTGAATTCCTGACATCTCTTCCAAATCAAAGGACGACCAGCGTGGTCTGAATGCACGTTTCTTAGCAACGGACTGTCTGCGTCCCACTACGGTTTTGTGCAGACTGCATCTGCGGAAACTAAAGTCAATACTGAAGGCTATCAAAACATAACCGGTTTCACGCGGTGGACGCTCACTGCTACAAACGAAATTTTCCCTGTCAGCTGACAGGAAAATGAAGTCGAGACAGAATGGCCGTTGGTTCGGAAGAAATCCTGCGAGAAATTTCATGATCTGATTCAAACGGTTGGACGTCCAGCATGAGGACTTTTCTCTCCGGTGATCTGCAATAAGGTCGTTAGATAAACCAACGGCGTAGTGAAGCCCACAAGCATTATTACTTCTTGACTGCGTGTCGACCGGCTATTCATCCTCAGCAGCCTGGATATTTGTTACCGTTAGACAATTATGGTAGAATTGGACGAATGAGTGTTTACATCTTAAGTATTTCTGTTTTTATCTTGAGATTTTCAAGGGATGGAGAGGTAGAGGATTTCAGTTGAAACATGTATTGAGGATACAACTTCTACCAGATCGGTAACCTTGACGAAAATTCCCGCCGGTGGAATAGTAATCAATAGCAAACTGTGGACAAAAGGTGTCTGCATTTGTCCAGGCTTCTGTGATTGCCACTTTATGATAGTTTTCACGGGTCAAAATCAGTGTGAGTTATGCAAACTCGCTTCTTACTCCACAAGCGCTTGAGTTACTCCGTGCAGCTGATCATGTCTGCTTTGAAAGCCAGTTTTATCAGCACTAATGCTGAGGAAGCAGTTCTTCAGGGATGGGTTACGACGTAGCCAACAACAAGTACGAGCGCAGTGCTGAGGCACAACCATGGGAACTTAAATAATTTTTATCACTTCCAAGATGGTCTGTGGTTCTGCTTCACCCACTAGTCGAGCGACCGACCACATGCGCGTCACTTTTTCCCTTTAACAGTGAAACTTACTGACTAGGTCGATGCGCAGACTATCCTGTCTCAGCACAAGAAACGTCCCTAACCGATAACCCCAAATTATGGCCTTTAACATTTCTTAGCACCAGTCAAGGTTACTTCTAAATATAGAATAGCCATGGCATCCTAGAATCACAACATACATATATAAAGACTGCTATCATTGTCCATGCCTGACCATATGCCATTCAAGAAACACGAAATCTAGAAATATAGACGATATCTATCCAATCCCACAAAGCTGGCGAATGTGGTAACATTCTTCGTTGAGTTTAGCAGGAAGCTGGCATCATGCTTCTTATAGAATTTACCTGGAAGCGTTTTAAGCTAAACGTCTTAGAGGCATTCAAAATGACCAACGGGGTAGAGCAGGACTGCGTCCTCGCGCCTATACTCGTCAGTCTCATGTTACCTACCATGCTGATAGACGCCTACCGTGACGAACGCCCGGGATCCGCATCGCCCACAGAAAGGAAGGACAAATCAACCATCGGATGATGCACTTCCGGTCATGTGTATTCCCAACCAGCGTCCACGAACTTCTCTTCGCGGATGGCTGTGCCCTCAACACTACCTCGGAAGGGGACATGCGAAAGAACATGGATCTCTTCTCTGCCGCCTGCGAGAACTTTGGTCTGGTCATCAACACGGAAAAGACGGTGGTCATGCACCAACCGCCACCCAACACTGTCCACAATGCGCCGCAACTCAGCGGGAATGGAACCCAACTGCAAGTCGGGGATAACTTCACCTGCCTGGGCAACACTCTCTCCCGCAACACAAAGATCGACGATGAAGTGGCCCGCCGGATTTCCAAAGTCAGCCAAGCCTTCGGCCGTCTGAAAAACACCGCCTGGAACCGTCACGGTCTCCCTCTCAACACCAAATTCAAGATGTACAAGGCAGTCATCCTGTCGACGCAGCTGTATGGAGCGGAGACCCGGACGGCGTAAAAGAAGCAGGTGCGAAGACTCAAACACGTCAACCTTAGCTGTCTCCGACGGGTATTGAAGCTGAGGTGGCAGGAGTGGATCCCTGACACAGACGTATTTGAACAGACGGGGATCCTCAACATCTACGCCATGCTGAGACAGCCGCAACTACGTTGGGGCGGCCACCTCGTGCGGATGGACAACGAACGGTTACCCAAACGGCTCTTCTATGGAGATGTCGCCATAGGCTCTCGCCGGAGAGGAGGTCAAGCCTGGCGCCACAAGTACACTCTGGTGATTTTCTTGATGTGCCTGCAGACTAACTCGTCCGGGACCGACTTGCCTGGAGGAGAGCAGTGAAGACAGGCGCAGCGAAATCGAACCCATCACCGCCGCCAAAGCCAAACGCGAGGCTCGAAAATTTCAACCGTGCCCACCCCGCAACGTCAACGCCCAACCACTCCCGACCTGCCCACGATGTCAACGGAAGTTCTGAGCATCAATCGGTCCTATTGGACACCTTCGCACCAAGTGTAGCACCCGGACAACCCTACCCGATCTCTCCCCTCCACGTCTGCCTCGTCCCCACGTCGACAGTCAACAGTGATCGCGCTCCTGTCCTCCCACTGCCAACTTCCATCCTTGCACACAATCCTGACAGACCAACAGACATCAACCTCATCCCGCCAACACCAGCGATGTGGACTCGGTTCATACCTGTCGTCATTGAAATTGCGCATTCACCTCACACATCGGCCTGGTCGGTCACTTGCGAATTCATCGCACAGAGACTTCCGAATCAGTGCCTGGAGCACCGACATACACTCGCCGAATCTGTCTCCACTGTCCGTACCAACCCCGCATACTTATCCGCCGCATCGGCCTATTAGGACACGTGCGCATTCACGATAACCTGCGGTAGACAACCTTCGGCTACACCACACCGTCACAGCTTCCCCCACCAGCACACACATTAACATCACCCGTCAACAAACAACACAAGCACGCAATTGACACCTCTCACGCAAGCGGAAAGTGTGCGTCTCGGCTCCGTCTCCATGCGGCTCCTCTGCTTCATGTGTGATCCGGTTCTGAGACTATCACGGTGCGTCAAGCACCGTGGCTTGGAAGGCTGCTGACTGACGCCCCAACTCAGTGCATGCAGTCTGCCCAGTTGTGCAAGTGTTCATATGAAGTGGTGGGCTGGTGAGCTGGGAGCCAGGCTGAAACGGCCCCTTCCCAAAGTGACCTACGGCACTGTCACGCATGTAAAATGTACGCCGCTCAATCCCCGTTGTGCAAAATCCTAGTGCTTGTGTTTGGGGGGGGCAGGGTCGTGCACGTGGCGCGCACAGACAAGGTCGCTAGATATGTCGGCCACCGCGCCCATTCCCCCCATGTGTCTACCGGCCGGGTCGGACAGTGGCTGAGGCATGGGAATGGGAAGAGAGAGTGAGGTCGACAAATTGACGCATTTTCCTCGCTAATGACAATCTGACGCGCCTGAACCTATCACGATGCGCTAAAAGCTGTGGCTTGAAAGATTACCAACTGACTGGATAACTTGGACCTCGCAGTCGGCCCAGTGTTGTGTGTTTGTGTGGAGCAGCCGACTGGTGGTCTAAGAGTCAGGCCGAAATGGCTCCTTCTTGATATGGCCTTCATAGCACTCCCACTTAATGGGATCCGAGCCAGGTGCAACGGCACGCCTAGGTACGGCTCTGGTCGCGCCAAACACCTGCGCCCAGGGGGGAGGGACTGCAGTAGATGCTGGTCAAGTCTACACTCACTATAGAAGAAATCACGCACAAGTCATCATCCCTGCTTCAACTTGATGTGGAGCACATGATGGACATCGTCGTCAGCGACGGCTGAGCTACCGATTGCTTAGACCTCGAATATCTTACCGGTTCATACCGCCGTTGACACGCATGATCTTGCAGTTGTCTGATTCAATAAGACTGTAATGAGCACACAAAATTAAGGGACCGCCAACCTTCAAGGGACAGCCCTTAGTGTACTCATCCCGACGGTTGAGGATCATATACACGAGAGTACTGTTTATAGGGATTACACTTGTTTCAATTCACAGTAACGGGGAAAAATATGTGAACATCCGAGCAACCTATCTGCAAGCGAAACGCGGGGTTATTCACAGAAAAACTAAGTGTTTACGTTAATGTTAGATTATAAATCTATCGATGTTACTTTTAAGCTGTTTACTGACTATGCCATCCAGATATCTGCGGGGACGACTTATGGGAAGTACACCCTAATTGAGAATGTGAACTTCCTCATATTCAGTCCTGCCCGTTGAATACGAAGTTTTGCTCGGTGAACTCCAGGTTGGGTTGTGGTGGTGAATTCAGAGAGGTCGTCAAAGTGTAATTAATTCGCAATATGCAGCGTTTGCCTATAGCTCAAATAAAAAAATGTTTAATTTGTATGGTGGATTATTTAAGGAAGCGAGTTTTAATCCCCGACTACTTTGATGGCATTTTTTGATACTTGTAAAAATCGTTTGAATTTGAATAGGCAGATGCCTCCAAATGTGTATCATATACCGCAAAAAGGTCGTAAAATGTCAGGAGATCTAGCGAAAGGGGTCTTCAACAAACTTTGCAGGGTTCTTATGAGGATGTTTAGCACGGGAATTGAGGCTTTTACCAACGTCGCATAATGAATGGGTGACATTAAGAAGTCGGATATCGACAGTCCTAAACCCCTCTGAGATTCCATATTTTGTAAGACTGTTCCGTTGAGAAAAGGGTGTTTTTCTGTCTATGGATCCGTCTGGGTGACGTGGATGAAGTTGAATTCACTGACGTTGAAAGGCGGATACTAATATTTTAGTCATCCCTTCAGGGGACTTAGATGGTCGAACGGACTAACTTAATCGGTAGCACTACGAATGACATTCGAACTCTTCACGACATCCACAAACATGGCTCTTTTGAAGTACGAACGTCTTGCGAAATCAGTACTAAATCATGGGGAACCGTACTTTGGAACGGTGAGCAACCAGACTTTTCCTGGACGGTAAAAACAACCCGGGGACGACCGGCGCGAAAGCTGTCGGTTCATTTGGAAAGTTCGCATTACTGCCCATTGTCTCGAGTTTGTACAACAGTCCTTGGTTCGGCGGTGTATCAAAAATTTTTCGAAAGTCCATGATGGTAACATGGCTATATCCATATCCTTGGGCGCACCGATGCGGTTCTTGTGGGATAAGAGTAAGTCGGACATGAGAGCTGTTCTTTTCCGGAAGCTATACTGACAATTAAATGACACTCTGCGGACCTCCCGGATCATGACTTGCGACAGTCGGGCCGTCTAGAACGACGATGTCCACCGTGTGTCCCAAGACATGGTAGGCACAGGGAAGGAGACATGCGCCTGAAATAGATGATGGGCTTGCGCGGCATCTATCGTACTCACCCCTCCTCGGCCACCTGGGTATAAAGTCATGATAGAGTCAAGAAGTCCGAAGGCGTGATCGGGTGTAGGGGACTGACACGATGTGAACCCGCACCTAGACGTGCTATCACATACCCTGGCCCACACACAAAGGACTGAGTTATCCTGTCAGTTGGCAGGTTTGCAAGCCACGGATTTTAGCGCACTGTAATAGATTTAAACTCTCCAGATTGTTTATAGTGAGGAATATGCCTGAGTGCTGTCAACCTCCCTCTGTCCTTTTCCAGACAGAAGTCAACTGTCCGAACCGGTCAGTTGTCGGATGCAGAAGCCATTAGTCGCCGAAGTCTGCTTACTCATTATGAGGTCTGGACTAGTGTTCTGAAGTGGGCTTCGAAGTAGATGTAGAATATACAGATTTCCGCAAAGCCTTCTACAATGTCCTACATTAACACCTTCTGCATAACCTGAGAGATTTTAACATAAAAGGAAAGCTTTTGAACCAGATGAGGGCATTTCTGATTGGTCGAAAACAATTTGTCTTCATCGGAGAAGATAATCAAATTGGATGAACTTGATTACTGGTGTTCCTCAAGATTCGGTTCTAAAAATAACAAAAGTAGTATTGTTAAATGCCAGAGAGGCTATGTGAATGCAAAATAATACTAGTTACCTCAACAGGAAACTTGATCTTGAGGCTGTCATGCTCGCGATGAAATAAAAATATGGATTGAAGCCAACTGTGCTAACGGGGCAAAAAAGCCGCAATCGAACGTTGACAGACTGAGCGTTTGGTTGGACAGGTGGCTTTTCAAGTTTACTGTGGGCAGGCTCGTGGTCCCAAACTTGAACATCAATCAAACGCTCTCCCAAACCACCAGTATTCTATTACTGGGACTACATTAAAGATGTGGGAACGCAAAGAGACCTGGACATACTGACGACAGTATATGTGATGCGATCAGAACACTGTATGGAGGTGGTCTAGAAACCAGCTGGTACTTTGCGCCGTGTTAAACGTTCGCTTAAGATATTTTCTCCTGAACTCTTCGGATGAACTTCTGGAGTCTTTGCAAAATCCCATTTAAAATACGGACTACCAGTATGGACAACATGGAGGAGGAGAGATGTTGGCCTATTTGAACAGATGCAACGTTAGGCGGCGAAAATGGTCGATAGTCTTAAGAGCACATCGTACCAAGATAGGTTGAGGGAGTTCGACTTATTCCCATTACATTATTTACAATTAAGTCGTAGTCTGCAGTGGAAGTTCCAGAGTATCGGCGGTCATGACTGTTCACTGGAACCAGAGGACTTATTTGAGCCTACAAGCACTTATTATCTATGCCGTCATCCCGCCAAGGTCAAAAGAGCACGCAGGCGAATGGGCCACGGAAACTGTTTCTTAAGTCAACGGGTAGGCCGAACACGAAACTCGTTACTAAGTGAGGTTGTGACGGCCACAAAACTTCTGTGTTTAAAGAAACATGTGGGGGCATAATTTTTAAGAAATCCATCTGTCGCAAGATGATTATTTACAGTCAGCCTAAAAAAAAAACGCTCCACGACCCGCATCCATTTTTGTAATAAGTCGCAATGGGCAGTAGAAATCATTTTAAAATATGTTGCTATATGCCACAAAAAGACTGGTATCTAGCGAATATGTTTGAAAATTCTCCATATCTGTCCTCTGGGAACTTCTATCTGACCTCAATGTTGTTCACTATCTTCTTTATTTTGTCCTTGCCCGCCTGAACTTAATTTGCTTGGTTGGTCAATTCCCGACTTTGACCTTGAGACTGAAAGTCAACCCCATTACTTAAAATCGTTCCTGCACACGCGTGCGACTAAAGATTGCAGACGTACACTGTGTTGTCTGGAGTCAGGCGCTAGAATTATTTGTTTACTGGTATCCACTGTTGCGATTTGTACTTTGTTTGTTCTTGATTATTTGCAAAATGATGCCCTAAAAACCTAGCTTCGGTTTTCGTTCTGATTTGACGCACGCGTTACTCGAGGATACCGGATTTTCGACCACAGTAATCGACAATTACCACCTATTGGCTGCACTGAAAATTTTCATGCTCACAATTTCCAAGAGACGGATACTTGTGGAAAAAATGCTCAAAGAAGACGAATCCGACAACCAGCGTCGGTAAAAAGTCATAACCTCTGATGTCCATTCCGGCTCTTGCATGTTGGATTCTAGAAGTGGTTCCAGCCATAGGAACAATAGAGCTTTAAGGGCTTTAGAAATCGCTCAGCCTCACAAGAAGCGTGTTAGACGCGAAGTGGAGCCTGAACGTGCGATTCACAATGCCGGGAGTTAAACGAAGGTCGCTGGGATTGAGACTGAGCCAAGACTGAAATGGATTCGGGCGATGATGGTGTGAAGTCTGTAGATCAGACCGCACACATAGCCCGGTACTTAAAAGAATGCACGATGAGAGATGAATCTCTAGAAAAAGGCGGCCGAGGCACCTAGAGCCAACACGATGATTTCATTAATGGCCAGTTTGGAACCGCCTAAAGTTGATTTGTGCCATTTCGACGAGAATCCTGCACACTGACGAATATTTGTTCATCAGGTCTAGGTGTACGGTGAGAGCAAGGTAGAGGACGCTGGATAAAAACTCTCGTACCTAGCATGATATTATCAAGGAGGTGCGAGGGCCGTGATTTAAATTTGCGTCATTTCGCCTTCGTCATTTAAACACAAGAGTGTAAGAGAGATAATCAGAGACATGACCGGCAAACCGCACATTACTGTACGTTTGTTCTCGAGGGACTGCTTGGCCAGGCATGTAAAACCTCACATAATGTAAAGTCACTTTCAGACTTCTGCATCAGAATGAAGGAATGGGAAATCGCACCCACAAATAAATTGTGCTTAACTTACAGTCTCCAGCTGTCTTGGAGCGAACAGCGAGGTCATTATCATACTCTGTGCAAGACCAATGAACTAAGGTAGCCGATGGGATATCCACAGGGGGTATAGACCCAAACTCTGCAGATCTCACGGAATTTGTGGACACGCATTCAAGGATAGCCAGAAGTTGGTGCAGACAGCTCACGCAGGAAGAAAAGCACTTCATCTCCAAAATCTTTCAATTACTGACATTCAGCACTCAAATGCGCAAAGATCCTACTACCTTCTTGGTTGTTTAGTGTGCCACGTCAGGTCGTCAGTCTTGTCTCCTTATCCTCTCAAGCATAAGTAGAAGTGTGTGAATGAACATAAAGCATGTTTCGTCTGCCTTGATAAAGCGCATTTCGCCAATGTGTGTAGGTCCAGAGAATGGTATGGTCAGTCCAACTGCACAGAGCATCAGCATATACCATCGGAGAACGAACAACGGATATTGCAAGATAAAGGATTTTTCACCCTGAGTAGAAGTGCGTGTGCGTCAGCACAGTTTGGGGTTTATACACGTAAAGTTAACAGCTATCGTTGGGAACGCCGAAACAAACGCATTTGGGCGGTTGCTTGAATGTCAGTCTGATTAATCAAGAGCTAATCGCCAACAAAGGGATCTTTCACATAACCAGCAACGTTGATATTGAGCGCTTTGGGTGACTCGGTTAAATGTAAGGCGAAGTCGGTAGTCTAAGAGTGCTACTCAAGAATGAAACCAAGTCAAATGAAATCGAAAGGGTTTTCTTGATTGAAGAATTGCCACTGCGTGTGAGACCGCCGATTGAGAAAGTGGCATGTTCGTGGCCGCCCGTGGATCGTATCGTGTTCGACAAGCTCATAGATTACAAGGTTGACATACTCACTGAAAATGATGTGATGGAAGCTCATTGGATACTTGACCAACGTTAGGGTAACAGGAAACAACCCTTCGGTATAAAAACATTACTTAGCCGAGTGCTTCTCGGATAGTCACGGGATAGAGTAAAGTAAAACGCTGTCTGTCACTGTATTATCAGTCAAGCAAAGGTGTGATGGACAACAGTAGAAGGAAAATTGTTAAGGATAAACAGAAAAAGTGCCAAATCAAGTCGCACCGAAAGGAAGGACGGCTGGCAACAAGGAGCGGCCAGTAGGGAATTCGGCGCTGTTGCAGAACCCTCTGCGCCGTCATCTGAACACCTTGGAGGGGGTCACGCAAACCGTAATCGTGGGGCTTTGCGAAAAACAGGCCTCGTGTCGCAAGCCAGCAGGAGTTTGACGGCCACTGGGGTTCTCTTAAAACGGGTGTCATCCCGTCATGAAGAAGGATAGGTATAGCGGCGGAAGGTGGGGAACAAATGAATACGCACATGAAGTGACAATGATACGTGGTCAAGGAACCAGTTTTCGGGCAAAAGTAAAAGACTGAAGAATCTGTCGGGAAATTCACGGAGCCTGTTGAAGAGGAGCGGAAGACCATAACTTTGAAAGAGTACAAGAAAATAAAAAAGGCTTTTCGGACAAAGGTGTAGCTGAAGATCACAAACAATTGAAGATCCTTCGTGTTCTTCAACACTTTCATGCTTTAAAATGCCTTACTCACTCTCTGGGTCAGGTGCGCATCCATTTTCGTTGACTAATAACCCGAGATATCGGATCTCCTTTTGTACGAATTCACTTTTCTCCGCATTGATCATAAGGCCGTAGTTGTAGTGGAAATGTCAGCCAAAATTACAAAGAAAAATAGATACAGGAACAATTCAACTTTATGTGGCGGAGGCTGGATTCGTTATAAAAAACGATAGCAAAAAGAATATGGAAAAACGGCAATAGTGAATAATTGCACAGACTAACGAAGAAGGAAGCCCTCTTCGGTATCAGCCGTTGTAGCGCGAATGCTCTGGGTAAAGTCTAGAAGGTTCCAACCTGAAGTCACTTAGTGGAACTTGTTGCTCGGGCAAATTCACGTCCGGCAAGATATGACAGAGAAATAAAAGCTGTTCGTGGCAATTGACTAAGAAGGATTGAAATGCACGAACGAAATCAATAGAGCAATGACTCCATGCAGCAGACGGACACAAAGCACACGTTAACGCAAGCCGAAACCAGTCGTGTGCATTTTAGTATATTCAAACAACGGTACAGAAAAGTTCGGGTGTACAAGAAAATGCTAAGTGAAAAACCGAAAATGTACATAGACCTACATAGCCGACCAGGATGTGGACAACCTGGTCTAGACGTTGAGTCAGCTCTTCCTCTGAGCCACCAACAACAAAAATATCTTCCAGATACGCAATAGCCCCGGGGACATTCGTAAGCATCGTACCCATGATCTGCTGGAACAAACTAGGCACTGTTTTCACGCCGTAGTTGAGGCGGGTGCATTTGAAGAGACCCTTTGAGTATTTATCAAAAGTTCCTGCGATTTCTCGTCCACTACAATTTGTAAGTGGGCCTCGGATAGATTGATCTTTGGCGGGCCTTTGAAATTGAGCTGCCCTTTTCTTCCCTCCGTTCAGATGGGGACTTCCATATATGTAAATCCGCTGGCCTATTTTACTCATTATATACTGATTTCACTTTTATCTCAACTACGATTATGAGGTCATCTACGCACCACGCCAGCACCGTTTTGAGGAGAACAAAATCTAACGCGAATTTCGCAACTTATTCACAGGCGATTCTTCACGATGTCGACAGTTTTAATTTTCAGCTTTTGATCTTCTGGTGTTATGTGTTTTGTGTGCCGATTTTTAACCAGTGTGGACGGAGGCTTTTTGGCTGAAAATCTTAAAGGCATATACTTCCAAAATAAAGCATCTCTCTCTCAACGGCCTCCCCTCCACTTAAAGAAACAAAAATTTGCTCCAAGGCTGATAGCGGGTAGTGGTAAACTTCCAGTGTGTCGTTCAAACCCGTCGAATAATCTGCACATAATTGCATTCGTCCGTTGGGTTTCTTCACCACCAGGACTAAAGCAGTCCAAGCTGAACAGTTGGTAGGTTAGATTTTGCCCGTAATCTTTCTAGTTCATGTCCTACGGACGACTGTACCGCAAACGGGATCTGCCGGCTCTGCTTGAAAACTGGTTTTTTCTCCGGCTTCACTTTCAAACTTATCTTCATCTTCGTGCACCTGCCGGCCGCGTTCTCCATCCATTCCGTATACCTCTTCTTCGGACCTTCCTCTGTAGTGTTATACATCGCGCTGCAAATTTCGTCAAACAGGAGATTTCACAATCCCAGTTCGAAGATCTTTCTAGTCCGAGAAGATTGTTACGAGTCTTCGACACATAGGTACCTGCGAGCCAAGTCTTATTTCGAAAACTGACAGTCGCCTGAAAAATGCCTTCGAATTCCAAGCGCGTCTCATTTGACGTCCATGCTATGATTTGTGATGGCTTCAGTTCTGAAGAACCGATATCTTCCCACGTGGGCATGGTGATTATAGTAAGCTCAGATGCTGTGTCCATCTGCAGGGTGGTCATTTCCTCGTTAATCTTCACTGTCAAGTATTTCCGATGTTCGAAATTTAGTACATGCGAATCGTCTTATAAAACGACCTGGCAATTCTTTCTTGGGCTAGCCCGCGCTACTCTACAATGTGAAGCTTTATGGCCAACAGGGGAACATTTGTAGCACCTCCTGCTACGGTAGGAGCATTCACTCAGGTGGTGCCAACCGCCGCGCTGCAGCACGCCGTCTTCGGCTTCCGTGAAGAAACTCTATTCCGTCCTGGTTGTCTCGTTCTGATATCGAAAACGTAAGCAGACGGACTATTCGGGTTTCCAACAAGTCGGGTGTCTTGCTTGATATTTGTGATTCGGACAAATTCCTCATACCTTCTTACCCAAAAAATCATGTCAGCCCTACCATCTCGCTTTCTTAAATTTCGTTTCCAGCAACAGGCACGATGGAAGTACGGCAGCTACAATATATTTTCAAACTTAAAGAGGCATTTGAAGAGGTTCTTTATAGAAGACTAACAATAATGCTAATAAGTCATAGAATTGGACCTTCCCTTTTCGATTTTTTCAAATCCTACTTCCAAGCCGATATCAAACGGTACAGATTCGAAACGTGGTCTCAAATACAATTCATATCACCAATGGGATACTTCAGGGCCCTATCCAAAGTTCCCTTCTATTTCTCATAATTATTTAGGATTTCCCGTCCATCTCAATTTCAGCTACAACGTTTTTGTGTATATACAAGCTAAAACTCGCATATTCATAAATCGAGTATGCAGTAGACAGTATGCACAGGGAAGGCGAAACCGATCTTACAAAACTGCGCGATTGAAGTAGCTAATGGCAAATGTCATTCTCACCGGCAAAATGCCATTTCCTGATTTTTGGTCCACAAAAACTCTGCCCCTATAATTTTCGAGGATAATGAATTAAAAGAAGCGCAATCAATGAAAGACTTCGGTCCGAGCTATACAAATCCTCTTGACTTATCCCCCCACATAAAATAAATATCGTCAAAAGTCACCCGCCCGTGCAAATTCACATATAAAAAGTTCACCCCAAGTGCACTAAAGACATAGCTGTCTAAAATGTAGTTTCACTTCGCTCAGATTACTGTTAAGTTTCCTTGGGCTTAATGCTGTCAAGTGGCCGAAAGGAACTAAAAGGCATTCAGAGATGCTTTACTTGATTTTTGTACAAATGGGATGGCATCCAAGGTTCATGCTTAGAATTGTAAAATAAGTACGGTCTTCGACACCTCTGTACCAGAAGACTCAAAATGGTCTCAGTTTCCAATTTGAAGTCTCAAACTTGTTTATTGTTTATTTATTTGATAAGGATGATACGTGAGGCCATTAGGAACTTGCTTGAGTGTATGCCAGTACGTTGGATACAACTGGGCAAGAACAACGGGAATTTTCGCTAATAAAATGGTACTTGCACGATTTAAATAGCATTTTTTAAAAACAAACTTTACGGGTTCCAGCAGGTATTCAGCTCAAGTTCATATTGTATGCCGTATTCTAGATACGGCTGAACAAGGGTCCCATGAACTCTTCCAAAAAGTTCTTTGTCAAGAGTTACAAACGCCCTTTTGATCGTGTGGAGTACTCCCGCGACGGTTCTTGCAAACTTGTTGCACTGTAGTGCTGGTTTCATGTTGCTGTGTATTCAAACGCCGAGATCATTTTGCGAAGATTCTGTGGGAAGAGTGACATCTTTCAAGTGGTATGCCCTCCTGCTGTCATTTGAGTGACAGTTTGTTGGACCCACATGAGGGACGGCAAATTTCTGTGCATTGAAATCCAGAGGCCAATTCTCGGACCACGTTTGCAGTCGATGCAGATTATTTTGAAGGGATTTCTGGTCATTCGGACCCCTAATGACTTGTCAGAGCTTAACGTCGTCGGAAAACATTATTTGGCCGCTGTCGAGTTCCTGAAGGCTGTCATTAACATAAAGGATGAAGAGCAATGGTCCCAGAACTGAGCCTTGAGGCACACCACTAGTCAAGTTCACCCAGTGTGACATATCATCTCTGATACAGACATGCTGTTTTCGACCAACCAGAAACGCCCTAATCCAGTTGAGAAGATTTTCCAGGGTGCCGAAGGCGCTTGATTTACGAAGAAGGCGTTGGTGCGGAACAGTGTCGAGTGGTTTGCGGAAAGCGATGTACACGACATGGACCTCAAGGCTCTCTCCTAAAGCCCTGGTGCAGACCTCCAGAAAATTTAGCAGAGTTGAGAGGCAGAAACGTCCTCTCCCAAAGCCGTGATGAAAATTCTGTAAGGTGTTGTTTTCTTTACAGAATTGCCGCATGGTACTCCTTACCAGAACTTCCATCATTTTGCATGAGAGACAAGTCGAACTAATAGACCGAAAGCTGCTTGCTGTCATCCTGCTACCTCCCTTATGTAAGAGAACGAGTTTGATTGTCTCCCACTGCAAGAACATCCTCCCTGTTCTCAATGATAGCTCAGGGAGAGATAAAAGAGGCTTTGCAAGCTCTGCAGATAGTTCTTTAAATATCAGTCCAGGAAGCCCGTCTGGTTCAGGAGATGTGTCTAACTTATTTTGACTGAGAACGCGTCTTACTTCTTCGACGGAAAAGGCTACGGTTTCAACGACGGCAGTATCTTGGCCCATTTCAAACTCCTGATTGTCTTCAGAGGACTCCACCGTAAAAAGCGGTCGAGAAACTGAGACAGTGACTGTACATTCTGCGGCCCTTCAATTAGTAAGTTTCCGAGGCTATTTTTCAGAAATGCCATTTCGTCCCCGTGTTTCCTTCTACTGCGGATGCACCCATAATACCTCTTGGGACATATGATGGATTCTGGTGTCAGTCGGAGCTCGAAAGAAATTCTAGCAACCCGTATTTGTCTGGGGCATTTATTACGTTGCTCCTAATATCCGGCGAATGTTATGGGATCTTGAATATGTGAATACTTTTTCCACAGTTTCTGTTTCTTCTTTATGATCGTTTTTGTCATCGGAGTGACCTACGGCGGTCGCGCACATCGTTTCGTTAATTTCACTGGACAATGAGATTCAGTTAGGCGTTCTATAATCCTGCCATAATTCTTCAGGATCTTCCGTGTTGACTGACCAGGGTTCCTCCGAAACAGCACGTTCATTGCGTTAAAATCAATCTTCTAACTATTCCTGCGCCTCTTAATTTGTGGTTGTGGGTGTGACATCCCTGCTGTCGATTTCGTATTCTTGTTTTTTGCTGCTGACCGTTTATTAGTAACCAGACTTTACTCCTAACCTTCTGTCTTTGTTTGTGTATCCCTATTCGTCAGCTGTTGTCGTTCTTCGCCCATCGTTCTTTGTTGTCGCTCGCTTTTGGACCGACCACCAAACGCTGATGTTATTCGCTGACTGCTCGTCTAATCACCCCGAATGTGTGTTCACTTTTCAATTTATTCCCCGCCTTATTAACTCTATCGTGCTCAGCTAATCTTACTGTTTATTACTATGGAACTACAACGATTATCCGAGTTATTCAGACTGTCTTCTGATATGGCCTTCGACCTCGGGTGCACATATTCTGGTGAATAAATTAGCACCGGATCGGAAAAATCTAAAGAATATTAACAGTGGGTTCGATAAGAGAGAGCACACGCGGGTAAATGCAATAAGATCACTAAAACCGAGTAGAGGTTGTACATTCACGTGCCTCATGACTCCTTCTTCTTCACTGGAAACGAGATCTAAAGAGTTGGATCGTTGTCCTTCTCTCAGTATTGTTCTGAATTTTGTCTCTTGAATGAAATGTTCGTCTATAGTCAGCTTCTGAGCTCTAATCAGCATGGGTTTTTACCTGGACGATCCTGCGAAACTTGTCACCTAGCCTTTCTAGATCTAATCACTTCTCTTCGTAATGAGCAACAATCAGCGTAGTTATCTACTTTGATCTTAACAAAGCTGTCAACAAGCCGCCACATAGACTTCTTTTAGTAAAATTGGAAACCCTTGGCGTCCGGTCTGCTCTACTCGACGTTATTGGTTCACGCCTATTCAACCGCTATCAGAAAGTCGTGGTTCAGTTCAGTTCAGTTCAGTTTATTGAGGGAAATAGGCGTAAGCCTTTGAGTACCCTATTTGCAACGTAAAAAATGTGTGGTGTACAGATAGATGTTCTGGGCTGAAATAGTTCGAACACACCCATAATGGTGGGACAAAATGAGAAGGAGTTACAGGGGGTGAGCTCGACTTCTCATCGCTCTTGGTCATTTCGGAACATAAATATGTCCAGATTCTTCTTAAAACTTTGTATAGATGGTGACATCACAACATCTGGGGGGAGCTCATTCCACGGTTTGACCACCCGAACCGAGAAGGAGAACTTCCGCACATCCAGCCGTGCCTGCTGAGTGCGCAGTTTTAACGGGTGACCTCGGAGGTTGGTCGTGGTAGCAAATTCAAAAAAGTCCTCGAAGGCCAGACTGCAATCCAACCCCTTTACAATGTGGAAGGCTTGCAAGAGATCTCCGCGAAGTTGCCTGTAACTCAAAGGAAAGAGGTTCAGATTTACTAGGCGGGTCGCATAAGGAAGAGAGCTTTGACCCCTGACCATCTTCGTGGCTCTCCTCTGGACTCTTTCGAGGCAGTTTTGATCCATAACAGCCCACGGCCTCCAAGCTTGTATGCCGTACTCTAAATGCGGCCGGACGAATGTTCCGAATGTCTTAGAGAAGGCTTCTTCGTCAAAGTCCATAAATGCACGCTTGATGGCGTACAGTACGGACATTGCGGTTTTTGCCACCCTCGAACAGTGGGCGGATGGTTTTAGGGAACTCGTCGTAAGCACACCGAGGTCCTTTTGGGCTTCGACCTCTTGTAGGGCTGCACCGCCCAGAAAGT
>CACRXP010000036.1:228995-240738 GCA_902702965.1 Spirometra erinaceieuropaei | reverse complement strand
GTTGCGTAGCCAGTTGCGTTGTCAGTTGGACCGTGCTGATAAACAAATTGCACTTAATCCAGGTTCCAGGCGAATTTCGATGCGTGAAAAAATATTCCAAAAATGCACAAAGTTAGTCTGTACGTACGGTTCCAGTATCAATATCAGAGACTGTAAGTGTGGGATGGTATCCATGTCGAAATTGTCCCAGTTGGAGCGCAGAATAATTCCGTCGTGCTCAGTTGGGCTCAGTCGATTGTGGTTGGCGATGGCTAATGGACGCTTCACTCAAGCATGAGTGGTGTACTTCAAGGCACGGTTCTGTGTCTGCTACTCCTTCTTCTTCTTCTTCTTCTTCTTCTTCTTCTTCTTCTTCTTCACATCAATGATGTTTCGACAGAAATCACAAATTCCCAAACGTTCACTTTTGCCGATTACTTTAAGCGTGTTTACTCATATTCTAAGGACACCGCAAATGTCTGCATTAAAAAAATTAATTCCGATCTACCATGCTTATGAAAGTGGAGTTCTACATGGCAGATGGAGTTTTCTTCGTCGAAATGTAGCTTCATGTCTTTGGCCCCGCCAAGCTTCCCGACTCTATAATTTTTCAAATTAACCTACTGTCGGAATGCCCTAAAATCAGGGACCTAAGCCTAAGTTATACACATAAAATTACCTTATCACCTCATGCGGATCGGATCGCTGCAAAGACTGCGCAGATATGTGGGTTCGTATCACATGATGCTTTCCTTCCAGAAATAGAGCTAAGACTTTATAATATGCTTGCTCTCCCCGTCCTCGAGTACTGCTGTCCTTTTATTCGCCTAGTGAACGCCAGTGGTCTAGGAAAAATGGACAATTTTCATAGAGTTTTCACTTGAAGACTCTTAAATAAATGAATAAACAAACGTTTAATTAAAAACCCTTGGTGCCACATCATAGTAAATAAAAATAAATTTTAAAAATAATTTTTGGATAGGTAGACAGAATATCCAGAGTATTCAGTTCATGCTTTTTGACTAAGCATTTAGGCCAAAAACACGACTAGCGATCCGTGAAAAATTCCCTTACCTAATAAGCAAACTGAATTTCATTGGATTAACTGTAAAGGAGATAAAATGTCACTCGTGAAAGAATAAGAGTGCAGGCAGGACCGACCTGCATGTGCTAGTGTTTAGCGGAGTTTACGAAAAGGTAAGTGTGTGGGTCAGACAGGACTGGCCTGCATGCGGTAGGGTATAAGGGATTCGATGCGGACATCATTAAGGCAAAATCCATACACCGGATGAGGCTATTTGCGTTATGAAAGGAACTCAGACACAGTCGGTCACAGTCCGCTTCAACTTCAGACGAGGAAGGGGCAGGGGAGATACGACCATGCGATCTCTTTGCAGAGCGATCAAACTACCAGCAGATGGCGAATACAGAGGATTCCGCCGTCAGCGTCGACAGACCGCTTGGGTTCGAGACGAGGAGATGACATAAAGAACCGCAAAAATCATCGTTGCGGGGAGGAGTAATGACAGTAAATTTAGTAGAGGTTGTAAAAATATAAGTGAGGGTCTCCACGTGATCTATCATTAAATCCTAGGGGCCCTTCTCAAAGACGACAAGCTGAGTGTTCCGACCAATAATGACTTTATATTTTCCGGTGTAAGATGCTAACGCAATTTCGATTTAAATGTTAGCAACATAGGCGATGACCTAAGTTCTGTTGAAAGATCATTCGATCCGTATGCATGCATGACTGCTGTCCCAAACCCCTACACGGCAGAGAAGCGAAACACGACCGGCCGGGAGAAAACGTTGTGAAATTTACAAGTGATTCTCACCGGAAAATGGCATGTATTCATAGTATCACGTTCAGATTGGCCGGCAGTCTGTCCAGCCCACTTCAACAACAAAGTTTGGGGGGAGTCTTTTAAATTCTCGCGGTCGTGGAGTGATCAGTTTGCAATGAAGCTATGTGGCCGCAGCAGATGGCAAGAAGTTGTCGACGGGGCGTACCTGACATGGTGCGGGGAACGCGGGAATGAGCTTTCTAGTGAGATTGACCGATTCTTCTTGGGAATTTATACATTCCCAAAGGTTGCTAACCTTTTGTCTGTTCAGGAGCTTCAGATAAATAATAAATGAATCGTTTTATTGAGTGCCCTTGGCGGTATTATCATAGCAAGTAAAAATAAATTTTCAAATGAATTTTAGAATAAGTAGACAGACTCTGCATAGTACTCAGTCCAGGCCTATAGAATAATCAGCTAAATATTAAAAACGGTCAGCGAGCGGAGAAAAAGAAGTCCTTTTAAAGAAGACAAAACGAACGTGATTTGGTTAGCTTTTAAAGATAAACACTGTTGCTCATGGAAAGGAAAATATGTGGGCCGGACAGCCGAGGGGAGACATCAGTCGGAGGCAATCATCAAAGAGTACGGGGAGATGGAAGCATGATGTTTCCTTACTGACCGACCAAACTACTAGCAGATGGCGAAGACAGAGGATTCCGCCGTGATCGACAACAGACCGCTTTGGATCTGAATGAGGAGATAACAAAAAGAACCGCGAAAATCATCGCTACAAGGAAGGAGTAATGACAGAGGATTTAGTGGCCAGTAAAAACAGGGGTTTGTAAAAATATAAGTGAGAGTTTCAATCTGAACAAGAAAATATTGATTATCTACCACTAAATCCCAGGAGGACCCTTCTCAAAATCAAGAAGCTGAACATTCGGGAATGAAACGGTCAGTAGCGCCCTTATGTTTTCTGTTGTAAGGTGCTTGCACAATTTTGATTTGTATGTCTATAACTTAGGCGATGACCTAAGTTCTGGTGGGAGATTATTTCAAAGGAAGACCTTTGGATGCAAAAAAAGGGAGGGCGTTTAGATGTGGTGCAGAGGCGGCAGAATCCCCATGGAGGAAGTACGTATGGAATAAGACTGATCTCTCGGAGCGAGAGTGTCAATGCGTGGAAGATTGGAGCTTAAGTTAATGCGAAATAGGAAGTAAAGGCCAACTGACATCCTCCAGTATAAGAAATACTGGACGCAGCTTGAAAGGAGAATTTTCGAGTAAAAACTCTCTGGACATTCCGACTTTACTGCGGTCACTGGCATTGATTAAACCAACGAGAAGCCAGCGATGCTTAAAGACGGGAGGAACAAACACTTAATGAAATCTTAGCTTTATTTACGGAAGGAAAAATTATGTGATATGAACCCACATATCTTCGCAGCTTTGGCAGGTACTATCTGCATGAGGTGATAAAGCAAGTTTATTTGTATAGCTTAAACCTAGGTCCTTTGTGGTGAAGCATTCTGAGAGTGGGTTATTCTGAAAAATTATGAGACCTGGAAGCCTGGCAGAGCTCAAAGACATGAAACTAAACTTAGATGATGAAAACTCCATCTGCCATGTTGAACTCCATCTGCTTAAACGTAGTAAATCGGCATTAACTTTTTCAACTCAAACGTTTGCGGTGTCCTTAGAATATGAGTAAGCACACCTGAGGTCATCAGCACAAATGAATTTCTGATTTCAGTCGAAATATCATTGATGTAAATAAGGGAGAGTAGCAGACGCAGAACCGTGCCTTATAGTACGTCACTCGTGATCAAGTGGGGTATCGAGTAGCTATTGTCGACTATAACTGTCTGATAACGGTTGGATAGGTAGGACTCAATAACGCCGAGTAGAGGCGACCGGATGCCGAGAGCTTACAGTTTTACCAACAGACTCTTATGACCCGGCCTGGTATTTGAAATCACGTTGAGCGCATTCGCACTTGGCTCTTGTACTCGGTACAAACGCGGCAAAGAAGGAGAACAAGACGGGGCACGAAAATACGCATTAGGAAACTGCAAGTCAAGTATAATTCGGGAAGTAACGCGTATTTATGACATCCTACTTGGGTTCGCCTGCATTCGGCCTAATGCACTTAGGAAAGAACATTCTAGAGGAGCTGGTCGATAATTCGAATACACGGATCGACCAGGCTCGAGGGGTCAACCAACGGAGAGGCGCCACGATTAAACAGACAGCGCGGTGGAGAAAACACAGGTGGCCTCCAGTGATTGGCGAGTGTAGGCATTCCGAACACAGACGTCTGTGGGGCAACTTGTCGATGGCTTTACTAAGATCAAAATAGATAAATACCACTGACTGCTGCTCGTTATCAAGAGGAGTGCTTAAGTAAAGAAGGTTGATTTGCAAGTTTCAAATGATCTTTCAGATAAAAATCCATGCTGATTAGAGCTGAGAAGCTGATTAACTAGACGGAACTCAAGAACTATCCGGGAAATTATCCTTTCAGGAGGTTTTGGTAGAGACGGGACTTCGGGCACTCCCCGATAATTATTTGGAGTTCTGTTCGTTCTTGAACAGTGTGAGTTTTCAAACAACTTGTGTGTTTTTTAATTAGATCTGAAGAGGCATCGATTGTAGTCAGCGTTCTATCTGAAAGTTAAAGATGAAAAGGACTGGTTTGGACTCAGTGGTAAGGTGTTTTGCAAAGAAATCACTAAATAACTCCGCCTTGTCAGTGCCATCGCTGAGGGAGATTTTGTTATCGTTTAGCAAGGGAGAGTTTCGTGACGACGCTTAGAGGGGGATCGATGGCGTAAGATTTCAGCGACAGATTGGGCAGGGTTCGGATCATTGAGAACAGATGATTCTCCTTGCCTGTCATGCGCTTGGTGCGTCCTTGAGGCAATTTCAAAAATCTATATGATTCTTAGATGAACGGATAATGAACTAGTGGATAAGTCACGCAGCCGCCGTCCAAACTTTTTAGTCTGTTGCATAGAAAGTGAGGAACAAAAGAATCGGAAGAGTAAGACTCGAAATATCTAGAAGGCACAAATTCTAAGATCTTTTTGGAAACATTGGACATGACTCACGAAGAACGGTTGCATCACTACAGGAGAGAAAGCCACACCAATCCAATAATCTAATATAGTCTTTTATTAAGTCGTTGTCCACGCATTCGTGTTTTAGGTCGGTCCGAACTCTGCTTGTCTTTTGTGAAAAGGCAAGCGGTAAGCAACAATGAATTAATACGTGGTGACTGTCAGAGAGGTCCTTTTTGAAAGCAACAAAAAGAGGGTAAATGTCATTGGTAAAAATGAGATCAAAATGCGATTATTTCTTGCTGGATAGCGCACAAGCTGAGACCAGTCCGAAAAATTGAAAATATCTTGAAACGATTGGAATCTAGGCGGACATATATTCGAAACCCAATCTATTTCGCGAAGGTTAAAACTCCCATCGATTATTTTAACATCTAAAACAGATCCCGAAATCAAGATAAAGATTTCCGAGAGTTGTAGGTCATCACTGGCTGGCGAGTTTGGAGGATTGTAGACTGTAGGTTTGCACACGTTTTTGATTTTTCACTCTAAACTTTCTTGTGCACCTGAACGTTTCTGTACGATTGTTTAAATTAGTTAAAATACGCACACTTGGTTTCGGCCTGAGAAAAGACGTGACTTTTATGTCTGCCTGCAGCTTGGTGTCATTGTTTTGTTGATTGCACTCATTCGCCTCGATCGATTTTAGTCAATCAACACGAAACGTTTATATCCTTTGACCATATTTAACTGGACGTAATTTCACCTGAGCGACAAGCCTCATTAACTGACTTCGTCTCGGGATTTTACCCAGAACATTCACCCTACGGCCAACGATTCTGGATAAAGCTTTATTTATCGTGAGTCTGTACAATTCTTTACCTTTTGTTTTTTTTCTTATACTCTTTTTGCTATCGTTATTTTCCTTGTAAGAAACGCAGCATCCCCCACCTGGAGTTAGATATTTATTATTCTTTGTAGTTTAATTGCTGTTTACAATACAAGACACAGCCAAGAATCGCCTCTCTTTGCGACGAGAGAATAATAGATGCAAATGCGTCTTTGTGGTCAGCAGTTTTTTCTTCTTGAAGCCTCCAAATCATAAAAGCACCAGCAACTTTATTTTTACTCCTTTTTACAGGAGTTTTTTCACTGCTGGCCAGATTTGTGTTTAACGCTTCCCTGAAAATGCCTGTAAACTGGCATTAAATGAAATTATTATTATTATTACTATTATTTTTATGTATTTATATGTATATGTATATGTGTATATTGAAGGGTTACAGCAGAGCCCTTGATGACCTTATTTATGCACAGTGCTTTCGCAGATTCATACTCAAAAATAAATAAAATTGCAGGCATTTAAAATGTGATTGGGTCGCAGTTCAATCGTAATCATAAGGTAGTGCATGGGGTCACTGTAAATTAGTGCGGAAGATTGTATATGACCGATTTTACAAAACTGGCTGTGCATAGTTATGCTGTACAAGCTGATTTCTGTCGAAACCTAGACGAGCAAGTTTTCTTTTAAACACACAAACTGTGTCAGCCGTCACCATCTCGCTTGGAAGCGAGTTCCACGGCCTGACAACTCGCTGGCTGAATGAAAATTTTCGTCGGTCTAAACGCGTGCGCTCATTCCCGACTTTGTATGCATGGCCGCGTAGTTGGTTTGTTCGGGCGAACTCAAAGAAGACCTCTGCTCTTAATGAGCAACCCTGGCCGCGAACAATCCGGAACGTCCAGAGTAGACTGCAGTTTATTTGTCTATAAGAGAGAGGGACTAGACCAAGCAAATGCAGCCTCTTCTGATAAGACATCTTTGTCGCTCTGCGTTGCACCTGTCCGAGTAAGTTGATATCCTTCCTCATCCATGGTGAAGCTGCTGGCATTCCATACTCTAGATGAGGTCTTACAAAGACACCAAAGAGTCTTTCGAAAAGTTCGGGAGGAAATATCTTAAATGCACGTCTGATCCAATGTAGAGTACTAGTTGCCTTCTGGACCATCTTTCTGCAGTGTTCTGATGGCGATAGATTTGTGGTCGTCCATACACCCAGATCTCTGTGTCTTTCCACAGTTTCTAACCTCGTCCCGTCAATATAGTACTGGTGTTTGGGAGAGGCATTGCGACCGGTGTTCAGGTGCAAAACCACGCATTTGGACACGTTAAACTTCAAAAGCCGTTTGTTCGACCAAGCACACAGTTTGTTGATGTTCGACTGCAACTTCTCTGCGTCATCATCGCACTTGACTTCACTCCATATTTTTATGTCATCCGCGAACATGAGAGCCTCGCAATTCACTTCGCTGATGCAGTCATTAACATAAATCAGGAAGAGTACTGGGCCTAAGACAGAACCCTGTGGGACACCACTTTCCACCTTTACCCATTCCGAGGCAGAATTACTAACGACGACTCTTTGTAGTCTGGAGGACAGAAAACTCCTGATCCACTTAAACATTCTCCCTTGAATCCCTATCTCCCAGATCTTTTGTAAAAGAAGCCTGTGTGGGACACTGTCAAAGGCCTTCTTGAAGTCAAAAAATATGACATCTACTGGAAAACCTTTATCGGTAGCTCGTGTCCATTTCTCGTGCGAGTAAAGAACACTCGTTAGGCAGGAGCGCCCTGGACGAAAGCCGTGTTGGGCATCGCACAATATTTTGTTCTGTTCCAGGTATTTCATCAAGTGTCTTTTGATAATGCGTTCCATTATTTTACACGCGATGCAAGTAAGACTGACAGGACGATAATTTCCGCAGTCAAGTCTTGAGCCTCCTTTATGGATCGGAGTAATGAATGCGCACTTCCATTCTTCAGTCAGTCAGTCAGTCAGTGTATTTGAGGGAAATAGGCTTACGCCTTTGAACTCCCTATTTGTACATAAAAAATCGATAAACAAACAAAAATGTGAAGAAATTACAGCATTAAGTGAATGCATACATTGGTTCACATATGTCACTAGTCGCATGGCTAAAAAGTCACATAGTCCGCTTGTTGCTGCAACATATATCTGTCAAGGCGACATTTAAATGCCTCCACAGATTGAGACATAACAACCGTCTCGGGCAGGTTATTCCACGGTTCCACGACACGGTTGGAGAATAAATATTTTCTCACATTCAGTCTACCCTGTGGCACAAGTAGCTTGAAGGGATGTCCCCGGAGGTGAGTTGTAGTGGCGAGTTGGAAAAAGTCATCGCGCCGAAGGGCACAATCCAAGCCGCGCACGATACGGAAAGTTTGTATCATGTCTCCGCGCAACTGCCTATAACTCAGAGGATAGAGATTAAGGTTAGTTAAGCGGATCTCGTATGGCAGTGCACTTTGACCTCTTATTAATTTTGTTGCTCTTCTCTGCACCCTTTCGAGCAGATCGTAATCCTTATGCGTCCACGGTCTCCAGGCCTGAATCGCATATTCGAGATGGGGCCTTATAAACGTGCCGAAGACTTTGGTGAAGCAGTCTTCATCGAAAACTACGAATACCCGCTTGATGGCATATAGCATTGAGGTTGCGGCCTTGGCCGCCTTACAGCATTGTGTAGAAGGCTTTAAGCTGTCTTCAACCCAGACTCCGAGATCTTTCTGCGTTTCTGCTTCTCGGAGTGGCATTCCGTTCAGATGGTATTGCCGCGTATTAGGGGTCTGATTTCCGAGGCGCAGAATGGTGCATTTGTTCAAATTGAAGGACAAGAGCCATCTGCGGGACCACTCGTCCAATCGACAAAGATTTTCTTGGAAGTTGGTCTCATCGGCGGCATTCTGGATGACTTTCCAGATGTTTATGTCGTCCGCAAACATGGCACAATCACAGTCCAACCCATCTACACAATCATTGATGAATAAGAGAAAGAGGGTTGATCCGAGCACCGAGCCGTGTGGGACCCCACTCTCTATGAATGTGCACCTTGATTGCTGTTGTTCTACGCAGACAATTTGGGAGCGGCCGACAAGGAAATTTTCGATCCATTTGAGAAGTTTGCCACCGATGCCCATGATTCTCAACTTGTGTAGAAGACGCTGGTGCGGAACACTGTCAAACGCCTTCCGAAAATCAATATAGGCAACATGCACGGTGTGTTTTGCGTCTAGTGCTCGTGTCCAACTTTGCATTGTGTATAGCAAGTTCGTAACACATGATCTTCCCCTACGGAAACCATATTGTGCATTGGACAAGAGATTGGGACTTTCCAGATAAGTCATCAACTCCTTTTTGATGATTTTCTCCATCACTTTGCAGCAGATTGATGTCAGACTGACGGGTCTGTAGTTTGTCGCCTGAGCACGACTACCGCTTTTGTAAAGGGGTGTAATGTGGGCCGTCTTCCAGTCTGTGGGAAGAATTCCAGCATCAAACGATTTCTGGCACAGAAAGGATAGTTGCTTGGCCAGCTGTTGGGCAAGTTCAAAGAGCAGCTTTGCTGGGATCTCGTCCGGACCGGGAGATTTACATTCCTTCAAGCTTTTCAGTTCTTTCAAAATCGCTTCTTCTCGAAACGCAATATTTTCGATAGTGGGATCTCTCGCGTTCTCAGAATTAGATGGGGTAAAGTCTGCTTCTCTTGTGAAAACGGATCGAAAAAATTGAGAAAAGTGCTCAGCCTTATTTGTACTGTCCGATATCTCCAAGCCGTCATCACCCCTCATAACAGAAATGGGATTCCTGTTACGTGTGCTTTTCCGCAAATAGCTGTAGAGCAATTTCGGATTTTTAACGGCTTGGTGGAGCAAATTACTCTCAAAATCCCGTCGCCTCCTGAAAATCAGACTTTTCACCTTATTTCTTTGAACTTTGTATTCTGTAAACGCTGCATTGTTGTTGTTCTTGCGAAATTTCTTCCATAACCTTCCTTTCTTGTTGATCTCCTTTTTCAGTTCTCGTGTTAGCCACTGAGGGCGGTTGGATATCCTAGGCTTTGATAAGGGACAGTGGTTCTTCATTAGATGCAGTAAACGATCCTTGAATAAATTCCAGTCCTCGTTAACGTTTCCGGAGAAGAGAACATCCCAGTCTAGCTGTGATGCCTCAGCTCTCATTTGACGAAAGTCCCCTTTCCATATATTTGGCCTCGTATTGTCTTTTGTACACGGTTCAGAATACAGCAAGTACTCCCATAAAAGCACTACATGATCAGTTCGACCGAGCGGGGGTCGGTTGTACACCTCGTCTATACTGTCAGGATCTTTGGTAAAAACGAGGTCCAGACAACTGGCCTGTTGCCCTCCACGAGCTCTAGTTGGAAACAGGACACATTGCGTGAGTAGAGCTTCTAGGGTTGTCTTTAGTAGATGGTAATCGAAGGTATTCATCGAGCACTTCGCATGCATATCGCTCCATTGAATGCAGGGTGCATTAAAATTCCCATGATAACAACGTCTGGTCGGCTGGCGATCTCTTTAATGCTTTCAAGTAGACAAGTATCTGGGTCGGGATCCGCCTGCGGGGGCCGGTAGATAGTTACGATTTCGAGGGACTGAGATCCCCGCGCCTTTATAGTCAGCCAAATTGCCTCTGTGTCGTTAGAAATCTTGTCGGTCCTCTCACACACTGCTAAGTTGCTCTTGACATACATGGCAACTCCTCCACCCCGGCGGCCTCTCCTGTCTCTCCTAAACAAATGGTATCCTGTTAATGCTACCTCGCAATCGCCAACGTCCTCTGACAGCCAAGTTTCCGTTATTGCTATAACATCGGGAAGAGTATCGGCTACCTGTATTCTCAGTTCGTCAAGCTTGGAAAACAGACTCTGAGCATTGGTGTAAAAGAATTTTAGTTTGCAACATTCGACAGTGCTTCGTTCGGTTTGTCTCGGGTTTGCCAATATTATGTTGCTGCCGCCATCATGATGACTGGCTGGTTCCAAAACAACATCGCGTTCCTCTGTATCACTCGTCCCCTTAAAATGGCCAAAGTGCTCTCTCCCGCTGCAAGTCTCCTCTTCAACTCCATTACCAATTCGCGGCGTTTCAGACGTTCCGCTGGAGAATAGTCCGGCTGAAAAAAAACTTCCTTATGAGAGTTTCGGAGGCTGCTTTTCCTGGACAGAAGTAAGCTAGCCTCCTCTTTACTGTTCAAAACAATTTTCAGAGGTCGTGGCCGCACAGTTTCCGATTGTTCGCTCACCTTCTTTCCGATCCTGAAGGCTGCGCGAATGGTTATCTTTTCATTCGAATTAAGCATTTTGTTCAGTAGGTGTTGAAGCATATTAAGGTCAGCGGAGATTCTCTCCTTCGGGGTAGGAGCATTCGACTCCGATAGGCCCTGGACGACTACGCAGTGCTGACGATCAAGGGGTTTATTTGTTCTGTTTCCGGCGGCCTTGTCAGCTGTAGGTCTCAGAAGATCCACCGGAGTCGTCTGGGGTTCTATACTCCCGTTGTGGCGCTTACCCTTTCCATCTTGCCATGAGCTTGTTTCCTCACTTCCAACTGAGGATCCTATTGAACACGCGGAATGGCTGAGAGAAGTTGATGGTTCGCTTGGGTTGTCTTTCATAGAAACATGAGACTCCGTTGCTATTTTCCCATCGTCCTGGGTATCGGCGCCCTTGCACATAGGTTTTCCACAACCTTTGTTCTTTGGCTGTTTTAGAGTTTTGCTCTTTCCCCTTTTCATGCTAACTTTAGCACTATTTACCGCGTTTTGCACACTATCGTTCGCTTGCACGAGTTTCCTTAAAGCAGTCAGCTCTTTTTCGAGTTTCTGCACTTTCAGCAGAATAAAGGAGCATCCAGTGCACGGCTCGTCCTCGTAACTAACAGGTTTTGCTGTGATAACGCTTTTAGCGCGCTTTGCGGGCCGCTGGTTGCAACTATAAAGAGAGCGAGCGCTAATCCTAGGTGGCAAGGCCTTCTCAAAAGACTTTCCTTCATACATAGTGTCGTTTGTACTACAAATAATGTTTACTCCC
>CACRXP010000036.1:185822-228938 GCA_902702965.1 Spirometra erinaceieuropaei | reverse complement strand
CTGAGGGTCCTATTGAACACGCGGAATGGCTGAGAGAAGTTGATGGTTCGCTTGGGTTGTCTTTCATAGAAACATGAGACTCCGTTGCTATTTTCCCATCGTCCTGGGTATCGGCGCCCTTGCACATAGGTTTTCCACAAGCTTTGTTCTTTGGCTGTTTTAGAGTTTTGCTCTTTCCCCTTTTCATGCTAACTTTAGCACTATTTACCGCGTTTTGCACACTATCGTTCGCTTGCACGAGTTCCCTTAAAGCAGTCAGCTCTTTTTCGAGTTTCTGCACTTTCAGCAGAATAAAGGAGCATCCAGTGCACGGCTCGTCCTCGTAACTAACAGGTTTTGCTGTGATAACGCTTTTAGCGCGCTTTTCGGGCCGCTGGTTGCAACTATAAAGAGAGCGAGCGCTAATCCTAGGTGGCAAGGCCTTCTCAATAGACTTTCCTTCATACATAGTGTCGTTTGTACTACAAATAATGTTTACTCCCTTATTTATTTCAGTCGGCTGGGCGTGCGCCGATAGTCTAGCGGTCATCTCACTGGTCACACTACGACTGGACGTGGGTTCGAGCCCCACTTGCGGCGAATTTTTCGCACATTGTCCTGATGGTGTTTTGTCGACTCCCATTTTTTTAACGGTACGCAAGGGGTTCTAGGTATGGACGAAGTATTTAAAGGTGTAGGAGAAGCTTTTTAACCAAGCCAACAATATGAAGTAAATATCAAACAACTCAGCCGCTTCTGGATCTGGAGAGCCCCGCGGTGTTGTTGGCAGAGAATTGATACGAAGGAGTATGGTCGTCCCAAAGAAAGTTCTGTCGGAGGTCTGAGCGGATCGTTCGAGGAATTGCTGATTACGCTTCAATTTCGTAAGCCAAATGGGCCCGCAGAGCGTCCAGTAGGCAGAAATCCCGGAAAAAGCAAATCCCTCGGAGGTCGAAAATTCCAAACCGAATTCGAAAGACGCGCATCCTGGAGCTCGCCGTCTTCAAATGACTTTTGAAATATTGCGTATAAGGGTTTGCACAGTTCATTAGCAAGTTCACGAAGTGCTAGGGCGGGAATTCTATCTGGGCCAGGCGATTTCGCAGGTTTCAGCCGGAGTAGCTCGGCCCTAAATATGGTAGATGAAAAGAGTGGTTCCTCGGTTAAGGAGGGTAGGGAGGCGATAGGATGGGGGAGGGTACTGGGAGGAGAGGTTGGTTGGCGAATGGATGGATGGGCACTAGGTTCTCGGGTGAAGACGGACTGAAAGAAGTCGGAAAGGAGGGACGCTTTGACCTGGTCATCAATCTCCACATTTCCATCTGCAGACCTGAGGGCAGGGATGAGCTCCTGAGTCCTTTTAGTACTTCGTATATAACCATATAGAATTTTCAGATGCTCCAACGAATTTCGGAGGATGTTTAGTTCAAACTTCTTTCGCAGCTTTGAGGCCTCACTTTTACAGACGTTTCGTTGCCGCTTATATTCCTGTAAGTGTTCGTCGGAGCCAGTTTGTCGGTAACGCCTCCACAGACGATTCCTTTTTCTGAAAGAGGACTTCAAGTCCGGGTTTATCCATTTTGGGCGGTTTGTGATTGTCTTCTTTCTGAGAGGACAATTGGAATAAAAAATCTCTTTCAGTAAGGAACTGAAAGTATTCCAGTTATCGTTTGCTCGACCATGCAGTTCAGTCACCCATGATATAGCTGCCGCTTCCCTCCTCATGAGAGTATAGTCCCCTTTCCAAATGTTTCTCTCCCACCTCTCGGGTTGGACGGGTTTGGAAAACAGTGAGTACTCGAAGTAGAGCGTGATGTGGTCGCTTGACCCTAATGGCTGTCGGTCCTGCAGGTCTAACACATTTTCCTCCTCTCGCGTAAAAATAAGATCAAGGCAGTTCGACTGCTGTCCTTCCCTGACCCGTGTTCCAAGGGTAACATTCTGGCAGAGAAGTTTGTCCGTTGCCCATTGCAGTAGTTTGTGATTAAAGCTGTCTTGCGGCCCTTGTGCAGTCCACGTTAGCCAATCAATGCCAGGAGCGTTAAAATCCCCAACGATAAGGACGTCTTTCTTCTCGCTAGCTTGGTACAGTTCGGATATGAGCATGAGATCTTGGTCAGAAGTATGGTTAGGTGCACGGTACACCACCGAAAGCGTCAATGATAGGAAATTCTTAGTGGATATGGTAACGCTTAGCAGTTCCACATCCCGTACCTGTCTGTGTATATCAGCCATAGCGCTTAGCTTGCAAGTGACATAAATTATGACTCCTCCTCCTCGGCTTAGTCTATCTCTCCTGAATTGCTGATATCCTCTAAGTGATATTTCTGAATCTGCGATATCTTCAGTAAGCCACGTTTCTGAGAATGCCATAATGTCTGGCTTAATTTCATCAACTAAGTCTCTTAGTTCGTCTAGTTTGTTGAAGAGGCTTTGCACATTTGCGGATATAACCTTCAATGACTGATTCGTTGTCGATGGTATTTGGAAAAAAGTGCTGGGGGATATGTAAGCTGTAAGTTATCGTTATTTGGGGAATAAATACCAGTGACTTCAGAATTATTGACATATGGGGAGTCAACAAGAAAATTTTGAGCGGGAGACATAAATGCTCAGGGGATAATGTTTTCAGGCGCTGAAATGCTAGGCGAGTTGGAACAGGGATAGGCTTGTTGGTAGTTAACTTATGAAGGAGGAGGTAGTCTAGAAGGAAGGTAGAAACTAGCGGAAGGAAAAAAGGCAGCTACAAGGATTAAAATGCGGGAAATGAGGTCTAGGATGGAACTCATAGGGTTTATTTGGACGTATTTAAGGAGAGTTGGTCTTAAGTTGTGAGAAGCCTGAACTAGGTTGGGGGGTAGGCCAGCTAAAGCGACTCATGCACGGCTATCTACAAGATAGATCGTATGGCTTTGGTAAGTAGCCGGTATGCGAGATAGAGAATTATTTGAAGTATAATTGGAGCTACGGGGTTTGTAGAGGAGCTAGACTATTAAGGTTTAGTAGATCTAAGAGAAGGCGACCTACACCTAAGTAGAAGTGCGCTACCTTCCTTTTGGGTCTGATTTAAATTCAGTTTTTGGATCAGAGCATTATGATTTTATGCCACAGGTGACTTAAATGGAGAACTCGTAGGACTCTGCTGAAGTGGAGAAGCTATCGGTCTAGCTGATGTAGATGGATTTTTGTGCGTTCTGGGTGGACTATCAGGCGGACTACGGACGACGAAGGCGTTAAGTCACTTGAGTAGGAGGAAGACATAGGAGTAAGAGGGAGTAGTGAGACGGATTTCACTGGAGTACGATAAACCGAATTCTCACGGTTACTTTTATTATGACCGAATTGATTAGCATTTGACTGAGAAAACGAGGAACCATATGAGAATGTGAACCCAGTTCTACGTTCCGTGGGTGGAAAATCATGACAGAGGAAAAATTTCGCGTTTTCCAGATACAATGAAACACGATCTCGTTGGGCGAAGATTGAATCGACCTCGATTGATGAAAACGGCTTGACTAAAACGGACGAATTTTTATTAAGGGCTGACAGACGTCTGGCATCCGCTATTTTACAACTGAGCCCACACGAGTACAGGAAATCGACCGCAAAAGCAACTGGCCGTCAGGTCAGGGAGCATATTTCAGCAAGAAATAAAAAGCTCTTTTTCGTTTATCACTTGATTCACTGCCAAGCAAGTGAACGAGCGAGTCAAGACTTTTGCATTCTTCAGAGGAAACATCGGATATATTCCTGTCAAATAATTTTCCCAGAATTGAAAGTACAATGCCAAACTTCAGCAGTAAAATTGTTGCAATTCTAAAGCGCAGAAAGACCACGCTGCTTACGCATAACAACGAGTGAGTAATGGATATTAATGCTTTCTGATCAGGATTTAATTGGGACATGTCTTGGTACAGAGGCTCAAAGCCTTCGCCGACCTGTGATTTCTGCTCTTATCCTATTTCGGGGTAGATTGCAAGTAATTAGAACTTCTGACAGACCTGATGGGCAAATTCCGGCGAGAGATTAACGGTGCAAAGAAAATGCACCTAGTTAGAGACAGTTTGAATGCACAAAATGCGAACTGCTAAATGCAACTAGTAGTCAACAGGCACAGTCTAGCAAAACTCAAATGGGACAGGGCAGCTTATGATTCCAAAAGAATAGGCCTGTATTTAAAGAACATTGATCAAAAAACATATGCTCAAAGTCAATCTGTCTTTTAGAAAAATCGCCTTAAATAATATCTTCCACTTATCCTTAAAGTCGAAACCAGTGGTTTGATCTTCACCACGGTATATAATGGCTAGAAGTAAAATTATCTGGATTGAAAACTTCGTGGGTTGCATACATCCTATATATTCTTTCAGAAAAAACATTACTTGATTTACCGAAGAAGACCATTGTTACATAAGGGTCTGCGAGGGGGTTAGTAAAAGTTATAATCTGCATTTGCGACCTACTACAGACGACTTCCGATCACTGCGATATATCTGCAAATGACATTAAAATTGTAGGTCGAACACCTTACCGTGCTTCTACACAAGAAGTCGATTTTTGTCTTTCCAAGTAGACCAAGCGATATGACCTTCCTGTGAATACATCAGAATAAAATTTCCTTGTAAAAACCCAGGGTGGAACTTGAAACTGAATCTAAATGGGGCACAAGATTACGAATCAATTCCAAAAAATTGATGTGATTCCGATCTAGGAGTTATTGCATTTTTTAACATAGCACTACTTTTTGAATTCGCTACCACGACCAACCTCCGAGGTCACCCGTTAAAACTGCGCACTCAGCAGGCAAGGCTGGGTGTGTAGTTCGCCTTCTCTGTCCGAGCGGTCAAACCATGGAATGCCCTCTCCGCAGACGTTATGATGTCACCATGGATACAAAGTTTTAGAAAGAACCTCGACATATTTATTTTTGGGAATAAACAAGAACGATGAGAGATCGAGCTCATCCCCTGAGACTCGCTCCCATTTTGTCATATAATTACAGCTTCGTTTGAATTATTTCAGTCTAGATAATTTCTCCGTACACCGCCCCCAGTTCTGCGTTGTAAATAGGGTACTCCAATGCTCACGCCTATTTCCCTCAATAAACTGAACTGAACCATGGACATAGCGCTATCAGGTTCGAGGGCAACTCTTCCTCACTCCTACTGAATTTAGTCGCTCGGCGTGGCCTCAGAATCTTCAACGTGACGGCGAGTTCGCTTAAAATTTTCAGAGCTTGGTAGGTAAGTTTGTTCGTTCCATCTAGAATAAGAGGTCAGACGGAAGTTTAAATGGGCTCCAATTGCCATAATGCAGCATATATGGCAACGCAAAGACCTTGTAGTAAACAATGAAATAATTGATGGGATAGCCACTTTGAGCTTTGCGGTGTTCTCCCAACGTAGTTTTCGTGCAATCTTCGACATTTCCCAAAAATTTGCAGAGTGCAGTCTAATTTGTTTTCCTACAAAAATGGGCAAGCAAGAGTTCCATGCGTCGCACATATCAGTGCCAATAGCACTGAAAGTGCGATTCTCAGATAACATGCCAGGATCTAATAGGATTCAAAGGGAACTACTTCAAAGCATTCTTATCCTCCAATGGGTTCAAATGGGAACAAATTATGGGTAATCCGGTGTGTTCACCAATCTCTGGGCTCAATACCGAGGCGGTTCGGCTAAAACTCGAGGAGTGACTGTTTGAGGAATAAAAACCTAAGTTTTGGGCGCGCCACGTTGACGACAGCTTCACAATCATCGACCGAGATATAGCCAACAACTACGGGAAACAGCTGAACTCGATCATTCTCGACCCACAGTTCACGACGGAAGAAATGAAGAAGAAGTTTCATGTCTTCGATCTTCTATTCTGCCACCAACCAGAAGGCGAACGGCCGAGGTCAGCCTGCAGTAAGCCGAAGAATACGCCGCAAATGCATAGTTACGACGGCAACCACCAGCAGCAACACAAATGAAACTGTTTACGAACATTATGTGGGCGAGTGGAAAATCATTGCAGAACACCAGCCTCTAAAATGGACGAAATGAAGCTCCTTCAAGAACTCTGCGGATTCGATGAGTATCCGCGAGCATCTGTTAAACGGAGGCAAATGCGAAAAATGAAACGGAATGAAGGACATGACCATCCAAAATCGTAACTAGGTAATCCATGCACGAAGGTGGTCTCCTGAGCCTTGGCTAGGTCCCTCACCCTACTCGTAGTAGGGATTGCTCACAGGCCTGCCTCAAATATCTGCGGGCGAGTGATGTGCCCAAAGAGCCTATCCTTTGACAAGAGATGTCGGCCGTTGTCTACCGACTTCATTGAAGCTGCGGGGTGTGCAGCTACGTTGGAAAAACTGGCCGACGGCTAAAAAGCGAATGCCTAAGCGTCAGTTGACCGTGCGAAGTTTGGGCCAGTAGTCCGCGCAAATGGGACGCATCTTCTACTTTGACGCCGTCGAGATCGTGGGCCGAGGCAATCATCATACAGAAAGGCAGGTGCAAGAAGCCTGAATGTCCGCCGGCCGCTATGTCAACCGCCACATTAATTTCACTCCACTCTATTTGGTTTTACGAGAATTATTGACGGGAAACAGTTACGGCGTGGAAAATTCGGGGCCGCATATTTTCTCCGCGGTCAATGAGGGCAGGGGCGACACAGGTCACGTTGAATGGGTACCGGATGCAGCCACACAGGAGGTATTAGCCGGCCACTCACCAAGCAAGGGGCGCCGTATAATGAGATTATCTAGTCTCTAAAGATGGGCAGGCGAGATGACTGCTCAAAACATCGACCTAAAATGAACGTCTCCTAGTGAACACCTCTTCCTCTTTTGACATATTCATGCCTTAAGGTGCATTTAAAATATTTCAAGGCGGTAAACGTTTGTGATATTCTCGCACTTGACGAAAGTTTTTGTCCTTTTTTATTTTATTAATCCTTTCCGCCTTCCAATTACCAATTTAGGAAATTTTTCGTCTACCATTTCCCCTTTTCAGCTTTTTAAATCTCATTCCTTTTGAGTATTAACAATCTTATCTCACCGCCTCCGGCTGTCGCAGGTTATCTCTGTCTGTCGTCACCGCTGCCCTAACCACATCGTTTACGTACTCACGGCCACTCAGATTGCATAAGATAACGGAAAGATTTTTATGAAATAATGAATTCCAGGGAAATTTAACTAATTTGTTTTTAAGCCCAACACACACGGGTCAAATGCGCTTCATACCTGATGTATTTTACTGAGTCAAAGTGTAGACGCGAAAGACAGTGGGCCTTCTAGTTATCGCTCAGTTCCGCCGGGCGTATAGGTCCACGCAGCAGGTACGGTCTTTTGCCTACGTAACGAAAACGATGAACGGCTTTGTTAACCGAAATTGCGGGCGACTTAGATGAGTTTTTTGGGCCTTTGTATAGTAGGTTTATGTTTCCTCGTTTTTTTTTTACTTTAGCTCCTACCGCGAAAAGCAGTCCTTTCCTGTTAAGCCGTTTTTTTCTATAAATAGACTGGTTATCCAACTCTGTTGACATTTTTCCGACCATAATTTGAAGTAACTTTGTGTAAATATGAACAGTTCGTGCCTTAAAGGAATGAAGTGTATGAACACAGTGATGGCCCAGTAACGTGCCCGTTCACTTCCTTGTGGATTTTTGCCTCAGTCGGGGTGGACGTCAGGGTTATAGTTATTATTACTTCTGGTATTCTTTGGAATTACGATTAGGTTTGCGATTGTAGGGGACGTTTTGGGCTTAGTGCTAGGGCTAGTAATTAAAGGGAAAGAATGTGGTCAGTTTTTATTGTTAGGGTTAGATTGTTATTGGACAGCATACTCAAAGTCGTGTTTTCCGCTATCTTGCTTGTCTTTAGGAATGCGGACCCATATGGACAGTCTCTAGGAGGGTTGTGATAGGTATCTCGAACTTAATAATATTTCGCATGGCATTAATGCCAATTGTTTCTTCCGAATATACGACATCTCAAACCCAGTCCTTCTATAATAATTAAATTCTTCTGTTTCAATATGTATCCTCTACAAATACCTTTTATATGTGCCTTACGAAAACGTACCTTAGCGATTACTTGACATACACACCGAATTCACTATGCAGGTCGGGAAAACCACCTTTGTGTTCGCTCGTCATCATCAAATAACGTCAGACAAATGGTAACTCCCAACGCACGCTAGCCTCGAAAGCTGGACCAGACAGTTCAGTCCTCTTGCTGACCAGCCGAAAGATGTGCAAATAAGGAGCTTTTTGTACCTATTAATGTTTGCCTAAATTCGATTTTCGCACGCATTCAACAACTACCTACTATCTTGGAGGCTGCAGCCTCTGGTACGGACTGTATAATTATGATCTCTTCTAATCTCTAAGCAGTTTATGTTCGGGCTGTCTCGTTGCTTTCTGATGGTGTTTTCTAAAGATAGCTTTTATACGCATATTTTATCGGTTTTTCATGAGAAGTTCTTATATTCCTGCGGAGAAAGGCTTGCCTTTTCGTCCTAATATTTTACATGTAAAATGGTTCGGAGACCTTTCCACTGTTTTTTCCCTGATAGCTACTTTTTGTCGTACGGTTTCGGCCAAACAATACGGTTGGTTACTGAACGGATAGTAGCGTGCACTTTTGCCTGTATCAGTAATGTCAGTGCGACTCACACCACAGCATTTCACGAACTTTACCTTATCTTTCTTATTAAGGGCATGCACAGCAACGGCCTACCATCGGCTATTAGAAGAAAATCGCATCTTAGACAGTGATATTGCCAACAAAGATAAGAGAGACTGGAGTGGCTATTTCTGACTTATTAGTCGTCATCAGCAAGCCATAACTAACTCCAAATTTTGCAATCTCTGAGGCGTGACCCCGCAGCCTGTTGGTTGGAAGTCCAGCACCCTAATCACTGAGCCACGGGCTCGTTGTCCTATCGGTTGCGATCGGGTATATTAACAATGGTATATTACCAACGGGACGAGTGTGTTACGTAAAGCGATCGGTGAGCGACCCTCAACCACTACCAAAATCACATCCCCCTTGTCTTTTTGGCCGCAGCGTATAGCGATGGCGCTATACCGTCGGAAGATTTCTTGAGTATAGCCGAGTTATTGTCCTCTTCGAGCGCCTTGATGCTTCGTTGCCTCAGTATTCCATCAACAGTTTTTTCCTCGGAAATTGGACAATGCGTTACTGCCTAGGCTGAGGGTAAAGTAGTGATTTGATCATTGAAGTTGAGAAACAGCTAGAAATGCTTACGCAAACACGTGGCCTTGATTGAGCTATTAACAAAAAGTCCCCACTGACATCGTATACAGAGTCAACTAGTACCAATGACTTCACAGACAAATTGATTTAGTTTTATTGTGGCATCGACATTTAACTTCTCATCCATTGGGTTCCCTCTTTCGGTTAAATAGCCCTTTAAGTTATCTCTAGCGAGTTCTATGTTATTCGCCGCAGTTGAGTGGAGATCTAGCGCAAGCTGCCTGGGCCAACAAATATGGGGCCCGTATGCCGATCCCATCACTTTGACACCGCTAGGTGAATCCGGACACCCTTTGGTTGTCCTTCCACCTGAGGATTTCAGTGAAGATCAGTTGTTGTTGTTGTTGTTGTTGTTTTTTGCTCCCGTGATTCGAACTGCGGAGTGAGACAGAGTTCCTGGGTCCAAAACATCAGCTATATGTAACCGTCGCAATTCTATGACCTCCATGGGTCTGACATGAGGTCTTGGAACGAGGAGCAAAGGGAAACCTTCCGGCTACCACGGACGACGGCATATTCTGACCAGTAGGCATTGCCGATTTCGGTACCACATCGACAAAGCATTCTGTTACAACATTTTGCGCTGACTAAGATATAGTTGATCTGGCTGACTGCACGACTATCGTTGGAATGCCATTTCGTCTAGTACTTGCAGTGATGCTGAAGGCAGATATTTTATGGAAATCAGCCCGCCATGTTCATCCAATTCAGTAGTCTTTTATCATTGTCGCCTCGAAAATAGTGCGCAAGGAAGCAAATCTATTGTTTTTTTGAGGATTAATGAGTTTAGTCTGGCTTTTTACGTCCTTATAACACAGTCATCCATGATTCGCGACTGCCTATTCATCAGAGTCGAGAGCTTGCTTATTTATAATGTTCAACAACCAGAAAGTCTCTCTTCAAGCCACAGGTTATTCAGCTCTAGGATTTGTTTATGGCCGGTGTACGAGGGCTAATAAGTCGCAGCTGGATATTCCATCTTCTCTCGTCTTTTTCTGTTAGTTTTGCTTACGCTGCATAACTGTCGGCAAAGGCTCTTTAGAGTGTTCTTGGGCAACATAGGAGGGGCATGTTCCGCTATGCAGCCTGATCGGTGGAGTGCTACTTTCAGATGATTTGTTGTATTGTACATACTTGGAAAGTCA
This sequence comes from Spirometra erinaceieuropaei, assembly GCA_902702965.1. Taxonomy (NCBI): domain Eukaryota; kingdom Metazoa; phylum Platyhelminthes; class Cestoda; order Diphyllobothriidea; family Diphyllobothriidae; genus Spirometra; species Spirometra erinaceieuropaei. Next base: position 218,546 of record CACRXP010000036.1, on the reverse strand, counting down.
GTAACGCAGCGTTTTACTATAAACAGTAAAAAATTTGAAAACATCTTTTGGTGTTTCAGTGCCCTCTTACCTTCTGAATGCAATTAGATGGGTCCTTCCGTTTCATTTGTAGATATCTTGGGTTAACAATATTACGCCTTCCTGTCCTGGTGCTGAGGCATCCAGATGTAATCATTCCATCGTATCTTCGATTTACCCATATAACATGTCATCAGGAATATAAATATATATGATTCAATTTGGTTCCAAACTCATGTGCAACTCTATGATACTGCTCCATTTTTAACCGGACTGCCGCATAATATTGTCGTAAGGACACGAGCCATTCTTATACGGTATTAGAGATTCAGCGTAGTCCCTCGTGAAAACGACGCCTGCTATGAGAGTTTGTACCGAAGCTCCACCCTGTTTATTAAAATAGCCGTTAAAGCTTGTTGAGCTAAAATCAGTCTGGCGCCTCCCCAGCCAAACGCTTGTTCAAATACCGATATTATACAGATGTCAAAATTCTCTGGTTAAAGCCAACTGAATCCTTTCAAGGGCTAAAAGGATAAACGCCACGAGCGATGGCCTACCATGGGGGGCGGAGCTACCTGAAGGACCTACGTAGTCTATACCTCTCCATCGGCGAATCAACCAATAAACAAGCGAGCATCTCCTCCGTCTGTGGAGGCAGGCTTGAAATCCTGCTCACTCCGAATGAGGGCCCTTACGCGCATGCGATGTTCACTCTAGAGGTAAGTCATAGTTTCTCGTGTCTACGATTTTCTCAGCACAACGTAACCTAAATAAATAAACCAGTCTGCCAAATAATTATTCCAGCAACTCTTTGCCCGACCTCTTGGTTTATGGGAACCGAAGTAACTGGCTATAAGCCTTCTGTCTCTTTATCACCACATGTCTTTGCATTTGTTTCATCACCTCTACCTGCTTACGTAGTTATAGTTTGGGATTCGAATATAGCAATCACTTAGAACACCTTAAAGATCCCCGATTAATAGTCCACTCTCCTGCTTGAGGAAGGTTATTACTCAGTCTTGCAAACCATAAGGCCCTTCGTACTGCTTGCATAGATTGAAAAAATACTTGCTTCTTATCTATCCTCCTTTCAGATAGTCGCTTCTGACAACTATCCCCGTACTAGCCCTGAAATCCGCCTTCTCACACCAATTTTTCATCCCAACATTAATCCACAAGGGGGCTACATTTGCCTCAGCATCATGGATGACTGGAACAGGTAGGTTGTTCATTTGACGCAGGGGAAAGCACTCTATTTCCTTTTTGTATTCAGTTGTTACAGCTTCCTCGACGTCATCAAGGCGGTCCTCTTTCTCCTTGCTAATCCAAACTTTGACAGTTCCAATAACACATTCGGCTCCTTACCCCCAGAGTACAGAGACAGATTCGAGGAGGTGTGCAAGCAGTTTCTTGCCGGATTTCCTGTCAAAGGCGAGGCCTATCCGGCGAACGAGAAGTGGTGCACATGGGCACGTGCTAACAACTGTTTTCCGGTGCCTAGAGGGGACCAGAACAGTGGTGAATCGCAACCTCCCGCTCATTCGAATTCGTCTGTGCGTGAGATATTTTCTTTCCTTCTAACCTGCTTTCTATTTCTTCGCCATTTTCATCGTTGACTGTGACATTCTGCTTGATCCAAGTCAACGTGCATGAAGTATAGCCTGTCTGCTGCCATGCCCGTAAATAATGGACCGCATGAAACTTACGTGCTCCACATGAAGACTACCTGTGGGCTGCGAAATTCTTAGGCGCTGCTCCTCTGTCTAGAATTTTACTAGACTCCCCCTCCTCATGGTGTCACCTGTCGTGGAGTGTACATTTTGTCTTTTCAATGTCCCGAGACATCATATGCCGTCTATATTTTGCCTACCATTGATGGCTGATCTGAAATCAAATAGGTTCCATGTGGTTTCGTGGAACTGCCCGAGATCCCATTCCTGTGCATGCCTATGAAACGATTGTCTGTGTTCTCCTCCATTCATTGCACATACTTCAATTATTTTGCATTCTGTCTTTGTAGACCTCTCCCGTGGTGACGCTTTGCTGTAAATGAAGCAGTCTTTAATAGCTGTTTATATGATTGACAACTGTCAGCATAACAGGAGCAGTTTGTCCCTCGTTATGTCCAAAATCGTGATATGGCATGTTGCTAAGCTGCGTTCAGAGCATCCTCCCCCGAACTGGGTTTTTGGTGTGTTATGGGATTTGTCGTGTTTAAGGGCAAGTGCACTTACTGTCGAGGGAGATATCCTCTCTCAGATTTGCCAAGTGCGTCGCCTGGAAACATGTATACGCAACTTACTTGAACACCTCGTCATAATATCTTCAAACCTCGCTGAATCTCCCTGCCGGTCGTGAACTGAATTACATACTGTCCTGCCCTCTCCTACTCTATGCTGGCTCATTTGGGTGATCACGAAGCTAAACTTGGAATAAAATAAAGTTAGTTGTGTAGGGCAATTATAAAGGCATGTGGGCTACATGGTGGTTTTATAACTTAAGTGAGGATGACCACGTGTGCCGTTGCACATATTCCAGATTTCCCAGAAAACGTCCAATGAGTCCTGTTTTTTTCTGATTCACTGGATGTGCACATTTTCAGACCACACCTTCCACTGTCCCAACCACTCCTCTGGAGGGACAGTTGAAGTGCAAAGTCGGAACACAGCAGTCAGATCTGGATGTGGTACCTGACACCTTGAGCTTCTCCACTCCTTCAAATTATGTCCCCTCTGTCGCCAATGTCCGCTACTCAGTCGGTACCGATTCCGATAAATTCGGCTCCATCTACTCATTCAGCCGCTCTAACTACCTCCAAGCCCTTCGTATCCTCCTGTACCAACAGGGAAATTCTCATCCTCGTATCTTCTATTTTTGTGACTTTCTGGGTTGTATTGCGTGTCAGAACAGTACAGAACCGGTTTATTTCTGCAAGCAGGCTGATCAGGCGGCCCCTGAGACCCATATTTATCAAGAATCCACTTCCCAGACCAGCTCTTTCATAGAGTGGACCTCGTATCGCCGGGACTTTTATTCGGGTGAACGATATTCCAGCTACAGTAACTCACCTGCTCTCAGCTGTATATCCGCTCTCTTTCATGTTAAAAACGTCAATACAACTTCATACGAACTGTTTCCGGGCTGTGGCAACTATGTACTTTGTGCCCTTTTCGCGGAATCGCGATCGAAGCCGAGACAAATTGAGGACGATCCGCTGGATGAGTCAATGAATTTGGAGGACTTCTTTGGTCTGAGTTGCGAAGATGTTTTTACACATAGCGCTGATGGCCATCAGTCCATTGTCGAGAAAGACGAAGGAGAGAACGCGCGGACGGAGGAGTGTTTCGAGGAGGAGGAGGAGGAGGAAGAGGAGGAGAAGGAGGATGGGTCGGTCTCCGGTGAATCGCTTTCGAGTCGCGCCAGCAGACCAAGTGACGGTGAGGTTGGTGGAGGGAGACAGGCGGATGAGGAGGACAATTTTGCTGACCGTGAAGACGCTAGCGAAGGTAGAAGAGCCTCGGAAGACTCACAGAGTTACCTGTACGGCAGAATGAACAATGCCACTAATGAGTCAGTTGAGTACTGCTACGACTGTAGTTGGTATTACAGTCGGGCAGTTGAGACCATGCAGGATATCACACCAACTGCGTGGATCTTCCTTCAGACGCGATGGCCGCCGATCCTAGCGCCGCAGCAGGTTATAGATTTGGAGGAGAATTTTCCGACCCGAATTCCTTCCTGGAGGGGCTCTACTCCGAGGCTGGTGAAGGATGTTGCAATGTTCTGTCGCCGACATCTCAAGCTGGATTGTTTGATTCTATTGGATCCGCTAGTAAGTAGATATTTCGCGAAAGTTATCCGTTTTTATTTACTGAATGTGCACCTTTGAATAGACTCTGTGTGCACTGGCGGACGATGAAAAGTTGTTAAAGACAGATGGGAATGAAGAAGAGGAGCAAGGTTTTATTTATAGCGCTGAGACATTAAGTACTGGAGCAATCAGTGCACGGACTCACTGGATAGGGGTTTTTTACGTGCGGAAATGTAATTCTTGCATCTCTCTGCCTTAGTCACGTGTCAGTTGCCGATTATTTGACACTGGAAAATTGTGGAGCATTGGCCAATTCACTTCTAACTCCTTTGCTTGGAGCAGATGCTTCTATCTTCTATTTGGGTAGTTTCACCATAGATAACTATGCGATTCGTATGCGCGAGCAAGGCCCACGTACCAGGTTGCTTGGGCAGGTTGTGTGTCGAGGGCTTGAAGGACTTCTGGCAGCCAGGCGAATTGGCCACTGTGTATTACATTCCCTGTTTCATATGGTGCGCTGCCAAGAAGACTTGTATTTCTGTGAGTGCACAATATGTAGCCGTTTGCGCGGCATGTTCACATGGGGGGCCACGCAGTTCAAGCCCAACCTGATATTTTTGAGGATAATAATGACGAAAAGTAGAATTAGGACTATGAGGGCGATGGCGAGCATAGTGCTGATAACGACGATAATGACGATAGGGATGTGTGCAACGGTGATGTTAATCCGAATGTTTGTGCTGATGGTGATTCCGCCGGCGACAAGATTATTATGCTCTTCTCTACCGCCTTTTTCAGGCCCTCTCACCCTGGTCGCCCGTACTTAACGCGCTCTGTCCTCACACGGTCGACTCCTCTTCCCCTTCTCCGCACTGTCTTCCCGCAACAACGCCAAGCAGGAAACGCTGGACCAGTCTGTTCTGGCTCACCGCGGCGGATACTTCTGTCAATAAGCTGACATGGCCGGAACACATCTTTGGACCCCGGGGCTGTCGTTGGCTATACGCAGTTGCCCGCTTAGCCCTGATCTCTAACTGGCTGGCGTGGCTTTCGCGTGTGGAGATTGCCGCGGCGTTGGGGCAGTTCAGGCAGTCAAACCGCATCCTGTGCGAGGGCGTGGCTACTGCCTGTCTTCATCCGGCCAGTCTGGGCTGTGGTCAGGCGCCGCTTTTCGATATCTGGCCTTTATGGCTTGCACGTCTTTGGCTTCGGTCGTCGTGCGGCCTTTTAGTTCGCTTTTGTGCCTATGCTGGCATCACAACGCGGTGCTATTTCCCGCTTTCGGACACAGACGAGATTTGAGCATGTTTATGCCTGTCTTCCTCTTTCTGCACGCTTTCCACTGTAGATATGCATCTTCCTATGACTTGACCTCCTGCTCTTCCTTATTTGCTTTCTTTCCTCGCTCGCCCGGGTGGGGTCTCGTTTGTCTCTTTTGATACTTATTTTGCCTTTTCTGCCGACGAGTAAAGACCTTTTACTGCCTAGGTCTTATTATTTGCCTGTGCGTAGAAACTGTCCCAAGTATAACCCACGTTGAGCTTAACTTATGGTCCGTTGGTATTTGCGAACGTCTCGTCTGGGGACACCTGTGAATTGTAATATGACAGCTAAGCACTTCCCAACACACGAGAATCTATGTATATATATATTGCCGATTAAAGCGAAAGCGCGCGTTCTCGGACATAACTGGGAAGGTAAGGCGATGACGGGAACTAGGGTTTCATTGGCCTGGCGTTTCGAAAGCAAGCAAGCTTCCATCATTTGAGGTGGTTTGCGCGCGGCACGTCACAGTATTTAAGGGTTTTATTTTGTGCTGGCGTGTCACTGACTTCCAGCGCGCTGCCTCCAGACGTTCTTCAACCTCGAAGGGACTGTGTACGAGCAAATCTAAGGTGCACCGATGGGCTCACCCCTATCCGGTTTCATAGCCGAAGCTGTTCTTCAGAAGTTGGAGGCGTTGGTGTTCGCAACATACAAGCCAAAATTTTGGGCGCGGTATGTGGGTGATACTTTCGTCGTAATCAAGAGGAACGACGTTCAGGACTTCAAGGTCTTACTGAACTCAATATTCCCCGACATCCAATTTACAATGGAAGAGGAGAACAACCAATTGCTCTTCTTCGACGTGAATGTTGCAAGAACGGTTAGTGGGAGGATAAGAACTACGGTATACCGTAAGGCGACGAATACTAGACGCATCCTCCAATTCCGAAGTAACCACCCTATTGGTCACAAGCGCAGTTGTGTCAGAACTCTCTTCCAACGAGTTCAAACACACTGTACTGACGACGGGAAAAAGGAGGAGGCAAAATAACTACATTCTTTATTCACAGCCAATGGTTATCCGCGATCCTTCATACGCGAGTTCCGACTAAAGACTACCCGTCAGCGATCAGACGGTGAGAAGCCGAAGTTTTCGCTTGCGATCCCCTACGTGAGGAATGTTTCCGAGGCGACAGCTAGAATCCTAAACCCTTTTTGGATTGGGGTGACCCATAAACCGGAATCCAGCAGATAGTGAGACCCAAAGACCCGCTACCGGCAACGGAACAATTAGTAGTGGTCTACCGCATACCGTGCCAAAATTGCAATGCAAAGTATGTTGGTGAAACGGGGAAACGCCTCTGCACAAGACTGCATGAGCACCAGCTTGCAGTCAACCGCAAGGATAAACTGTCACTGGTATATGACCACATGCAACAAGAGAAATACAGTTTCGCCTTTGGGGAAGCAAGCGTCCTCGGTCGGGCCCATGACAAGATGGCTAGGCTGGTGCTCGAATCCTGGTCCTCAGTGGGCACAATCAACAGGGCTATTGATCCTCATCTGGCCTACCAGGCGCTACGTACAAGGCTCCAGTCAGTCCAGACGGGGCCGACAGTACTGGTGAGCGAGTCGCGGCTCCTCCAACAGTTGTCACCTTCACAGCAGGGGAAAGAGCCAGCCGGAGGTCACACGACCAACGCGAGACATCGCCCAGACAGCCGAGCGTGATTCGAACATGCAACGGCAGCTGATCAGTCCATCCGATTATGAGGAGAGGGCCCATGGGCACACAGATTTTGGAACGACTACGACAGCCGCCCAGGGGGCAGAGGTCACAGGAGCGCGCCATCGGCCGCCCGCGGAGGGACCAAAGCCAATTCCCAGCCAGAAGGCAGGTCAGAGTTCGTGCGTCAGACACGCCTATAACAAAAGACAGGCGGCGAGACAGAACAACTCCGAGCCAGCAGGAACAGACACCCCACCACTCTGATGATGGAAACGAGGAAGTTTCCTAAACGTCAGCACCAATGCAGTGTGGTCCATGCAATCGTCCCTTTTTCTTCTTTGTCGTCTTTTGGGGATGATGAGCGGGATATATATATATATATATATATATATATATATGAGATGATACCGACAAAGACAAGGGAGACCGGAATGGCCATTTCTGGCTTATTAGCCGTCATCAGCCAGTCATACCCAACCCCAAGTGTGGATCACTTGATATTCGAACCCGGGATCTTTGGTCATGGAGTTTGACGCTCTACCATTGAGCCACGGGCCCGTTGTCCTGTCGGTTGTGATCGGGAATATTAATTATGACAGTAGGCGCTCGCCGATCAGGTTACGAACATGCTCGTTCCGATGTGCCTTGGGGCTCATACTAGAACCCTCGCAGGCAGTCGCACAGCGACTAGTAGTAGACATAGACGAGATGATACCGACAAAGACAAGGGAGACCGGAATGGCCATTTCTGGCTTATTAGCCGTCATCAGCCAGTCATACCCAACCCCAAGTGTGGATCACTTGAGATTCGAACCCGGGATCTTTGGTCATGGAGTTTGACGCTCTACCATCTATGTCTACTACTAGTCGCTGTGCGACTGTCTGCGAGGGTTCTAGTATGAGCCCCAAGGCACAACGGAACGAGCATGTTCCGTAACCTGATCGGCGCTGACGCCGAGAGATTAGAGAGATGACGTTGTCGATAACCTCCGTTCCGTGTGGACGGAGTACTAACTGGAGCATCTAAGACTACAACCTCTTAGCGCATCGCCACCAGATGTCCGCGAACAGTGGTGGAGTTCCACTTACGAGATGAGATCCATGAATGGTAGCCACGTTAGTGTTCCTCAGAGGCATTAGTAGTCAAGCGTCTCGATCGCATGCGCATCATAGACATGTGGTGGCCCATTTTCTCATAAATAGAGCAGGGCAGCCTTGACCGTAGCCCCTCTTGTCATTTTTCTACTGACCCTGCTTAGTGATTACGCACACAATTTGAGGATGGTAGAGAACTATAGTATGCAGTCTACCCCATAAAACGTGATAACGAAAATTGAAACGGTCAATTCTAAGCACCTAAAATCTTGCATATTTGATTTGCTCGTCTAGGCAGCTCCGCAAAATGTCCTTTTTGCACGCAGAATGTGCTTAAAAGTAATTTTATCAATAGGAATGCTTGCAAATTCAGGTGGAGATCAGAGTTGCCTTGTATCCGAGTAGTTTCATATGCTAATAACTGTCCTGTACCAAGTATGCGCACCCGTGCGTGTTGCCCTATCAGAGAAGAGTATACTAAACTCGAGTTTTGGGAAACGGAACTCGCCACACTTGGAAATTCCTTTTCTTCAGATGGAAGAGAGTGTAAGCAAGAAGGTTATGTTTAGAAAAGTAAACGTTTTACCTATTTAAAAATTGGACACACAAATCTGTGTGATACCATGCCCTATAATGCGGAAAGTGCGCCTGCAGGCAATCCCTTGTTTACACGTTCCGACATTTTCCAGCCCATTGAGAATACCCACTTACTTACCACAAGAATGCCCTCAACCAAAGGGCTGTGCCAGTTTCTAGGTATATGATACGATAATTTTTATAGTCTAGTTTCCACTAATGCGTAATTTAGAAACAGAATGGACAGAAGATTGGCGGTTTTGACAATAACTTAAAGTTTATATGGCCACTCTGTTGTGCTTTTATAATCGCAGAACGAAGCCTTAGAGTAAGCAAATATAGCAAAGATGATTCAAATGTAAAGAGGGTGGTTTCTTTCGCTTGCAGCAGAAGAATTATCACTGCTTTTCAGGGAAGTGAAAGAACTGAGCAGACATTCCAATTCTTACCCCGACTTTAACTTGGAAAAAGATGAATTACGCAGACATTCGTCAGCAAACTACTTTATCGAAACACTTTTCAAAGAGGTGACCTATTTAAGGAGGTTTTTCAGTTGCTCTAGGGCGTATTAATTGCCAATTTTCGGCAAAGATGTTCATTTACATTGGCAGTGAGAATTCATGTTTGGGTGATGCTACAAATATGACCCGAACGGCCATCTGGATTGGAAAAAAGGTCCAAGCCCTCACTACTTCGGTAAATGCTTTCAAGAAATGCTTTATTTTGGAGGTTTTGACAAAACAAACACATAGCACAGAGTCTACTTTCATGGGGAACCGATCGAAAACACTGAACATCATGGAATATTCAGACATTTCAAGGGCGATCTGAAACTCAACGTATTTCGGCAAAAACTATAAACAGACTTTGCCAATTTCCCATGTGATCTTACTGCTTTTATTCCTGTGACGTCCCCATGGGCGAAATCAAGAAAAAGCACAGGGGACGCCGGGGGACCCACTGATGAGCCGAACTCCTCGCAGGTGTACCATGCGTAGGCGGGGTATCGGCGAAATACGTGTCTGGGCTTGTAGCTAGTACCTATGCTGTCAAGTATGGTATGTCCTGATGGCTCAAGAGAATTTCTGTTTGCCTTAGTCAACGGTGTTTAGTGCGATGCAAAAAATGCGAAGGTTGCAGCAAATTCTAGTGAGACCGTTTTGAAATCTAAGATCAAACTTCAGGCTGTTGGCTAACCGTCACGATTGACATGACACTAATTCCTGTGGGATATTTAAGTGCAGGCTTGACTAAACTACTACTTTAAAACGTTACTCTACTCGTGCTGTCTTCTTTACTCAGTTGTTTGCATGGACAGGCTTCCTGCACACCCAAGACTGAAGACTGTCCAGTCACAACGATTTTCGACGTCTTCGGAATTCGCGCTTTGCCAAGAAGACTCGAATTTCTAAATAACAGAATATTACTTTTGATATTTTGTTTTTAATTCACTCAAATTTGTTCATCATTAATTCAGAGTTTTGGTCCATCCGTTTGCGATTAATTAGCAGTTTTGTAAATTTCGGCACATTTCACGAGTTGCAAAAATTCACTGTACTTCGCCAGAAAGCAGGCATAAAGTATAGCAAACGGTTTACTATGTCAGCATTAGACCAAGAAATTTAGATAACTGTAGAAGAAGGATGAGAAGGCAGGAGGAGGAGGAGGAGGAGGAAAGCGGAAGGTGAGGGTCGTCGACAGTGCTCAAAAAGGCAGGCAAAACCCTACGTGCCCAAATAGGGAGAAGTGGCCAGTGAAAGTCATGTTTTCTGGGAGTGAAAACGGGAGTTCTAACAAAGTTGGAGAAAAGAACCATGTGAAAAGGCAGAAAATGCGAAATGAACGAAAGCCCTGCAGAACTGTTCTCATCAATGAAGAACGTGAAAGGGACGAAAACGAGATTACTCAAGAGGTTGAGGTTTGGTCCGTTTCCGCGGCAGCCACGATGGACAGGACATGGCTGGAAGAAAACTGCCAGCACCTACACACTGGCATATGCGTCAGAAATACTTAAGGCGGACAAAAAACGAGGAAACAATTCACTAGCGGTACGCATGGCCCTTAAAATCAGATCAGTAGAGAGGGCTGGTGTGAGCTCAGGTCAAAGTACAAAGGAAATTGAGGCAGACAGTGGCGACATGGAACCAGATCATTCTGGGGGAGGGGAGTTAGAAGGGGCATTCACTGGGGTGTCAGAAGGCTGTTTCTCAATTGTTGCTGCTGCTGCTGCCGACGAGGATGAGGGGGGAGAGGTCTCAAACGACGCGTTTACATTTGACTCGGAAGGAATGGAGGAAGTCGAAGTGGAATATTCACCAGCAGGGGCCGGCAAATTCAATGTCGTTGTCGTTTTTAGGGTGTCAGAAGGCAGACCCAATGATTGGGCAATAGCCTTCGCTTCGCCCTGAAGTCGACCAATACGCTTACAGAGGACAGCCAAGCTGACATCGCTGGTGCGGGGCAGCTTTGTGACAGTCGTTGGTTCACTAGCAGCTCCCGAGGGTGAGCAGGAGTATGACGCGACACCTTCAGGCTCTGTAATAAACAAAGCGAGGATATGCGACGTGATGAAAGCGGAGGTATTGATAAAATGCAAAAATGAAATTTTTTCCAGCTAATGTTGAGAACGGAAAGCAAAAAGGGTCACAGATCAACCCAGTCAGGCAGCAAGAAGGACCAGAACTTAGGTTTTACAACTGATTAACCAATGCGTGGGGAAGTGAGATGTATGCTTTAAAAAACTTCGCAGATTTAAGATGACTTGTGTAACTGCTCAATTAATTGTAAGAATCTGAGGAAACTTCTGGGATACGTCTTTCACTACCTTTTCCACTTCTGGCCAGTCATTGGAGGAGGATATAAATGGAGCAGACATAACCTTAACGTAAGTGCAACCAGGTCAGCTATCAGCCGCAGCATGCACTTGATTGCCAGACAATGATAGTGTTGAGTATGACCTTGATCGTCGGTGACCAGGGGTGACGAACTAAAATTCCGTGAATCAGGCCAGTAAACATATAGGTCTGTGGAGAAATAGGTTACGACAGAGATCTCATGACAACGCCTGGGTGAGGTACCTGCGCTTCCATAAGCCAGAAAATGTAACACGGTTAAATTATCAGCGGAAACCGACGAAGAGTAACATGAGCAGGCAGCTCCACAAATCATGAATACATATACATGTATATGAACGCAACCGCGGCTCGATCGTAGCTAACATTCTTCTCAGAGTCGTGAGGGGGGGTAGGGAGAGGTACGTCTGTTAGTAGGGTCTGACGTTAATATTTAGCAGGAAATGGTTGCGCGGGACGATTCAGTGGAGGCACGATTTCCCGTGTTGCACCAGGGTTCATGAGCAGACGTCCCATCCGGCCATACGACACAACAGGTTAGGGATCGAAGGCTGCTTCGGACGGACAAGGGGAGTCATTTTGGACTGCGGGAAAGGTTCGCTATGCTGTAATGCATTTATCTTCCCAAACGCATTTTTACGGAAAACATGCAAAAACATTGTTTCTTATACTCATTTTACAACAAGCTAGGTTTTCAAATTTTCCACGGTCATTCTTTTTATACCAGGAAGAATGCCATTTAACGTTCATAAAAATTTGCAGCGGAGACGGACCATGTGGTATTTTTCAAAATGAGTATAGATAAACGTGGGGATACAAGGTTATTTGAATAAACATTTTAGTTCCAACATTTTTCCTCATCATAAACCTCTTAGAACCACAAGGCACCCCTTCTTCGAGTAGGAAATTTGAAAATCAAATTTGCTGCAAAATGCGTGTAAGCAAGCATGTTTTGTACATGTTTTTTTAAAAATATTTTTGGGTTGATAAAAGCTCTGAGAGCCAATGGGGAAAAACGTAGACTACCTAAGTGACCTTTTTAGTGAGTGTGATTTTCGCAGGTGGTTGGAAAGGCGCGCATTTCAAAGCCAGCATCCTCTGATGTATAAAATGCCCCGAGATTATGCTACAGGCCAATCGGTATGGCAACAATACTTAAGTAACCTATTCTAATCGGAAAATATCGCAAATTTCGGTTAGTATTTTATGAGATCGGTCACCTATGCTAGGTCAATAATCGAGGTCACCATCGTTCCAGTCAACTTGACGGGACGTAGAAATATTCGCGATGCAATGCCAAACAGGTGATTAGGATGAGGATCAGAACGGTGAAGATAGAACCGACAGTCCGTGTCCAAAGGAGCCCATAACATATTAAATGTGAGGCTTTAAATGTCGGGCTTCAAAACACACTGTTAAAACACGGAAAATTGAGCAAATGGCAAAAGGGGTTGAACTCTACTGACACCAGCTAACGGTTCTGTTAGGCGAAGCACCATATTGTTGTCTGAAAAGTGGTCTGGGCAAGGGTTGCCTTTACAGTTCTTGTCAGATCTCGGAATTCAGTCTCAGTAGGTACACAAAGTCTGAAGGTTGAGAAAACCCACGGTAGCAACCTTCTAGCTAGCCTTGGGGAACAGTAGGAATAAGTAGCACAGTAAATGTATGATGAACAGGGGTAATTGAATTGCCGGCAGTAGTATGCACACGCGAACGAAGTCGTGTGGACTTTAAAATTCTGTACAGAAAATGCAACCTCATAAGATGCCTGTTCATGCCCTCAAATTATGATGATAAACCTGTCCCAGTTTTAAGGTAGGAATTACTAACCCCTACCATGGACAGAGCCGGTGGTAGTGACGGTGGCGGCGGAGGCATGAAAGTCATTCATGGAAGCCTGCGTCATCCCTGTCGGCTCCTCACGATAACCGGTGGGTGAGGATCTGAAAAGGGATGACAAAAAGCGTTGAAAGATTTGTTGGCATTTTTGGCTAGGTTTTAGGTATCTTTAAACCGAAACAATAGTCGGATAAAATCAACTGTCTGCAACGGCAAGGTTCAGACTGCCCTACCATTGACAAGGACCATTAAGATGCATATGGCCTGGCTATTCGTCGATGTCCTCTTGACTCAGCCAACTTAACGGTGTCATTCGCCGTCATCGGTCCAACAACAGACAAGCAGCAGACTCCGACGGAGTAGTTGTCTGATAACAAAACGACTGACCTTTTCCCAGTTCTGGTGCTACACAGCACCGTCCGTTTGGAGGTTTCAGCCCTAGCAAATCAACATATACAAATATGCATCTTGGTGACGCACCTGGGCAAATTAGTTGCGCTTGCACCGCTGTCCGCTGATGCGGTGTTTGTCGCAGAGGTCGGATCCATCTGCTGGAAGGTTGGTTGGGACGCTGTGGATTTGGCGCGGGAGCCTTCCGAGTGCCCCGGGGAGTCAGACGATAGACGAGGACAGTCGAGGGACGGACGGGCGTTGAGGGAAGGGGTCAAGGGAACAAGATGGGAGGCAGGCAAGTGTGCAGGCGGCGGTCGCCAGGTCGTAAAAGTTAGACTGCGGGTTCGATGCGTCTGAGGAAGTGCCATAGGGTCTTCCCCGTCGCCGCTACCGTTGCTGCTTCGGTTTGTCGTCTGGTTCCCGGAGAAGGAGGTGGCACTAACGAAAGCGGGACGTGACCACGACCGCCGACAAGTGCAGGCGTCCACCGCAGATTCGGAAACGTCGCGATCGCCTATTGCACGGGAGAGAAGTGACAGCATTAATGGAAGAACTAACTTACGGTTCCCTTTCAGCCACCAACTTTTTTTCTGCCATTCGCACGGTCTATGATCCTCGTCATCCGACCAAACATTGCCGCCGTTCTCAAGCTTCCGCCGGCAGAAGAACGGAGGGTTTTTCTACTTACAACAGTAAGGCAGCCCATCATCCTGACCAACTTGTTGGGAAAAGTACTGTGAACTTAATAAAAACCGGGGACAGGAGCATACGTTGACACATGCGTACGATGCCTCAAGCTAACACTCGTACGTGTAAGGTCTGATATCTACAGGAGAGGAAGGGCATAGCTCGATGCCGTAGTCCTCTACCAATCACTGTTGCGTTGCACACAGCAGAAACAGAGTGCGTCTTGAATAAGAGGGATCTCGACCAGCGGGAGATCGGGTGAACTAGCAGACTCATTGTCGAGGGCAAGTACTAAGTTGGTAAGGCAGGGAATGGTTTTCTTCCGATGAGACATGGAGGGGGACAACTTTACTGTATTTTGCTAAATCTAATGCATGTGTTCCGGGGCGGTTATTGGGCGATGTCATCGACAACCATGAGTATGCATCGGCCGTAAGCCAAAAGACCATTCATCGTGCAATGCATTAGCGTCCACCGAGCGTTTGGTTCATCCCACAGCGCCAGTTCTGCTTACTAAAAATGGGCCACTTGACACTCGCACATTCGGCGCCCGACTCCTATAAAGCGAGCCGGACATCTCACAAATTTAAATTTTGAGAATAGTTGAGCTCGTTTCGAACCCAGTACCTCTAATCATCCGCTTTACCGGATAAAACTGATCATGAGAATGAGTGCCAGCTATCCTGTGGGAAACTTTGGAGGGAACCAGCTACTAGATGGTTCGATTAGTCGTTCGCCCCTATACTCACGTTTGACGATCGATTTCTGCGTCAGAATCGCTGCGGTCTTTGACTTCCCCGCTTTACGGTTGTCTAAGTAAAACCCAGTGTGGAATAAGCGAAAATGCAACGGCAGTGCTGGCAGCAGATAGGTCTGAAGCCTAATATGGCTCAGGGCAGTGACAGAAAATGTGGTAATTTCCAAAGGGACAGGCGACCTTGCCCAATCGAATGAGTTGCAAACAATTGATGGATTGATGGCAGATTTTTGAACAGAAAGCTTACCCGTCATTGTTGTATCATCAACGTCATTTTCATTCCGACGGGCGCCTTTGCTCCTTCTCTTCTGAGCAGCGGTCGTCTGAAGAGAGCAGGTGCAACTTGCAGCGGCAGCAGCAGCAGGAGGGGCTTCGCTAAGAGGCCTTCTGCAAACAGTGGTGAGTCGGGGAGGTGGGGGCAGAGAAGTGAAGGAGTCCTCGTCCTCCTCTCCCTCGTCTTCCCCTACCTCTTCGCCGCTACCACGAGCACTTTCACCTGCGTTCCTCTCCTGCTCCCCATCGCCCTCTGGACAGTAGGCTTTACTTTCTTCCTCCTCTTCATCTTCATTGTCGTCCTCCTCCTCCTCCTCCTCAGCGTGGAAACTGAGGCTGGAGGAACTATCCACACCGATGGCGTGCATGGCGTAAGCGAATGATAACGAACTCGTTGTAGTAGCGGCAGAGGTGAGCGATGCGGAGGGAGTGGTCACGGAGGAAGAGAGGGGGACCGAGCCCCCTACAGTAGAGGTGGGATTAAGGGTCACCGAGAGCGGTGAACGCAACCGCCCATGCTGTTGTTGGCCGCCGCTACAAATAACCCTGCCCGAGGAGGTCTTGACTGGGGGTTGGAGAGCAAAGAGGGTTGAGGGGCCAGTACCCTCCTTGACTCTACCACTGTCCTCTGGTCTAAAAATCATCAGTCATTTAGGCAACAGTATGATAGGGTATATAAAAAAACGGCATGGAAGAGGTCGCATGGCGGTTTTACAAAAAAAAAACTCATATTAGCGTATAAATGGCTAAGTATCAATCTGTTTGACTGCTCAAAGGAAAAAAGCCTGCAATATGGAGGTAGGAGAAACCTGACGGCTTCAATGCGACAAGGCAAACAGTAACAGAGGTATGTGAACGAAGAGGGAGGAGACACAAACGGTGGCCTTTTAGGTTTACTTATGCCTTCACTCAGTTGGACATGTCACCAACCAACGGCTGCGACCACAAACACAAATTCCACAGATGGTCCACACGTGAACTTAGGTCAAAGACATTCGACAACGCATCCCATGGGTTTCTATTTAACAAGTCTAAATGCGTCATTTTACACTTGAGTTCACATTGAAAGTTTTCGCCAAAACACTGGCAACGCATTAAAGTCAGGAATAGGAACAACCGCATAGTCGGTGTCCTCAGAAAACTGTAAAAAGGTGGTCCAAAAACAATTAGCACTGCACACGGGATTATAACTGTGTTTAAAATGTTTTCTCCAGAACTCTTGGGACGGATATGTGATCACTGCACGACCCATTGGAGTATGGACCGCCAGCTTGGATGCCTTAGATTCCCTCGAGTAGGCATTACGCAGAGAGGCGAGGAAGAAATAAGTCGTACGTATATAGGCAGTGTGCCTGAGTTATTCCTCTGCCTTGCAAGCAGCTGGGATTTAACCAGCTTCGGATTCTCCATTGTCACGAGAAGTCGCCTAAACCAGAGAACTACTTTAAACTTGCAGGCATAAAACACCCATGCGATTATCCGTATACAGTCAATGAGCACACGTGACGACACCAATGCTTTGAGGCCAGTGGGCAGTCTGACCGTTGAATTCGCTAACATGTGAAATGATGACCGTCAGCATTATTTCTGAGTGCAAAGGAAAAGTCGACTGTGTCCTGACTTTCCTAACACGTCTCCACCTGAAAATAGACATTAAATTTTTAAACCTCCGCCCAGGCCTCAAGTTGGAAAGGAAAATATTTGTAAACCTGAGGAAGACCATAGCCCCGGGCGGCAGAAACAAAACCAGGACGGTGAATCATTTAGCGTTCAGACGACACAAACTGTGAGGAAGGCGACAGCTGATTGGTTCGAGTTCACAAAGACACACGTGTGCAGCAATCACGCAAGAATTGCGACACCAGTGGCTGGCCTAGAAGTGCCAACAACATTGTGCAACAAGACAGCTCATGTAGTCGGGAATCAAGGCCAACGAACATTCAACGTATCTGCAAAAACAACAATAGTCAAATAATGAGAAGACTATCAGGGTTTAGATTTCCACATTCTTACCGTGTGCTCAAGTCCCGAGGACAAACTAGCAAACTCAGAGATTCAGATAGAATAAATGGATGCAGGGAAAAACATGTGCACAATTCGCGTCCGCGCATACAATATGATGTAATACTGTAAACGGAGGATATTGAAGCGTAAAAGAGGTCAGGACCGGATGGATTTCGAACGCTGACGCAGGCTTCAAACTATGTCGCAATGTCACTTCGCTATTGATCAAAGGGCATGATTCACCAAAATACGAAGACCTCGATTAATGCTATGGACAGATTTGCTGAATGCGGAGCGTTATGCAAGCAAATATTATACAAGGAAATGTAACAGGGCCAGAATAAGGCACTCTCGTTGACTGATCGGATGTTTACTGTAGTGGAAAGAGCTCTAGAAACGTTAACAACTTTCATTTTGACCCAAATGTGGAAAACTCGGCGACCTCGACGGGATTCAAACCCACGACAGCAAGGGGAAGACTTAAGTACGGTCAACGCTCTAGCCACCTGACCTACGAGGCCCCACAGGCAGCGGAGTTTAATCACATTTGGGTCAAGTTACCCGCCCAGTCTACTGCGACACATAGAATCCAGCAATGCTGATGCAATGAGTTGGCTACCCAAGCATGATTTCCTAAGCAGTCAATTTAGAATTCACCAGATTACCACTAAGCTCACTTAACAGGCGTTTTCGGCAGATTTGCACAATTCGTCTAACTACTTTCAAGTCTTACGGAGGTGCCGACGTGCAACCCCTTAGACGGCCCAGGCAAACTCAGGTCGCTCTCTAATAAATCAAACCATGACCCGTAGTGGAGTTCAGTGGCGTTCTACAGATGTCACCGCTTAGTGCAGCAACGGCTGTGGGAAATTCAAGACGCCTGGATGGCTTGGGAGGTCGAGGAAATCCAGGGGTATGCTGACCGCAATGAAAAGACTTCGCATCAATCAGGGCGGTCTACGGCCCCACAGCCAAAGGACTGCCTCGATTCTCAGATCTGACAGAACGACACTTTTTACGGAGAAATCACAAATTCTGAAGCGCTGGGCCGAAGCATAGAGCCGTCCTCAAGCATACTTTCACGCCCTGCGACGCCGCCATCAATCGGCTGCCCCAAATAGAAATTAAGACCGACCTGGTTCTCCCGTCTTCCCTCACAGAAACCATCTGAGGCTTTCCATTTAAAATGAATATAGAAATTTCTGTCAGAGTTTGCCTGGTTCGGTCACACACGATTGATCCGAAATAATACGGCATTTATACAAATATAATCGAAACTTTTCGAAACGTCCCACGAGTAGTAGTTTTAGCGCGAATTCCATCCAAAGTGGGCGACGGTTGCGTAAGAATTTGGCAACTGCTGCACACGTACTTGCAAGACAGGCCCAATGAGGCAGCTGATTGCGCAAAATAGCTGACACGGTTGTGCAATAAGAGGCGTCTCGGAGTACTGTGCAATATTGCGAAACACTGGAGTGCCTAGTGTTGCCGTATCACTAAGGGCAGAACCATGGGCAGAAAACACTGTGCCCAAGTGTAGCGATAGAAAGAGTATGTCAAGAAGAGCACTCCGGCATTATTACAGTACACAAAGGACCCAGAAAAAGGCGAACGGTTCTAAAGTGAGGCGATCACTCAGGGTGGTTGAGAAAGTAGACTTCAGTAAGAATACCAGTCGCGTAATATGAAAGGCAACAATCTGGGAAAATCTGCAAACACAACTGACTAGGATGAATACAGCGGATGGAATGAATGGCAATTATCACCACCACATCCTCAGCTCCAATCTTTTGGGTGACAGGAGCACCTGAAAGACATGGTTTACTTGCTAACCTGGTTGTGGGCCACCCACCAGCGCGTCACAAGTGGTGAATAACGGCACGGCCTACAGGGAAGGTTTCCCAACAAACCGACGGACTATCGGATCTGATGAGTGAGTCGTCGCTGACCGTGCGTCGATAATGCCTTTGGGTGCAGCTGCGGCTCAATCGGGAAAATCCGTCACAAGTCATAACGGTACCCGCGCCATGCAAAGGTACCTCGTCTGCCCCCCCGCACCAACTTGGAGTATTAAAATTATGCGCCGAAAGGATGGATGAAAACGTGCAGGTACTAGGGAAAGCAATCTCTCCACCAAAACACCAAACGTGACTTAGCTGACGGCAGCAAACAGGTCATAAATTGTTAAATTGCCTGTTTACCTGAGATGACAGTTCTCCATTATTCATCATTCCTGGCACCGGGACTACCTGTGGGGAGGTCTGGATAGGAATTCTTATGTGATCAACAAGATATTTCTGTCGACCATTAGGCACACGCCGCTTCCTAAGTTTAAGGCGATCAGGAGTGGCGCAGACATCTTTTAAAAATGGGTTTTTTCACCTACAACCAGGCCACGCGAATTGCTTGGCCTCTCTGAGCAACCCAGCTCCGAAACTGGTGATAATGGACGCAAATAAATTACCACTCACTTCATTGTAAAGCGACCACTGAGAGGATAATTTGTAAGAGCAATTAAAACTGGGACGGCAGTTGTTTTAGGCTTATTGTGGCGCACTTTGGCTGGTCGCGAAACTCCACTAACACGTGCGACTGGAAATACAGGCGCGGGTACGTATTGTGCAGGCGGTCACTTTGTGGCCTGGACACTGGTTGTCTGTTCAAGACCACTACTATCATCAGATGGGACGTTTGATTGTCGTGGGCAGTTAAACTAGTCGGTGAGTGCTGGTCTATATAAACACCCTCGTTACCGACGATGTCCGTGCGTCCAACGGCAGAGTGAATGCAAGAGCGGTGACTTGCGCGTGGGCAACATCTGTTGCACTCTCTCCTTCCTCACCCACCTGAGCTCGGTGTCAAGATGCTCGGAGGCGAGATCGGGCGCAGGTGGCTGGCATGGGCCTGCGCTTAGACGCGCAACCACACCCCATGTATGGAATTAGATATGGGTGCGCTAGTGAATAACGCGTGCCGTGCTCTGATTTGGCCCCCGTTTTGGTTCGGCGTAACCCCCGAATGGCCCCTTGTGGGGGGTCAACTCTACCTACCCAGAAAAAGGCTGACTGATGAGCAGGCCGGGTGGTGTTGATGATCCACCGGTAAGGCATGAAATTGCACAGCTTCTTCATGATAGAGTTAATTAGCTAAAGGTGGAGAAAAGGAGTACGAGCATCTACTGTCTGAATTTCCTCTGTTTTGTCGGTCTGAAGTAAGTTTTCCCCCTCCCACTGGGCAATACCAAACGCTAGTTTTACTATGCAGGTTGAGCTTTAAAGGGTATGCTCTTTAAGTTTCAATGTGTCAAAGGCAGAAAGAAGCAACGGTAAACCCGAAAACTATGGTCTTAAGGAGCAAGCGGTGGAAGTTCGGATAAAATGTCGTCCAGTGGTTGGCAGAAAGCGACAACTTCGCCAAGTAACGAAGTCCCCCAAGCTTAAAATATGAACGAAAAGGGCAAGACGCCTGATTTGAGTGCTTCAATATAGCAGCAAAAGGACGGGAAGTCAAAGGAGGAAGTGTAGGAGTAGAAATGGGAGAGCTTACTCTAAGAGTCGACGGGTAGGGGAAAGACCGAATTCTGTGTCTTGACAAAGCTGCATTTGGGTCTCCGCACGTCTGCACCAGAGAACACTGCGCTCGGGGCTACCATCGCAACGAAGAGAGGACGCCGGTGCCCCAGGATTACAATTTTCAAAAAGTGAGCGAAAACCCTTCACCACCGCCAGTGTTTTATTTGGTAAAGTGGATCGGTTCTGTTGGCCTGTTTCTACAGTTGTGTAGCCGGAAGTGGTTATTGTCTGGAGTGGAGTTATTTTGAAGGGCTGGACCAGCTCGCCTCCGGTGAGACCATCCACACCTTGGGCTAAAGTTTCCAAGTCAACCCCGTTTCTCGCGTCAACAAGTGCTGTCGCCGTGCCGTCTGCTTCTTCGTATTCATCACCCGTGTCACCCCGATCGTCGTTTATCTCATCATCTTCCTCCTCGTCTTCCTCATCTTCCTCGTACTCTTCAACGGCATCGGAGGCCAGAGAACCATCCATTTCGAAGTCCTCTACCGCACCAACTTCACTGAGGCTTTCGCGCAAGTCTCCGCCTTCTCGGTGGCAAACCGAATTGTCGCCTGTCGCACTCTGATCGTCTTCCTCAGCATCGGCAAAATTCTCGCCCTCATCAAAAACGTCCAGCCCCAAATCGTGCGCTTCTTCGATGACAGGAGAATCGTCGATACGTGTTTTTTCCATTCCTTTTCTGTCTGGTTGGTATTCCACGTTGCCCATACCATCGCACTGTGTCTGTGGTGAGCTGTTGAGGCGTTCAGTCTGTTGAAGAGAGATGGCAATTGCATGATTTGTAGTATACATAAAAAACAGCATTAAGAGGTTGGAAAAAGCGCTCCACATTGTTTATTAGGTAACTTAGGAAGCTAAGCAATCAGAGCACTGCCATCAAGACACAAGGGTGATGTGCATGCAGTGTCTTTGATAAAATTTAGTCCCAGGACAAATTCAGCAAGTCTCCTTTTAGTTTAAAAATGTCAACCCAAATTCAGTTAGTAGAACAGATAGTCTGCAAAAGTCAACGCCCTTCGCGGCTCTAAAGGTCCTTTTCCGTTTAACAGAAGTCGCCTTACTAGGTGGGGCAACAAAACCCCCATCAAGGATGACATAACTTAAAAGAAAATTACGGAGCGAGTGTCCAGCGGCAAGCAATGCCAGATTATTCCAGTCTTTTCTTAGTAAGGGAGGCACAAGCAGCATTAAGTGGAATTCAGTCAGTGAGGAGGGGTGTATCGGACGCAGTAAGTGCGACATTGCCCAAAGTAAGGCAGTTCACAGGACATAAGGAAGTCCTTAAAGGCGCCCACGGACCCGTCGTGATATCTCGATAGCTGCAAAGATGAATGCATACTCAGTATCTGTGCGGTCAGTCATCTTAAATGGTTATGAATGGCGGGAGGAGAGCAAAGTGGAGTTTTGACCACAACCTCCTGATAATCTCGACTTCGTTTCGAAGTGCGCACTCACTGCTACAACATAAAAAGAATTTTTCAGACTGTCAAACGAGGAAGGCTCTTGTGATTTAGGCACGCTTTGTAACTGCTCCCGCAAATTGAGTGCTTTAGTTTGAAATCCGCGGACGCCGCCGTCTCACTGGTGGCGGCAAAGAACAGATCAATTTAAAACCTCACTTGGTGCTGTTCGTTAGAAAACGGAGGCTACTGAACCTACAGCATCTGGCAGTTTCTATTGAAGATGGTAATTCGAACCACCTAGATCCGCCGTCACCCATTGTCGCACCCGATCAGGCCCCTTTTCCGGCATCAATGAAACTATCCAGATCAGACATGATTACAGCCGTACCAAGTACAAGAACGTATGGCGAGGTCAAGTTGCTCATGGTGAGCTCATAAAATGATCTTCTGGAGCGTGAACATGTTTCATGGAAATTCTCTTTGGCTGGCCCTCAAAGCCCCTACAAAATGGCGTTCATTGCTGTTGGTCCAGCTGAAAAACCAACTTAAAATGACAGCAGCGCTTGCGTCCCCACATTTTCATTGCTGACACCGTGAAGTGCTTGAAAAGTAGCTAAGGAGTTGGTTAAAAGGAGGAACGATCGACTCACTAGTAGGAAATGTACGCTAAAGAGAACGGGATAAAATAAGCTTAAAGTGGCTGATGAAACTTATACGCTACATTTGTCCATACGGACAACAAAGGGCCGAGAGAGAAACTAAATATTACGTAACAATGACTAAAGGCTGTAGTGCTGGTGAGTCGGTTAGGTGTGGGAAGAAAGAAAGCGTGGGAGGATGGTTGGATGGAATGCAAAAAATAACAACCTTTCCGCCATCGGTGGCACGCATCCGATTGGCCGACGCATCGGCACCTGACCTTGACGGCTTAAGTGGATGAGGCACATGGCCTGAGTCCCCGCTCAGAGGACACCGGTCTTTGCTCTCTGACGGGCGGGTGGGAGGCGTGGTGGCGACTGGCGCTGTTGCCTTTGAGGTAGCGGCGGCGGAAGGGGAGTTCATGGTCGGCGCGCTGGGCCCAGGCTCACCGACTACTGTTGTACTGGTCACAACATTGGCCGTGGCGGCTGCACGACCCAACTCCAACGCCAAGCGATCCTTGTAGTCTGCAATCTGGGCTAGGTAGTTGCCCTCGTTGGTCTCTAATTGGGAGACGTACCATTGTAAG
The DNA here is from genome assembly GCA_902702965.1 of Spirometra erinaceieuropaei. Taxonomy (NCBI): domain Eukaryota; kingdom Metazoa; phylum Platyhelminthes; class Cestoda; order Diphyllobothriidea; family Diphyllobothriidae; genus Spirometra; species Spirometra erinaceieuropaei. Next base: position 195,043 of record CACRXP010000036.1, on the reverse strand, counting down.
TCGCGACATTTCTGGAAGAAGGTTGGTGCCCTTACCTGAGTGCAAAAATTGGTAGGATTGAAAAATGGGATGGAGGCACATCAAACGAGGAAAGAAAAAGAACAATCACGCTGGGTTAAACGACATGGTCCGAAGGACAGCGAGCAGAAACTCTACGTAGAAGAAAGGCTACCGATGGCAAAAAAGTGAAAACATGGGGAAGTGGGTCCTAAAAAGTGATCTTGGTGTGATAATTAGCCATTAAAAAGGGTGGTATTGAGGAGTCAGGTCAAAGCGGGAACTAAAGACGAACATGGCAGTTCAATCCTCATGACCGAAGATGTCCACCGTGTGCTCCGTAGCATAGTGAGAGCAGGTACAGTAACTTGTGCGTGGATTAATTTATAGTGGTGATAGACTTGTATGACATCTATCGCACTCTTTCCTCCTCCCCACCTGGGCATTGTGTCGAGATATAGTCAAGAAGACCGGATGTGAGGGGGCGCGGATGGATGCCATGGCGAATGCGCCTGCAACTAGGCGTACCACCACGCGACAGAGAGCATCTTATAAGGGGGTCATTGCAACCTCACCCTCAGACCACCAGTCAGCCACTCCACGCATACACGTATACTGGACCAAGTGCGAAGTCTCAGCTATTCAAATTGCAGTTGTATTGGCAGTGGTTTTATTATTATTATTATTATTATTATTATTATTATTAGTAGTATTAGTAGTAGTAGTAGTAGTAGTAGTAGTAGTAGTATTAGTAGTAGTAGCAGTAGTAGTAGTAGTAGTAGTAGTAGTAGTAGTAGTAGTAGTAGTAGTAGTAGTAGTAGTAGTAGTAGTAATGGTCTTCACGGAACCCAGCAAAAAAATTATCGCTTTGATGAAGCAGCAATACTTGGGGTGGATGAAAGCGCCTACTAAAGCGGAACGTTAACCAAGTTCACCCGGAAGAGACGGCGTTGTTTGCAAATTCGCAACTGCTCAATTTCCATACTCCTCATGCCCTGCTCCATGCAGTTGCCATATTCGCAAGCACAGTTGCCTGAATTTTTGAAGGCTTAGTCGATGATGTCCGTTTTCGCTGACTCATCCGCTCAATTGTTGCTTTTAATGGCAGTTCATAGAATATGACGTAATAGCTACATGGCAATTGATATACAGAACTACGGACAAAGTTGTATGCTCATCCTAATTGTATAATTTGTTCGAGTAAATACGCCTCGCCGTACCAGAGGGAACATTTACGCAAGATACCTGTCAATATTGTATATTAAAATAATCTTGAAATAGTTGATTTCAATCGTTTACCCAAAACAAATGATATTTAACGGATGCGTGCAAGAAAACATCTGAATGTATTTTAAGAGAGCAAAACTGCCTCAGCACTGAGCGCGATATACATATATGTATGTTAATACCTTTACCATACGGAATTAATAATATTCGTAGTACTACTTGTTTGTAGAATGGGCATTATGGGCCACCCTATATGCGTGGAACTATATGGCCATCGAGATAGGCGGCGAAAGAAACATGGTAACAAAGCGGCGACCTTTCCCGGGTATGAATGATGCAGATGGGTGGAAAGACATACAGTAGATGTGCTAACTCATGAAATGTCAACCAACATTTCGAAATGCGTTCTCGTTTCGAAAAGATACATTAAGTAGTGTTGTCAAACTAATCATGATGCAGCATAAATCTATAATGATCCAGTTACCTCAGGGTGTCGGCTTTCGAAAGAACTTATTTTCGGCTGCATGAAAGATCTATACTCTGCAAAAATGATTACTTAAGTAGTATGCAATTTTCTCATTGATTTTCGATGCCTTTGAAAATTCAATTATATTTCGTGGAAAACATGCATAAAAATATTCATTCTTTTACTTATTCGGTGTAAAATCACGTCTTCCTCCAAGTTCATACTCAAAAGAAGAGTATTATTCGGTTTTAAAAAGTTTTTCTAATTCCCGAGTAATTTTGAACCCGACCTGCTGTTACACTTGCATTCAGAGTTTCAAAACTACAAGCCGTATATTTTCCGTGTACGGAAAACCATGCATTTCTCTACAGTGTTAAGAGGAGACCATATGAGGTTCATAAAATTAAGCAGTGGAGTTGAGCAATATTGTTAACTTTACAAGCCACATTCGTGAATGCAGATACATGACGTTTCACGAACGGTCATTTAACGGTATTAAAAATTCTCACAATTAGAAACTTTTTTAAAACCGAATTATACTCTTCTTTTGAGTATGAAATTGGAAAAAGACGTGATTTTCTACCGAAAGAGTAAAAGAATGAATATTTTTATGCATGTTTTCTATGAAATATAATTGAATTTTCAAGGGCATCGAAAATCAATGAGAAAATTGCATTGGTACAATTGCCATCAACCAAATAGTTCGATTCGTGCATTTAATCTGGAATGTGATAATTACCTACTTGTCCATCTGAGACAACACACCATCCCTCCTGGACGTCAACTCCGCTGAATAATTGTAAATACATTCCTTGACGCAACTACGAGGTTACAGAATAATAACGACATAGAAGCACATTGATTTCAAAAAATGTCGGAAGCGTACACGTATATTTGGCAAACGTCCTTCTGGGTTAAATAAATTGTTCAAGATTTTTTAGAATCAACGAGCATGGTGCGACGCTAGCATTAGCAGGTATACCGTTTGTCCAAACAATGAAACAAAAATTCCGAAAACTCTTGATTCTCATGAACTTTGACGTTTGCGCCCTTCTTTTAGACCAAACGGGGGGATGCCGTAAACGCGCGGAGGCTTACGTGAAATTCCAGAACTAGGGTATCATCAGAGGCGGAGAGATAGCCCTCACTGGATAGGAGGTCCAGGCGGAAGAAGCGATTGTAGCCCCAGCACTCGCCAACCTCAAACTCGGAGGCGAATTCGCGAGCGATGTTCTTGGAAGGATCGCGCGAAGCCTGATGTACCATCTCCACTCGGTACTCGTACCTGTATGGGGGTCGGAGGGAATGCAACAAGTTCTTTGATAGCATTGCGAGAAAGCACTGGACAGAAAGTGCTTTGGAAAAAGCGAAAGGTGGTGTTGCAAGTTTTCTTAGTTGGCAGCTTCGTGGCGACGCAAGTCTCCTCAGCTACGAGCGACCCTGCTTGTGCGCGCTGCTTACACGCGGATGTAGGGTTGGGAGTTAGTATCGACCACCTCGTGAGCGCCTGTTTTAACCAACCTTGCGCAGTGGCTGCTGTAGTCTTGACGTCACTGACTTGGCCCCAGATGAGTTTCGGTGCCACTGTCCGTACCGTTTGTTCGCATTCCACAGGTGGCCTTCTTCGCAGCCACCGGTCGAGTCTGTCTCCTTGGCCGTCCATCGCACACGACAGTCCGTCCTCGTAATGCAGCACAGCTCAATCGGTACAGTTAGCTTGCACAAGAGTTTTAGGTCCAAGCAGCATCATTGCAGGGATTGATTTTTGGCCATTTGGGAAATGCATTTATGGAGGATCGCTAACTAAAATTTTCGTTCTAAGTGGGCGCTTTTGCCGTAAAAGGCACATGTGGTTAAATGCCATTAGCACTTCGGCATTATAGGACTAGCGACAAAAGTTCGACCGTCGTTTCTGACAATGTCCGCCGTGTGCACCAAAGTAGAGTGGAAGCAGGGACGATGACTTGCGCACGGCTTGGTTTATGGTGATGACAGACTTACGCTGCATCTACCGTACCCTCTCTTCCTCGCTTACCTGGATACGGTGAGAAAGAGCGCGAGCGACTGGCGCGACGAAAACCCGCACCTAGGCGTATTACCACCCCCTCCCACCCTGGTCGGTAATGCAAAATTGGCCGGGATTTTATACAAGAAAAAAGGGAGCGGCTCGGATCCCAATTGAAGAGGCGTGGGCCTGCAGTTGGGCCTGCTACCACACCCCGAATTTCGGCATTTTTTATGGACGGGCAGTTCAGAAGATGAAGATGCGATCACTGGAACAAGAAGTTTATTTGCCTGACGTTTCGGATTCTGACTCGAATCCATCATCAGAGACATTCGCAGACAGAGGTGAAGGTGGCACCAGGAGTGCAGTATTTATAGCACGTGGCTGCCGTGGGACCGTATGCGCACTGCAATTAACAGTTCTCGCAATCGCCGCTGGGCTCATAATTGATGCGGCGGGACGGGCAGTCCCTATAACATCTAGCGGACTCCGATCGACCTCCGTGTTAGTCCAGCGCATCTACTGTGTGGCTCGTCATAGGGGTGCATGGGACTACACTCGGTGTTCAAAGCCATAGAAATGGGAGCTTAGCCGTCTCTGAAGACTTACAGTGCTTCATCCGCCTCCTGGTAGTTGTCATGTCATATCCCAGCACAGTACACAAGGAACAGCCTCGTCTTAATTAGTTATGTTATGCAATTACATCCACATTTTAGTAAGAGTCCTAAGGAAAATAAGACTGCGTGACCAGAAAACCATCCTTAAGAGGTGCGAAGTTCGCTTGAAAACGAAACCGACTATGCGTGACCTTCTAAGTAACACTATAGAACTCAATTTGCGATTTGCTCTATTTACTCCTGTCCTGCTTAAAATACCTCTATTGCAGGTCTAATATGCAGAAATTATGCGATAATTTAGATTTCCGCCTTGCAAGATATAACTACAGGAGAAAACATGCTCAGAAACAAACGGCTCAATATCGAGCAAACTACTGTCTACAGTATACATTAAAAGTCATGAAACACCGACTGGAACTGTTAGCTGTGATTTCCAACGGGGAAGATCGCCTAAAATAGACTGCTATGTTAATGAGCATGAAACGTCATTGTAAGCCCAATCGTACGCAGTAACGTGCTGGTATTACGCTAAGCACCCATTCAGTCATCTATGCGGCATATACGAAATAAACAGTGATTTAGTAGAGCGCACCTTTGAGTAGGTCTTGTTTGCCTACATAACTTCAGGCGCATTCTCTAGAATATACGATAAATATAATTTGTTTATACCCATATTACACAAAGTGAGTTTTACTTCAATTATGCAGTTGGAAGAGAAGGGTGCAACGGCTTGTAAAAGTTTCCTGATTTGTGTAGGCTTCAAAAAACAAATATCGCTTCCGGTAGTTCAGAAGACCTTAAAACTTAAACAAGAATCATGTTTTCTCTAAAAAAATTCCCACAATCTTCCATGTTGATACGCATAAATCTGGCACTGATAAAATATGACAACAGCGGTGACGGCTCAGCACTGAATATCCGACGCATAGGCTGAAAGTGCCTCCCTTTAATGCGTACCGAGCACCTACTCATTGCCCTGATTAGGTCGGCCACCTCAGCATTCCCACTTTGGTGGCCAACACTTTAAAATAAACCAAAAAGCAAACGACTGCCGACAGAAATGAAATGGGTTTCAGTCACGGAACAAAAAACTACTTTTAGGCAAAATTATTCACCAAAACTAAGGTTAGGTTGCTTTATTGCAAACCGTCCCTGAAAATAACGGACAGGTCATTAACAAAGACGATTTTGTTAAATATATGGGTTTTATGAGAGCGAAAACTCTAAAAGTTGCTAAAGCACAAATGCAGAAATTCGCGATAGCAAAGATCTATTGCAAGTGATGTTCGTCCAAGTACATCAAAACCCGACGGGATTGCGCCGACCTCTATGAAAAAGGTCACAATGAGGACGACGCGATAGCTTTGTGCGTGATGAGCGACAGTCATTGGTTGTAACCGCACGAGCACAAGTAAATAGGGCACCAATGAACAGTGAGAACTCTCCTGTAAATTATGGCGCAATATCTGTAAGTTATTTTGAGGAAACGGTGGAAAATATGTAACTACTTGCTACGATGACATCAACAATGCATAACGGCATTTGAGGTACTCGACGGGTTTATCGGATCCAGTTTCGTCAAATATCAGGCTAAGGCTAAAAATGGTGGTAGGGCCACCTAACCCTAAAATCGTGACCTAGGTGGAAACTGCGTGCCAGAAACAAACACGTAACTAGAACAAGGTACTGAACACATCTAAGTAGCAGAGTTGGCTTATTTTCGGTCGGTAATGGAGTCAATCCTGCCAAAATGCACTTTTTCAACTAAAAAACATTCTCGTTATTGGTGATGCGAATAAAAATGCATAATTTTGGCCAGTTCCAACATGGGTGCTGACTGGTTGTGGGTGCGGTAGAAATACAGCAAGCCTGCCATAACGCGCGCAAATTTGTAGCTGAGGCAGCGTGGGGAAAACAAAAAGTATGTTTGTGAACGAACTTGGAGGGTTCGCGGATGCCGGCCGACAGTTCCAGAAAGACTGACAGATAGTTTCCTCTTACTACACCGTTGCCGTCTGGGTAGACTTTCAGACGCCAGCTGAGTCCGCCAACGTGTAATGGTGGGCTGTAAACTGGGTCAACACGTTGTCGAAGGAGAGTGAAGTTGCGCATGACGAAGGTGCTCGAGTCATAGGCGGGAACAATTTCGCTGAAACAGAATGAAGGCCGAGAATAAAGTTCCTTGTGAATTATTACACCGAGGACAGGGATCGACGTAGCAAACACCCTTTAAGGCAACAAAAAACAGTAGATGGTGAATTCTCCTGTTGACGCTTGCGCAGTTCTAACACTTACATGAAATCGCCCAAGTAAGTACTCGAACTGAATAATTGCGTTCGCAGGGTAGAAACCCGAACCCTAAAACTATAACCCCTTTCACGACATACAGCCGGACGAACTGCAGTAAACCATACCTACTTCTAAAAGTAAGTAGATCGCTTTTGAACGGAAACCCAGTGGGGCTATATACCCTAGCCTTGCCAGTAGGGTGTATTAGCCCAAACTTTCGGACCCAGGCAGGAGCCCACCATCAGATAATACGTGAGTGCAACAACTAGTGAACAGTTTTGTGGTCAAAAACTAAGGGAGGGAGTAGTGTCCGAGATTGGGCCAGTTTCACGTCAAGCAAGCCAAGGACACTACTACTTCCCCGCATTATTTGAGCCGGAAGTTCAATGGCGCAGCGCTCGACACAGTATTTAATGACCAGGGCGTCTGGGCTTGATTCGCAAGTCAGCCCGGTCTATGGTTGCAGTATGGCTGGCTGGTAAGGGTAAACAAGGCAGAAACGACCATTCCAGTCTTTCCAGTAAGACGTCTTGATCACCGAGTGCCGATTTAATATTACGAACTTGACCAGGACCCCATCATCCGGTATGACAGTGTTAACATAGTAAGCGATATTCATGAGACCTTCAAATCGCTCAACAACCAGCACTGTAAGGTTCGGGAGGACTGCTTACTGCACTGGGTGTGAATAGCAGGTGAACGGTGTGGGTCGCCTCAGTTATTGCCAGAACTAGGACCACGCAGGTCTGCGCGCAAATCGACTGTACCAGGAGAAGCAATTGCCTTAAGCTTCTGTCCCACTACGTGAAGACGGTAACAAGGTGCAGATAAAACTGATTGAAATGGGGGTGAGAAGAGTTTTGAGTCGAATGAAGCCTGGGTCTCTGATAAAAACTCAGTCAATCCGTACGCCAATCTACCACCGGTGCACCCACCTCCAGACTTCCAATGCTGGTCGTTGGTTATATAAGGTCCTATAATTACCACCGGTTGCCGTTATCACTTGGAATGACATTTTATTCTCAGTTAAGTTGGTGTTCAACTTACGAAATGTCTTTGCCCTGACGAGTATGGCGTAAACTATAATTGCTTGCCTTTGAAGTTTGTGAAACAGTTGAACCGAAGCCTATAGTCAACAGTGGAGTAAACCTAATTCACTCCCAGCAGATTCCACACGTCTCAAGCCAAATGAAGGAAAGTTGAGAGAGCTGGCGCTCGGAACTGTCACTCCACAAACACAACGCGGAAGTCACTTATGATACTTACCTTGTTTTATTTGCGTTGACCCAGAATGAGAGGAAGCGGCAAGTAATCATGTGGACTTGACGAAAGGCAACTTCGTCACTGCTGGAAGTATATCTCAGAATACCAAGACCTCGGGGAATTTAGAAGTAGACGTCTAAAAAGCCGACTGTTGCAGGCACTCTAGTGGGACATAATTGGTTTTCTTATCCAGTGCTTTGGAGTCTATTAGTGGGCGGTGCTCCAAAAAGACTAATAGTAGCCGTAAAATGAGTTCGTTTACGAGAAGACGCATACTCAGAACAAAGCCCAACGGCTGAAACAAACAGACAAGCCTCTCGCAAGCACACTTTCATATATTTAAGGAGATATACATTCCGAATAAAAGAGGAAATAGAAGGGACTGGGTTGGACGGACCTCTGAAATTCCGCGGGCACAGGAGCACTGACGAGGGAGGCCATGGGAGTCTTATGGACCTCGGCAAACATCGCCGATAAAGCCATGGACCTGAAGATTAGATTTGCCTTCGAGGCCGAGTTCAGTTGCGCTTGTACTTCCTGTAGCAGCGACTCCAACAACTCCACCTCCTGCAGAAAACATTTGCGAATTAAGTTAAAGTGACCAATTTCAGATGTCAAAGACAGTCAGTGGTTGGCCAACATTTGCAGTCTAACCTATCAGTGCCCGTAAGCAGATTGTAAAACAAGACAGAAGAAAACGATCCAAAGAACACGCGAAAATTTTACTCAGCAAATAGGTGGCTTTCATTGCTGCCTCAAAACAGACACTTGGACATACAGCCAGTGACCGATCTCATGGAATGTTGGCCAAGATTCTGAAATGCGTTTTCGACTAGGAAGGATTACTCAGGTGGGGCTGTAATACTGATTATTGTACGATATAATCTCATGATGTTTCGGACTCGCCGGAATTTTGGCTTCTGAATGCACTTCTTTTCGGCTATTTGTAATGACAGCGTTCGGTAAACAATGATTACCTAAGTAGCATGCATTTTCCACATCGATTTTCGATGACCTTATAAATTCAGATATCTTTCACAGAAGACATGCACAAAATTATGCTTTACTTTACTCATTTGGTAGCTGATCACGTCGTCTATATATGTTATACTCAAAGAAAGGGTATGTTTAGGTTTCGAAAAAGTCTTACAATTCCCGAGTGATTTTGAGCCAGATCAGCCGATGCATTGGCGTTTAGCAGTTTCAGTCTACAAGGCGTGTACCTTCAGCGTAAGGAAAATCATACATTCCTCTAGGCCTTAAAGAAAATACCATGTAGAGTGTTTGAAATTTTGCAGCATATGCAGACTGTGTTGTATACCTAATGAAGAGCATCGATAAACAGACAGGTACGATG
>CACRXP010000036.1:168498-184495 GCA_902702965.1 Spirometra erinaceieuropaei | reverse complement strand
CAAAAGATACTCTTTCTTCGAGTATAAAATGTAAAAACAACGTGATTAGCTACGAAATGAGCAGAGGAAGGCATATTTCGTGCATGCATTCTGTAAAATCAATGTGAAAAATGTATACTAATTTAGTAGTCATTTTTGTCGAATGCAGTTTTTACAGGTCGAAAAGAAGTGCACTCAAAAGCCCAAATCCTGGCAAATCTGAAATATAATACGATTAGGTCGCTCGATAATCAATCTTACAACCTCACCTAAGTGATCCCTCCTAATCGAAAACGCACTTCAGAATTTCGGCTAACGTTTCATGACATCGGTCACACACTGCACTCACGGTTACAGGCTTCACAAATTAAAATTTCGGACTAAGAAAAAGATTCTACACAGTCTTCAGCAGGGGCTATAACATAGCAAGCGTATACAAGCAATGGAAACGCTCAAGAGACATTGCCAAAAGAGCTTGAAGACCAGTTGAGAGTAAAACAGCTGAAACGCCAGACCCTTCATACACGTAAATGAAGGGAAATTTTGCGTGCAAAACTATGCTTACGCTTACGACTAGTAAATGGGGATTACAAAGGAGGACAAGGGTGACTGGAATGGCCAACTCTAGTCTACATGCCTCCCGCAGCCAGAACAAAGTCGACCCCATGGGCTCAGAAGACCGATAGTTCGAATCCAGACTCAGTTTGATATGGTGCCGGAGATCTTGGAAATTGAGGCATGGGCTGGTTGGTTAGTGGCTGTGATCTGGAAAGTTCGAAGTCAAATTAGTGCGGCGTTCGTCAACCTATTCTAATTGGAGGATAGGATGCAGACTTCCGGTCTTGATATGACGCTTCGGGTTTAGAAACTAAGCAGACAAAAGGGGGGTGCCCACGTTCTTCGTCCTGAGATCGGATTAGACCGGTTAACGCAAGTGCCACGTGGCTTCTAATCAATCACCCGAAAGTATATAAAATACTGATTGTTAAAAGGACGAGAAATAAGAACAGCTCAACTCCTGTGGTTTTCTTTCATCTGCAAGCGCAACGAGCGGTTGTCATTATCTGCAAAATTAAATACAACCACCGTATGAATTGGGTAAACCTGTCTCTCAATCTAAAACAACATATAGAACGGTTTTGAGAGTCGGCTAATTTACTTGCCGATGGTTCTGATTGTTCGAGGGTCAAGTTAAGAAATAACGATCAACCGTATGTCGTGCAGAAGCAGACCCTTTAGCAAAGCCCATTTCGAACTTCTGGCGTTCCAGAAGATTAAACGCAAGTTAAAAAGCCTCATTACATCGATGTTCAGGGCAGAAAATTAAAGAGATTCATCTTAAATTAGAATTCTTCTGGAGGAAACTTCCATGAGTTTGGCGAATCCAACAGAAAGGCTGATGGGCTGGTTCAACAAGACCTCCGTCAGTGCCTACTTAAATTTCTTAGGTAGGCAGCAAGTCTACATATTCCATGCTTCAGTCAAAAGGGCCAGCTCATTTCGCATGCTCAATTATTTTCTGTGACATTACTCGTAGAAAAATCATCCGGGACTTCTTAGGGGAAGTCATTTCACACTAAGGTACAAGCGCTTTCAAAAAGGAATCTTTACGCGGTACATATAACTTACCTGGGAGAGGTGCGTACGCTGGGAAATCAGGGTCGCCAGTTTCCCACTCAACTGGGACTCTAACCTGGCCACCATCAATTCGACTGCATTCCGAATCTCACGGACACGTTGATCTTTCGCCTGCTTTATTGAGTGCATATTTTTTTCCTAAAGAAGTGGAAGAGGTGGCAAATGGTAAGATTCATCCCGCAAGTGAAGCGGGAGTTTGGTTCGCATAGGAAGGGAAAAAGAGCTTGGTGATTTGAAACCCCGATGTCAGACTGTAAAGAAAACACTGGAAAGTCTTTGTCGACTATCAGGAACTCTTTTTAATGAAATAATCCTGGGCAAAGTTGAATATCGTGTAGGACTAACGCGTTCTTAAGCAACAGTCCGTCATTCAGAGCCTATGACAACCACCACTGTCCCAGATTGGGGACGGGCGTGAATTGAACTGCATCGGTTTCGGTACCTACTACAGCGCGTTCCGATGGCAAAACTTGGTCAATATAACTAGAGAGGGACGTGGACGCAGTGGCTGACAGAAGCCAGACGGCGGTTTACGTGTGCCAAGCATGCGTGGTCCGCGCATGATGGACCAGGTTTTCACCAAAACAACAGAAGAGCGGCTCAGATTCCAGTTGGGTGGGAGTGCAATAAAGATCGCATGAAGGAGACATTGCAGCCTGGAGTTTCGTACAGAGGGGACCGAGTTGTCCCTTCAGTTGGGAGCCTTCCAGGCCATGGCTTTTGGCGCATCGTGATAGTTTGAAAGTGCGTCAGACTAGGAACACTGAGGGAGTACTCGGAAGTGCAACTGGGATGGAAGCCCCAGAGCCGACCATACTCTCTAATCTTTCTCATGCGCCAGTTCATTGTCCTGACAGTTCGACCATCGGTTTCGATTATGTCCACCATGTGCCCCACAGTTGCAGCAGCAATGGGAGCAGGGACGGTGACTTACGCAGGGGTTTATAGTGTCGGTAGACTTGCGTAGCATCTACCTACACTCTCTCCTCCTCCCTCGCCCGAGCCCGGTGTCAAGACAGAGTCAAGAAGAACGGAGACGAGGGGGGCCGCAGGTGGATGGCTCGGACGGATCCTCACCTTCGCGTTCCACCACACCCCCTAGTCCACACAACAAATGACCAGGATTTCAACCAACACAACAGAGATTTGGAGGCTGGCACGGCCGAAGCCGCACCTGGGCGTGCCGCCAACGCCTGGCTCGGATCCTACACTGTGATGGGCGTGCCATAAAGGCCACATTAAAAATGGAGTGACCAACTCGGCGTGAGACTGCGCCTGGGCGTGCCACCACACCCCTCATGTGTGGCGTACACCATGGGGTGCACGGACTGTGCACAGACCGGTTAGCACGTGCCGTGCCCAAGTCTGGCCCACGTGCTGGTCTGACACATCTCCCGAGTGGACCGTTGTGAGGGCAATTCAAAAGACAGCATGTTATTAATCAACTGAAGACCGTGGTCCGAGCTATGAGTGCCTATATGAATGAGAGGACTAAGTCATTGTGCAGGCGACGTTAGGTTACGTATGTCAGACATTCGAGGTTAACAGACAAAAGGTATCAACTTCAGTGTTAGTGGTGAGCAGAAATCAGCCTCTGAATGCAACTGCGAAGGATAACCTAAATGAAGTGAGAGAACAGTAAACAACTTTTTTAAACAGACATACCTTCATAGCACGGAGTGAGTGCTCTTGTGCCGGAGGTTCCAGACGGCTACAACAAGCCCTACCAAGAGCTATTTTAATTTCCGAGTCCGAGAACCTTTACTAACAACTAAGCATGGATGACCGGCACATTGGACTTATGACGTAAGCAGAAACAGCATCAACTGCTTTTAGCGGCGCATCACAGAGAAACCATAAGCTGTAGTGTTCGTAATGGTCATTAACAGGGGCTAGCAGTGAAGATAAACGGCAACTACCCTATTCCCAAACTCAATGGTGTCCACACTCTCGACGGTCTGAGGCAAAGTCAGCAAAAGGGCTGGAAAACTTTCTAGGGTCGGACTGCGGCCAAATCCCTGTTACGAACCAAAACAAGCGGCAAATGATGGTGGAAAACAGCAGTCCAATATACGGATAACTGTCCCTAACACCAAGGCGATTCAGGAAGCGGTCTTACGAGAACCAAACGGGTCATTCTTGAGGTCTCATCTTCGGATGGCAATCACATCCATCCCCGCACTGGCCTGTCTCTACTCTGGACGACAGGAATCCAGTAGACGGAGTTCGCTAGCGAGTCACATACGGGCTATCCGGCGCGTCTATGAGTTGTAGATGGTATAAAGGTCACCAGTGAAAATGTGGCCAGATGTAGGCCGATTTGAAGTGACCCTACTCCGGGCGCCATTCTCAACGCTGGGCATCTCGCGAGTGTCTGCACGTGCGCACCAGGGCATTCGCCCGCTCGGCTCTCCAACTGGCCAATCTGATTCGAGGTCGAGCCAAGCGTGTCGTGGCTTAAGACGCTTTAAAGCATCCCCACACACTTGGGACGGCGCTTACCCGGCGCCGGACGTGCCCTTGTCCGGCTGCCAACCATCTCCAACTCCTTCTCTGCATTTACTCTACACAGAATATATCATCCTCCCCACTGGCGTCCGCCTTCCCTCTCCATTCGGGACTAGGCCTGAAAGTCGTGGCAGCCAGGATCTCACTCTCGGCTTAGGCTGCTGCGACAGATTCTTGGATTTGACGAACAAACAGTCGCGGAGCATGTGGCGGTAACGCCTTCAGTTGTGACTGCGCACCGACCTGGTAAATGAGTCGCTTATAAAAATGTCATAAACTAGAGGGGTATTACGTGGATAATATCTTCCTCCATCAAACAAGGTTCTAGCCGCCGTCTCCAACACAATCTTAGGACATTAAACCGTTGTGCACGGGAGATATTGATGGAGACGTCTACCAGTGAATCCGGGGACTACGGGGAACCCTCCCTCCAGAAATTCATTCTATGCAACACTACTCGGCGAGGTTTGGTTCTGCAGCCCCGCTTGATTGATGCCATATGGTTAGCTTACTAAAACAATTTTAGCTAACATACCTAACTTAGCCACTCGTTAGACTAGGAAGGGAAAGAGAGCACATGCAGAGCTCGAAATACGCGCAGGGAAGCGTGTGTGAACCGAAGCTGACCCGCACGCACTCCCTGCGACATAGCCACTCACTGGATAAAGAGGATAAGGGGGGCGCAATCATAACTGGAAGACCACAGAGGGAGCTGCGGGTTAATTCGCAGCGCATGACCACTATAGTGGAACAGACAAAGTTTCATACCGTCCGAACAATAACATTAGCAAGCCTACTTAACCACTGGCTGGATTGAGACAATACAGAGGACGCAAGCAGGACTTGAGGCACGCGTAGGGAGGCGCGTGTCAACTGATACCTGGTGTAACCGAGGCTGGCGTGTAAGCAGCCCCCCGCGAGGTGCAGTCACTCGCAGGATTAAAATAGTAAGGCGCAAACACGTAATGCATGTAAAGTTGGCGTAATCGCACTTACTAAAATTGTTTTAGTTAACCAACCATATGATATCAGTCAATCGGGGCTGCAGGACCGACCTCGTCCAATACTCTTAAACGAAAGACAGTTTGCTCAGGTTTTCGGACGACCGGAGGACTGCCGTTCCCCCGCTCCGCCCTCCCCCCGTTGGTTGGACTTTCCGAGGGACAATTTCCAGCCAAATACCAACAATTTGCCTCAGCCGGTACGACTCAAATGGTTGAATACTCAGTTAGTAGAAGTGTGGGGTCTTATTGCTCTCAAAATTCATGCAGTACACTTCAATCGTTGGGCGTTGGCCGAGAAGGGTTCTACGTCTCCCTCCGTTCAAAAAAAATTCAGGTTGCACAACGCAATAATACTTTTTACTAGGCATTCAAAATGGGAAACCACATAAGACGGGCGAGGTCTGGCCTTCCAGGTGTGCGCACTCTAACAGAGCAGACTGAAACTGAGAGAGCTATCCAACGGTGGCGGGAAAAACAGGGTAAGAAGGCAAGGGTTGCGATCAGAGACAACAGATGGCACTAACCACGTCCTGAATGAGCGATCGCACTTCCAGGTGACGGAGCTTCAATTTGTCCATTTCAATCTGCAATCGATCAATGTGCTCCTTGTAGACATCATCCAGGGGTCGAAAGGTGTGCTGACTATGTCTGGATTCAAACAGAGCACACTCATGACAGATTGCACGGTCGCAGGTTTGGCAGAAGACGGAGAGGCGTTCACGATGTGGCTCACATCTGAGAGTTTTCAAGGCCGAAATTGCTGTTAGATTTAAACGACTACATAGGATATACCTCCTCATTCCTAAACAAACTACAGTGGCCATTTAAAAATGCAATCAAAAAATTACTAGTTAAATATGGGCCCGTACACAAACACATTTGTGATTTTGAGAATTGTGGAGTCCCATCGACCAGGTCCCCTACAAATGTGCGTCAAATTAAAACATATGATTCGATTAATTGATAAGAAGTCCCTATTTTGGGCATCCTTCAGTTGATAATAGTTGCAGCTATCTGAAGATCATCTCTTTTGTCGACATCGCTGTGGCGTTCGATTCCGATCATCGTGGTCCAATGGAAAATAATGGAACTAGACTGTGTGTCCGCAAAAAAGCCGCCACGATAAAGGCATGCTCTCGACTAACAAGCGAACGACTTCTGGTTGTATCGACAGCGAACAGGTGTCTAATAGCCTTCAAGAGGCTTCCATTCTATCGCTCATCTTGTCTAACTAAGTCACTGAATGGATTCTCGAAAATACTGCACATTGTCTTGACGGCGCCGGGTTCTTACCTGTACTCTGGCTGGCTGGCTGGCCTCTACTGTGTTGAAGATATCACCCCGGTAGCGTCAACACATGATAACTCACGAAATGCAATGGCTACGTGGTGTAAGTACAAACATTGCAAAAAAAAACAAAGCATTCACGAATTGAACCTCTGGACGGGAGAAAACAACCCTCCTGATTAGCGACTATCAGCGTTAAGCGGACATTTTTAAATATTTTCGGGTCAATATCTGCCAAATGGACGACATTGCCACCTGAATCGACGATAATCACATAATTTTCGCGAAAGTCCGAAGGCGTCTACGGATTCGTTCTGATATCCAAATCGTAGCAAAGATCCACGTATACTGCGTCTCTGACTAGTCGGTTCTGCTTTAGCTGTGAATGGTCGGCTGTGTGCGTGGAAGACGAGCGAAAATTGGGGACTTTCGAACCCCCAGTTATCTGAGAACGATCTCCAAAACAAGGTACACAGTCCGCACTTCATGGGAATGCCTAAAGCTCACCAAATCTTACTAAGCACTGTACCGGGCATGATTAAGGAGAACCAGACCAGAAATTATACCAACCATATTATACAAACATGAATAATTGCAATTAAGCGTTTGAAGGCGAAACGACAACTGCGTAATGATTGTCAAAGGCCTGGAAATAAAACGCAAAATGTGAGCTCCACTCACTCGCAGTGGTCTTAATTTCGAAGCTGGCCAAGTTAGTTCCTGTAGCAACCGCAGTGAGCCGAGGTATAACGACCCAAAATAGGAATCGTAGGTTGCCTTTTGCTGTTCAGTGGGGGCCAGAACACATAGAACACAAGGCGACTACCCTTTATAACCACACTCAAACAGAACACAAGGACATAGTGGGGGTAAACAGGATGCATTTTTAGGCAAAAGCAGGAAAAGCAGAGTCGATGATTATTGCCAATTGTTCGGGGAACAGCGCGGAGAGCTCTTCTAATTTGACAATATATTGACCGACTGTTAAATCACTTCAAGTCCTGATACATGTGTTCTACAGGCAGCTGCACGGGTAGATAATAAATTAGCGTTTTTTTAACAAAACTCTTATTTGTCCTAGATGAAATAATACCAGAAGCATGCTGCGAAAGGACAATCAGAAATTGACAGTCCAATTGACTAATCGCTCGCCCGCCCCCAAAAGTGAAACTGAAATGAGCCCTCTTTAAGGAGCAACAAGACATCCGACTTCAGTGGACAGAATGGTATTACTCACATATCCGAGTTCGAGATGGAGGCATGGGGCCGACTGCCGGAACACTTGTTCATCAAGAGGCTTTGACCCTGTAGATTATCCAGCTGTTGAGTGACTTCATCAGCCCAACGGCAGTTTACGAGTTCGTAGGTGTGTAGGGTCGTCCTGGTGAGTAAATGAGCAAATAAAGACGACTATTTTAGGAAACAGCGCTTCAAAACGACCTCCTCACAAGCAAATAGGCCAGCATGAAACCGACGGGGAGAAAGCATCCAATAAGGGGAAATCTGAAGCATCAGTAAGGAGCTAAACCTGTTCTAGTAGAGAAATCCGAGGGTGGAACCTATTTCGCTGTGGTTTCCGTCCATGCAGACAGATTTTCTCATATATTACGTTTCACCCAACAAACGTTTATGTGGTCTGCTATGTGTCCGTATACATTCACCACTTGCACTAGTCTTTCCCCCCAGCCCCAGCACCAAAGTAGTCAAGTTTATGACGAGGGGACGGTAGAAAATGGTTTAGGCGGCTCAAGCTAGTTCGAGTTGTTTTTAAACTGCAATCTTGCAGACAGCAGAAGAACTCGGCAGCCTCCGAGATTTCTAAGCAGCCCGGTTTAGAGAAGCGTTGCTGACGTAACCACGGAAAGAGGAGGAGGAGGAGGAGTTAGGAAAATGCATATTAAAACAGCTCATTTACTCCCTCCGGTCAGCTGACTGTGACTGTCAGGATCCCATTCACGGACGAGACACGAAACCGACTATGCGCACAAAGTGTCTTCCACCACAGCGAATTCACTTGCTTTGGCTGCTTGAGATGTCCACTTTTTAGGCAGTCCAACAGCCGATGGACAAGAAAAACGGTTATGTTTGTCACTTGAGATAATATAAATGAGAAATTGCTCTCTTCCGCAAGGAATCGACGACCCTTACACCAGAATGAGGCTGCGATCGGCTGGGAGAAATCCGTCAGCGTCGCAACCGAAGGTTTTCACGCTGGAGAATATAAATTCTACAAGGACCTTTATCTGCGTCAGCGGGAAGTGAAAACAAACTAGTTATTTTCGTGGAATTCAATTCGTGTGTAAATACGGGCAAAGTCGTCTGGGAGCGCAGCTCTTCACAGTCTTCTGCTGAAGATCTATGGAGGGCAAAACCTCGTTACAGTCACTGTCCTTTGTCTCACTGGGCCAGACAAGACAGCATGGACACATCGATATTCGCGTCACTGGAAATTACTAGTCAATGAACTAGCAACAAAGGCGATGCGCAATGCTGATAACATCAGAGAATCCCTTGAACGACCTTAGCCGCCCGAAAACTGCGAGAAAAGAGCTAACGAGTACGGAAAAGCTACTAAGCAACCTCTGATGATCTCACAAAGGCCTCTGAATGAACAGAAATGGACTCGTAAAGATCATGAAGAAACTTGGTTGTCGGAAAAAGCTTACAACCATGACGAGGGGGCTTTACACCGGCATACAAGCCGCATTGTCAACAAGGCAACCTTAAATGTCTCCACATTTACACATGGAGCAAAAGATGGCTGTGTACACGTCTAAACCCTCTCTAGCTTAGTATTAATGACTATATTGGTAGACAACTGGCAGATGAACGGCCAAGCACTAACGTCGACGTGAAATTTGGCACTGGCAAACTACAAATGTTTATAAAAAGTTTAGAAGGAGCAGTTACACCACTTTCTGTTCCCGTGGTTGTACATCCAGCGTCACTGCAGAAGTTGTGAATCATACAGCCTCCGCCTTTCGAAGTGAAAGCTCCGGACTGAAAAGCTGAAGGTTCAAAACTGAAGTATCGTCCTGAAAGCACACGGGGGACACTGGGGGGACACGCTGATGAGCCAAACCTCTGGCGGCAGTGACTAGTAAAGCCAAACGAGCATTATGTGCGTGCACACATGACCCACAGCATGTGTCAGGTCTTCCTGAGGGCGGCTCGGACCTAACATCAGTGAATGTCATGCACGTCACGTTAATGAGCCATGACAGTCTGACTTCCGATCCAGGCCCAGTTACTGCGTTAGTCGACAGTCTCCAAGCCACGATGCTTAGAGCGTGACAGACTGATGCGGGTCAGTTTAATTACGTGGATGAATGCGCCGATTTGCCATGACGATGGATAGCCCAGTGTCAGCCTTCCTCTCTTCTACCATACAACAGTTGACTGTCCGAGCCTGCCGACCAGTTAGTGATGGTATTGGGCGCAATGGCTGAGATAGAGTGAAGGCCGGTGCTAATAGTATGCAACGCCACTGTATAGCAGTGGTTATGGGCTTGCCCTGACTTTCGCTGTCCGACAAACGCGAGGTGTGGGCCAGTCCGCTCCCTGTACTGGTCCAGCGCAGTCCTTTGACGGCCCTAAAGTAGAACTAAGGCACTCCAAGTAAATGGCATGCTGGTAAAAAATTTCTCGCGACAGTTTAATGTCACCGTAAACTACATCAAATGCTGAGACAGAACCATAGTTCAACCCGGGTGGGCGAATTATCCGTTAGTGGAACAGTTTTCAGCGAAATTTAGCTGTGAAATATGCGGGCTCTCTGGTATGGCAAGTAAGCAGTCGCGAGCCAACAGCAACAATGTCACCAGGGGTGGAGGGCTGAGATCTGGCACACGGACTGCCTTATAAAATGCCGCAAAGCCCGACGACGGCACTGTGAAATTGTGACCGTGAACCGTCATTAAATCAGCCTACTGGTCACTGATGCCTTGTGGTTAAGCTCTTAAGCCAAAGCGCCGGAGGACACAACCTCGAACAAACAATCCGAGCGGTTGTTCGGGACCCGCCTGTGCTCAAAGTCTTTGAGACCTCCTGAAAACGTCCGGTAACACCATTACGATGCGTGCTATGGCATCCGCGGGGATCGACGTGCTCGGCAACCCTCGTCCAGTGGTTTGAGCGGACAGTATGCGAGCTGGGCTATTCAATGTGGAACCGACTCTTGGTAATATATCCTGGTATGTGCGAACCCTTCTGGACCCCGGAACCTGGTGTCTGACGGCGCGCGGGACATAAGTATCCAGGAAGTTAACTTCCACCTCACTCTGTACCACAGCAACCACGGTCTGGTGACCGCCCCCAGAAATATGTGAACTTTGTACTACTTGCGTGGGAACCAGTCAGTGAACGGACGGCTTAAGTGCCACAAAAAGGGTAACTTTACAAACATTTCTGTCGTCTCTGTGTATGCACCGACATCAGCTGATAAACAGCACAATAAAGAGACCTACTCGCAGCTACAGGAATAAGTTGAAAAATTCACTCGCTGTGATCTGATGATTATTGCCGGGGACTGAAATGGCCGGATTGGGTCCGGTAACTCTTCAAACAATCTTGGGCATGGCTCTCGGCGCGACAGTAGTGAGACATTGTTGTACTTTGCTGAGCAGAGCTGACTGGTTTTAACCAACATGTGCCTCCAGGATCGTCACAAATATTTGCCGACCTAGTATTCAAACAACAGCCATACGGTCACTCAGATGGACAAAATTCTACTCACTTCAAAGTCCCACAGTTGGGTTTGCGGTAAAATAGAGATGTATGGTGCCGAAATTGGTAATGCCAGTGGGTCTGACCACGTTCTCGTTCGCACACACTCGAAAGTTCACCTCCCCCATCTGCAGCCAAAATACCACGTGGGAGACGCCTTGGTGTTGCAAAACTTCCACAACTCAGCATCAACGAGGCCTTGAGCATAGAAATCCCGTCCCGTTTTACGATCCGAGCCGACGGAGAAGGTGGTGACCAATGGGCATCACTGAGGTCATTGGTCTATGGGCGGCTGAGAAGTACCCTGCAGTTACCAGCCCAGATAGCTTGAGCCAGGTCCCTCTAAGACGCTTTCTTCAAACAACACCAGAAGATGAGAGCGAAGTCGTTTATGGATGACCGGCAGAAATATCGGACTGAAAAAGCAACATCCATGGAGCAGGCTCCAAATGTTGCGGACATACGAAAGCTCTATCAAATTATCCTCCAAGTTAGTAGTTAGCCCTCGACATTTAGTA
This sequence comes from Spirometra erinaceieuropaei, assembly GCA_902702965.1. Classification (NCBI taxonomy): domain Eukaryota; kingdom Metazoa; phylum Platyhelminthes; class Cestoda; order Diphyllobothriidea; family Diphyllobothriidae; genus Spirometra; species Spirometra erinaceieuropaei. The sequence continues at coordinate 172,836 of CACRXP010000036.1, read as the reverse complement.
ACCGTCTGCGCTGTGAATCGGCGAAGGGCGATCGCTGACGTGAGCACTTCGAGAACCGTCTCAATTTCGATGAGCAATCCATCACACCACTCTCCTCTGCAGAGGTGTTTAGCCCTCTCCAGTCTATGCAGTGGTACAACCCCTTTTCTGTGGGGGAAGGTTGCCGATGCAAGACAGAGGCTGCACAATAACGTAGCCGGAGAGGACGGTATTCCCGCCGATATCTACAAGCATTGTGTTGATACTCCGCAGTCTCGGCTCCATGTGGTGACTAAGCAAGGGTGGAGACGAGGTCGTTTCTGATTACCGGGGTTCGGGGATCCCTGTTCCCGTCTTCAGAAAGAGAGAAGAGGGAAATTCCGAGACATAGGCTTCATCGACGTTGCTGGAAAGGTCTTTGCTGTTGACTTGAGGTGATTCCCGACTGTGTAACTCAAGGACAAGGTCAAATCATCCCAGATTCCCAGCTAAGAGTGGATGCGCGGACCAGATACTAATAACGACGCGCAATTTTGAATTTCGCCATGACTACCAGCAACCGACCGCAGACTGCTTTGCTGACTTTGCCATTGCGATCAATCCCGTCTTTCATGAGTCCTAGTGGCGATTAATGGAATTAGATGGTGCGCCCGCCAAAATTGTCACCATGTACAAGACCTACAATTGCTCTACCCCTGCGCGAGTTCTAGTCCATAAAAATCCACCCCAACTGTTCAATATCCGATCAGGCGTCCGACAAGGTTGCATCTTGTCGTCCATTCAGTTTAAGTACGTCAGTGACTGGATTCTCTGCGTTTTAACGGTGTGAAGTTTCCCCCCAGACGCCTGCTAGCTGACCTTGACTAAGCCGACAATATCACCTTGCTAGCCCCACGCTTTGGTTATCTACAGTCTGTGGTCTCTCGGGTGAATTAAATCCTTATTTTGGTCGGTTTATACACAAACGCTTGGAAGAATGAGGCGAAAGTACACCTCTGGATTAACGGCTACCAACTTGAGGTAGACAGTCCCAACTACCTCGGGGCAGGCCTTCTAGGCGATGGACATGGTAAGGACGACATTGTCGTCTGGATCAATACTACTGGACGGGCTTTCTTAATCCTTAGAAGTACCTAAAGAGTCGACGCGACATCTCCATCGTCACAAAGGTCTGCTTGCACCGTGCTTCCGTCCGACCAGTCCTCTTCTACGGTTGGGAACGCAGGACAGTGCGCGCGGAAGATGAACGGAAACGGGAGGTATTTAATTCCTGCTGCCTGCGAATCATCGTTCGGGTGAAGCACACCGACTTCGTTTCAAATAATGCAGTTATCATCCTATACGACAACATTGCGAGACTATTTAGGGCCGTTCATGAAGACGATTGAGGTGTTTGAGGCACGTTCGCGATCTTCCGCATCAGGAGTTCAGTATCACTGCCCTCGATGCGACACTATTGTCCGTCTGGAAATGTCGAAGAGGCCAACTCAAGACCTGGATCAACAACTTCGTCAATAAACAAGAGTGGTTTTTAGAACTTCGGTATCCGGTCTCCGCCGTTAGAGAAAATGGGTCGAGCTGTCAAGATCTGCTGCCGCAGCGCGTCGCGCGTGGGGAGTTACAATACGCGAAATCGTCGTGGCCGGCCAGATCAGGCATAATCACAGCTATACCAAGCACAAGTGGAATTATCCAGTTTGGAGTTCGTCTAGGTTTTTGTGGCTACTAGGGCAAGTACGGCGTGCGGTCTGTTTTGAACACTATGACAATCATTTCATTTTCAAATCTGGGCAGGAAGGAGTGATGATTAACCAAAATTGTCAAGCTTAAGGTCATAGTGGACTTGCTTTGCTGATGCAGTATGATAAAAATATGATCCCACTAAAATCATCGCGGGGTAAGGTTAAGTTTGTTTTCGGTTAACTAAACTGGTGGCACAAATGCGAGCCCGATGCAGCTGTCTCAGGTCAAAGTAATTGTGCGGAAACGAGCAGCCCACGACAGGGACCTGCCGTTGCGGCTCAGGTTGGAGGCCCAAAGACGTCTTAGGAAAGCAGGGCAGATGAAACAGTTGAAAATAAAAAAATTATCAAAATGTTTGTGAAAATAAGCGAAAAACAGGCCGCTAGCCAATCTGTGAAGAATAAGGCAAGACGAACTTATTCCATTTAGGGACGCCTTCGGTCAAAAATCCTATATCTCATTGTCGGGGCAGGCAAACTGGAGCAACATGAATAAATCACTAAGCGGAAAATAAAGAGAAATGACAGCTTGCGAGCTCAACACTGTTCAGCGCACAACCAATAACTTTTAGGTGAAAGCTGACGAATATTTTAATCCTACATGGAAGGAAACATACCGGCAATGAGGACATTGTGGCCGATTTTCAGTTATCCATTTCTAGTGACATAAAGTGTTTATACGGACATACCGTAATGCAATCATAGCAGCACAATTTGGAGCAATGTGGGCACAGTCTAGTGTTATTTAGCCTCTCCATGCAGATGAAGCATTTGAAAACTTCCGACAAGCTCTACGGATTTCAATAATATTCGAAAACGGTAAACCTCAAACGTGTCGCCCGTCGCACCTCCTCCGCTACTTCTCTCAGCAGCCATCAGAAATGCCCACTTGTGTACGAACCGGCTACGTTCACAAGGTTGCCCCTTCCAGTGAGTCATCAAGCTATGGTAACTATAGCAGCCAAGAAAACCAAACTTATTCGTGTTAGCCAGAGATGCCAGACTCCTGCAAGATGTACATTACTGAACAGAAAGTTATATCCACAGTACTATCGTAATAATGTAAGCAACCTCACGGTATACCTCTATTCGTAATCCGTGGCTTCACTCTATCGTGGATGTTATAACCAACCACTTAGAAATACCTTTCTCAGATTTTCGTTAGATCGCGGATGTCAGCGGTCCGTAGGTCTTTTTAGAACTATAACGTGCGCAGTATGTAGACAGTGTGCTTACATATACAGTTTAGACTAGCGCCATTCACTATATAGGATAATATGAAGGGTTTATGTTATTCAACTGTGAGCAGTCTTTTTTTCAATGTGGAGGATTTTAAGGACTTAAAATGTCCTAAAATACCATATAAAAAACGATTGCTATTCCAGCCAGACAGTGTATTTAAGAGCAATAGACTTCTGCCTTTGAACTCCATATTTGTACATTAGAAATCGAGAAAATAAACAAAAGTGTGAAGAAATTACAGCATCAAGTGAACGCAGACATCGATTCACATTGGTAACTGGTTTTGGGGTTAGAAAGTCGCATAGTCCGCCTGTTGCTGCAACATAGGTCTGCCAAGTCGACGTTGAAATCACTCCACAGACTGAGAAATAACAACCGTATCGGGCACGTTATTCCACGGTTGGATAAAAATACCTTCTCACATTCAATCTGCCATGCGACAAACGTAGATTGAGGGGATTTCGTCGGAGGTTAGTTGTATTGGCGAATTGGAAAAAGTCGCCACACCGGAGTTCGCAGTCCAAGCCACGAACGATACGGAAAGTTTGTATCAAGTCCCCGCACAACTGCCTATAACCCAGAGGATAGAGATTAAGGTTAGTTAGGCTGATCTCGTATGGCAGTGCACCTTGATCTCTTATTAATTTTGTAACTCGCATCTGCACCGTTTCGATCAGATTGCAGTCCCAGTGCGTCCACGGTCTCCAAGACTGAATTGCATATTCGAGATGCGGCCCTATAAACGGGCCCAAGACTATGGAGAAGCAGTCTTCATCCAGAATTGCGAATGCCCCCTTGATTACATATAGCATTGTAGTTGCGACCTTGGCCGCCTTACAACATTTTGTAGAATGCTTCAGGTTGTCTGCAAACCAGATTCCGAGATCTTTCTGCGGTTCTGCATCTCGAAGTGGTATTCCGTTCACATGGTATTGCCGCATACTTGGGGTCTGAGTTCCGAGACACAGAAGGGTACATTTGTTCAAATTGAAGGACAAGAGCCATCTTCGGGACTACTCGTCCAATCGACAAAGATTTTCTTGAAAGTTGGTCTCATCGGCAGCCTTCTGGATGACTTTCCAGATTTTATATCATCCGCAAACATGGTATTATCACAGTCCAACCCATCTACACAGTCATTGATGAACAAGAAAAAGAGGGTTGGTACGAGCACTGTGCCTTGTTGGAATCCACTGTCTGTGAATGTGCGCCTTGATGGCTGTTGTTCTACGCAGAGAGTTTGAGGACGGCTGACGGGGAAATTGATTGATTGATTGATAATTTTATTTAATGCCAGTTTACAGGCATTGTTAAGGGAAGAGTTAAACACAAATCCGACCAGCAGTGAAAAAAACTCCTGCGGTAAAGGAATAAA
>CACRXP010000036.1:151739-168400 GCA_902702965.1 Spirometra erinaceieuropaei | reverse complement strand
GCTGTCGCTGTTGGCCAACGAAATTTTCCATGATGAGACCGGCAATAGTGTTCAGGGACCAAAAACGCCATCGCTACGGTAGAGTCGATCGGTGGATTCAGCACCCAAAATTTGTGGGAGCTTTTCTGAACGCAAAAATCGAGTAATAGTTCTCTTTAATAAAGGATAATTTTGCAGATTTTTCACACTCATGGGTAGTTTATTCCAAATAGCAATTGCATTTGCAGAAAAGAACCGACGATATTTACCACTACGTGCCAGAGGAAGAAATAAAAAGACCTCACGGTGACTGTTACGTCGTGGGTGGACTTGGTGTCTTAAAGAGGTGAGTGGGTTAAATGTGTGATTATATAAGCGCTTAAATAGCAAAATAGTGCCTTTTGTAATCTACGGAGCCATAAGGGATCAAGGCCCGTAAGCCGGCAACGTTCTTGGTAAGACAAATGTCGGTGTTCTGGGGTTCAAATTCTCGTAGTAAAAAGTTGTTGAACGGATTCTATTTTCTTCCGCTCAGTAGCACGCATGAGGCTCAGTAAAAACGAACATTATTCCAGGCCAGGTCTAACGTACATGTTGACAAGGCGCATTCTAATGTCTCTAGTTTTAAAGTTTCGGAGGATAAACCCGGTCGTTCTACGTGCTTTAGAGACTATCAAGGCACAGTGCGCCGAGAGATTGAGACTTTTGGAGTATGATATGCCCAGATCCTTAATAACCCCAGGCACATTTGTGGCGTGACCTTCAATACTTAGTTGAGGTTGGCGGTCGTCGCCAACCACCATGACTGAGCACTTATGCCAAGAGAGAGAAAGGCGCCATATGCGGCACCACTGGGCGAAAGCCTGCAGATCGCTCTTTAAGAGCTCAAGCCCGATGTCATGATCTGCTGGCTTATATCGTTATGCGACTTTAAGATCGTCGGCATACATGAAAGGCTGGCCATCCTGAAATAGGTCAGCATATTTTAAGAGTAATAGGCAATGCCTGTGAACACCCTATTGTTAACGGTACATGCAATATCTAATTTTAAATATACATAGTACTGTAGTGTTTTCAGTAATATATGCACTTAACAGAATATTTTCCTTGAAATGTAGGACCAAAACTTGAGAACATTCAGTTGTGGATGATTTCAGTAAAACGGAATGACAATTCAATTCAATTCAATTATTTTTATTAAAGACCCGTCGGGGTCCCATCAAAGCAAGTAAAAAATAAATTTACATGCGAATTTTAGACGAGGTAGGCAAAATCTGTACAAAGTGCAATACATAGTTTTTGAGATTAGAAGTCCGTTAAGCAAAATGAAAATGAAAAAACGAGGGGTTAAAAAAATCCCCAAAGCAAAATTTAAAAATGATTGTAGTAATTTAACAGGAGAAAAAAAAACCCTCTGAAAAATAGCATCAGAAAAATACAGTCATCCATATTAGCGGTATGTGTATGCAAGGCGTTTGTTTGGCACAACAGTGCTGTTCTGTCCAGACAAGCGTTAGTGTCCAAGCAAATATGCATCGGGTCTTTGCTTGGACGTCTACGTGGTATCCGCCCTTATTACGTCCTCGGGAAGCCCGTTCCAGGCAACGACGACTCGCTGTGAAAAACAGTATTTGCCAACGTCCAGGCGGTATCGGGATCCTTTAAGTTTTAGAGAGTTCCCACGCAGGTTTGTTGTTGTGGCCAGGGTGAAGAAATCGTCGGGGTTTAGGGTACATTCCCGGTTCCCCAAAATCCGATAGGCCTGTATGAGATCTCCTCGAATCTACCTGTACTCTAGAGGAAAAGTATAAGTTCCCTAAGTCAGCAGTTGTGAGGCAAAGTCCTGAGGCCTTTTACAATTTTTGTTGCTCTCCTCTGAACTCTTTCTAGCCACTTATAGTCTTTTTTTAGTCACGGGCGCCACGCTTGGATTCCATATTCCAGATGCGAACGAATGAGCGCTACGTATACTTTTCCAAATAACTCTTTGTCTATGTCCACGGAAGTTTGTTTAATGACAGAGAGAACACTAGTTGCCCTCTTGGACGCCCTAACGCACTGAGAGGAAGGCTTAAGGCTCTACAAAATGTTGATCCAAAGATATTTTTGCTCGGTTACATTTGAAAGGCAGCTTCCACCATGTTGTTAATGGTGATCCTCTCCGTCAGCTCTTCCAGTCGTTTTGAGTCGCAGTGCGACGAAATTCTCAAGGTTAAACTTTTGCAGCCATTTGTCAGACCATTCGCATAATTCAGTATAATTTAGTATATATGAGGGATAGAGGCAGAGCCTTGGAAAACCCTATTGACAGATAGACGTATGAAAAAAAACATGCAGATATTTACATAGCAGTTATGCCAGTCATTGATATCATGTAAATGTTTGACAATCAAGCATAAGTTTATCTAGTCTTCTTTTGAAAGTCTCAACATTTTCCGCTAAGACCACGGAGTTCGGCAATTTGTTCCATCCCTCAACCAGCCGGTGAGAGAAGAATTTAGCCCGCAAATCGAGTCTGGCATGTTTCGTCTTCAATTTGTATGGGTGCCCTCGGAGATTTGTCGTCCGCGCCAGTTCAAAGAAGTCGTCAAACTGAAGAGCACAGTCTAGCCCTCGGACGATCCTGAAGGCCATGATCATGTCCCCTCGGTACTGTCTATAAGAGAGAGGAAATATTTTTAGCTTCTCCAGCCGTCTCTCATAAGGCAAGCCACATAATCCGCCGACTAGCCTGGTCGCTCTACGTTGTACGTTCTCCAGTAGGATGTAGTCTTTTTTCGTCCAGGGACACCATGCCTGGACACAATATTCCAACATTGGTCGAACGTATGCGCCAAATACTCGGCCGAAAAGTTCTTCATCAAAATTGACGAAAGATCTTCTAATCGCGCCTAGAATACCCATAGCTTTCTTTGATACCTTAGCGCAGTGGGACGATGGTTTGAGAGTTGACGTCATCCACACACCGAGGTCTCTTAACTCGTTGACTGATTCGAGTTGGTGACCTCCTATAAAGTACTGAGATTCAAATCTCAACGGCTTCCTGTTGCTCGAACGTAGTCGGATAAGTTGGCATTTGTTACGATTGAGGCTAATACACCACTCATCACACCATTTTTCCAAGCGATTTAAATTATCTTGTAATTGTACAGAATCTTCCGGCTTCTCTATTGATTTCCACAATTTGAGATTGTCGGCAAACATTACTCGATCGCAGTTCAGACAGTCCAGGCAGTCGTTCACATATATAAGGAACAGAATTGGACCCAGAACGCTTCCCTGCGGAACGCCACTGTGCACGGATGCCCATTCCAATTTAGCATTTCCGATACACACACGCATAGGCGGTTCAGTCCTTCTTGCAGGGTCCGCTCATCATGTTCACCGTTGATCGCTCGCCATAACTTGATGTCATCGGCAAACATGACTCCATTGCAGTCCAGTCCATTCATACAGTCGTTGACATAAATAAAAATAGTACTGGTCCGCGTACAGAGCCCTGCGGAACTCCACTCATAACTGGCACTGGCGTTGACTTCGCACTACCAATGCACACAGACTGTGATCGACCAGTCAGAAAGTCCTTTACCCAGTTTAATAGGCTTCCCCTTATCCCTGACTCTCGGACCTTGTAAAGTAACCGGTGGTGTGGAACACTATCAAAGGCTCTCCTGTAATCGATGTAAACGATATCGACCATTGTTCCTTCGTCTAACGAGCGAGACCACTGTTCCGTCGAATGAAGCATATTAGTAAGGCAGGAGTGATTTCGTCGAAAGCCATGTTGCGAACTAGAAATGAAATTATTTTTTTCAAGGAATTTTATGATGGATTTTTTTGACTATTCTCTCCATGACTTTGCAACAAATGCACGTTAGGCTCACCGGCCGATAATTGTTTGTACTTGTTCTGGATCCACCCTTGTGAATGGGGTATATGTTCGCCACTTTCCAATCAGAGGGGAGAATGCTTCGGTCAAAGGACGACAAAAAGATGTGCCAAAGCGGTTTGGCGGGTTCGCAAGCCAACGCCTTCAGAACTTTTGCCGGAATTTGGTCTGGACCCGGAGACTTGCCCTCCTTAAGCGCTAGAAGTTCCTTCCTCACATCTTCTTCCGTGAAGTCGATGTTTTCTATTATTTCGTCGGTTGTCCCAGCAGGAGATCCAGCCTCGTCAAAGTCCGTTTCATCGGTGAAAACCGATACGAAAAACCGGCTTAGATGTTCTACCTTAGCGTCATTTTCGATGATATCCTCATTGTTTTCTCCTTTCAATACTGCGACCGTCTCTTTCTTCTTTAGCCTACTGTTTATGTAACTGAAGAGCACTTTCGACTTATCGGCGGCCTATTCCATAACTCGCATTTCATACTCCTTCCGCGACCTGCGTATAGCCGATCTTACCTTGTTTCGCTTTCGACGAAATTACTCGTAATCAGATGGTTGTTTTGTTGTTGCATACCTTCGCCATAGTTTGTATTTCCGGTTTACTTCTTTCTTTATATCCCGCGTTATTCAGGCAGGACGATTATTCTGTTTGACTCTCTTTGTCGGACAGTTTCGATGCATGATGTCTGTTACAACTCCTTTGAGAGTGTTCCAATCAACTTCTGGATGTCCGAAAAGAAAATCATCCCAGTCCACTGCCGATAATTCCCTTCTCATGGCGGCAAAATCTCCTCGCCAGAAATTTTATCTAGGCTCAGTCGTATTCACTTGTTGGCTGCATAGGCAGCGTTTCCAAAACAGCATGACATGGTCACTCTTACCGAGCGGTGTTATGGACCTAAGTTCGCCGGGGGTAATTGGGTCTTATGTAAGGACGAGGTCCAGACAATTTGCTCTTTGGTCCTCTCTGATCCTGGTTGGGAATGTGATGTTTTGTACCAGAAAGTGATTAGCCGTTAGCTTCAAGAGCCTGGAATCAAAAGAATTTCACGGACCATTTACTAACATATTGTTCCAGTCGACCATGGGTGCGTTGAAATCTCCGGTTATCAGTACCTCTTGGTTTTGTGACACATCTTTAATTATCCCAAACATCGCCTCGTCAACCTCATCAGTTTGATTGGGCGGCCTGTATACGGTCAGGAAATTCAAATTAGGTGCGCCACGCATCCTCAGTTTTAACCACATTGCTTCACAGTCGCCGGAGCAATCGGTTTTGTGTTCCGACGCGATAATGCCTCTCTTGACGTAGACCGCTATTCCACCTCCTTTTTTATGCAGTCTGTCCCGGCGAAAAAGTTGGTATCCATCAAGTGTGATTTTGGCATCCAAGATTTCGGTCTGGAACCAAGTCTCTGTGATAGAAATGACATCCGGCTGCGCATCTGTTATCCACACTTTCAGCTCATCTATATTCTGGAACAAACTCTGAGCATTTGCATAAAGAACCGGACAGATTCCTGAACGATTTTTGGGTCGAAGTTGCTGGATATTTCGCGCGATTTTTCGGGTCTATCATCCTCTTCCGAGTCTACTGCTGTTTGATGGGGCTGGATGTTAGTGTGTTGTCCGTCGTTTTTCTGATCGGTTTGTCAGATAGGAGTGTTCTTTCCTTATTATCTTGTTGTTCATTATGCTCAGTGTTATTGGTTGTTTCCAGAGGAACGAGCTCCGAACATTTACGATTTTCCCATTCATTATTCTTAGGTTTTTCTCGCCGGAATTGTATCTTCTAAGGAGTTCGGCCTTGAGTTCCCTCCATTTCTCCCGTTCGGCCGGTGAGAAATCCCGCTGAAAAAAATTGTTGGGTGGGCATTTCGCAGTGCTGGTTTCCTATTCAGCAGTAATAGTGCTTGTTCCTCACTTTCGAGAATAATTTTTAATGGTCAATGATGTCTCGAATTGCCCTTTAAATCCTTAATTGGTCCTATTCTGAAAGCTTTTATGACGGTGATGTTCTCGTTCTCTTGTAATAGGGATTTGAGGTATTGCTGGAATAATTATATATCGTGGCTTATTCTGTTCTTTGGGATGTCTAAAGAAGACTCAGGCATACCCTTTACGATGATGCATTTATTGCGATTAATAAGGCGCTGTTCTCTATTTTTCTACGCACAGTCTGCATCGCGAAAATTTTTTTGCTGTCATCAATGTCCCCTTCAGAGACAGTTGTTATGGTATAGCTAACGCAGGTTTCCCCGTTTATCGAGGCTTCTTGGTCATGTGGTACCTCTTGTGGCAGTGAGGCATTTTCTTGCCTTCTGTGTGGACTCTGCTCTCCCCTGCTGGCGCTGTGACCTACTTGGTCTTTTTGGGATGCTTTGAGACGTCTCCTGGTTTTTTGAAATGCCCTTCGGTTATTTTGCGCTCGCACGTGAGATAGGGTCTCGGTTGCGATTGGGTCCGTAGACGGGCTGTCTCCTTTTTCAGGGGCTAATACAGTCACTGAAGTCGTATTGACCGTTTTTCCGGTCATCTTCTGAACTTCCGACATCGTCATCTCTCTCCTTTCGGGTGAATAGTGAGGCAGTTTCATCAGCTTCTCCAGCTCAAATCTTAAATCCCTCATATCCTTGTCCATCTCCAAGATTTTCTGAAGAAGTCTAAAACATGACGTGCAGGTTTCGTCCTCGTAGCTAACACCCAATAGAGTTATTAGACTCCTTGCGCGTTTGGCGGGAGGTGATTTGACAACAGAAGACTTATCACATTAGTCATTTGCACAGCGTCTTTCTGTTATTTCATCATTTTGTCAAGCCGCCTGCTGCGCGTTAATGGCGTAGTGGCAGAGACAATATCAGCCATGGATACATCATTAACGAAAATGAAAAATAAAAGCGGGCCGAGTACACTACCCTGAATGACTCCACTCCTCACACGTGTGGGGTTGGAGATAGTTTTGGAAATCTTGACTCGTTGAGTACGAGTGCCCAGGTAAGAGGATATAAAATTCAAAAGAAGGCATTCTTGGTGCACTTCGTATGCATATCGCTCCATCGAATGCAGAGTGCATTAAAATCCCCCATGAGAACAACGTGTGGTCGACTGGCGATCTCTTTTATGCTTTCCAGTTGACAATTATCAGGGTCGGAATTCGCCTGCGGAGACCGGTACATAGTTACGACTTCTAGGGCCTGAGACCCCCGTGCATTTATAATCAGCCAAATGGCCTCTGTGCCGTCGGATATCTTATCAGTCCACTCACACACTGTTAAGCTGCTCTTGACATACATGGCAACTCCTCCACCCCGGTGCCCTCTCCTGTCTCTTCGAAACATTTGGTATCCTGTTAGTGCTACCTCGCCATCACATACGTTCTCTGACAGCCACGTTTCTGTTATTCCTATAACGTCCGATGGCGTGTCGGCTACCGGTATTCTCAGTTCGTCGAGCTTGGAAAACAGCCTCTGAGAATCGGTGTAAAAGAATTTAAGTTTGCAACATTCTACAGCGCTTCGTTCGATTTGTCTCGGGTTTTCCAATATTATGTTGCTGCCGCCACCATGACGACCGGCTAGTTCCAGAGCAACGCCGCACTCCTCTGTACCACTCGTCCCCTGGATAAAGCCAAGACGCTCTCTCCAGCTGCAAGTCTCCTATTCAGCTCCGTCACTAATTAACCGCGTTTCTTACATTCCGCTGAAGAATAGTCCGACGGATAAAGTTCCTTGTAAGAGTTTCGGAGGCTGCTTTTCCTGGATAGAAGTAAGCCAGCGTCCTCTTTACTGCCCAAAACAATTTTAAAATGTCGTTGTCGCACTGTCTCCGATTGTTCGGTTACCTTATTTCCGATCCTGAAGGCTGTGCGAATGTTTACCATTTTATTCGATTTAAGTATATTGTACATTAGACATTGAATCACATCAGTGCCAACGGAAATTCTCTCCTTCGAGGTAGGTGGCATTGACACCGATAGGCCATGGAGGACTACACAATGCTAGCTGTCCAGGGGTTCATTTGTTTTTTTTCCGGCCGCCTTGTCAGCTGAAGGTCTCATAAGATCCATTGGAGTCATTTTGGGCTTAATACTCTTTTTGTGTTTCTTACTCATTCTACCTTGCCACGAGTTTGTTTCTTTATTTTCAGATGAGGGTTCTATTGAACTAACAAAATATCTCAGAGAAGCTGGTGGTTCGCTTTTTTTGTTTCCTACAGAAACAAGAGACGCCGTTGGTATTATCCCATTGTCATGGGTATTTGGGTCGTTGCTCTGGAGTTTTGCACACTCTTTGTTCCTTGACCGTTTTGGAGCTTTGCTCTTTCCCTTTATCTTGCTAACTCTACCTCCCTACTGACGCAGAAGGTAATCGACCACGCAACGCCACTGAGTATGTTAACGCCTTGAACATCAATGGAACGACTCAACACCACTCTGCGGCTAAGCAAAACACGGATCCTGATACCGCGATATTGTTTAACTATCGACTCAAGGGCAAATACCGCCCAGCCGACAATGAACTCCATACATAGTCTAAAACCGTCCACATTCTGCGGAACCACGGGGCCCGCCTCTACATGGAGAATAAATTGTTGTTCTATAAGGATGACACGCGCCCAACACCGCGTCTAGTAATACCCGGTGCCTAGTGTACACAGTTGTAAACGACCTTCACCGCGGACTTGGTACAACAGATATAATAAAACGGAAGCCGCAGCTAGGCAGCATTTCTGGTGGCCCCCATGCAACGCGTGCTCCATGTATACCTCCTACAAGGCGTCTAACTGCACCGCAGAACACCGTTGCAACCATTGATGACAGGCTTCCAGTCCGAACAGTTGTGTATCGAGAGAGAGAGAGAGAGAGAGGACTGCTTTATTTTGAAAATAACTTCCAAAACTTTCAGCAAAAACGGTTCTCCAGTACACAGTGATTACCATAGAGATTAACAGGTTTTGGACAGACAGGTGGACATTATTATATATGAAGAAAACGGGACTTTACGGTGCAATATCGAGTTTTAGTTTTTGTTTTTCAACATCTTTGCAGGTGAGATACCGGGCTAGAAATGGCAGTATGGAATTCCGATAGGCCGAAGTGCGGCAAGGGATGTGGCGGAAACATCGACGCATGGGGCGTAAGGATTTCGCAGCCATTAACTCATTATGAAGGGGATGGACGGTGTCATTCAGAATTCGGTCAGCGAATTGCTCCACCGAGTTGAAGTGTCGCTGCACGATGATACCAACTAAAAGATGATAGGAAACACCAGCAGCAGAGGCGAGCATTCGAATGACACGTTTAAAAATAATTAGATCTTTTTTAAGTAAAGCTGGAAAAATAACTGGAGAACAATAAAGAATGAGTGGAAGAATACAGCCATCAATGAATCGCCAGATTAAGGACTGGGGTGTGTGATATGAACGTAGACGACGAATATAATAAACAAGTTTTTGAATTTTTGCTAAAAGGGTTTCCATATGAAGAGAGAAAGAGAGATTTGAGGATAAAGTAACACCTAGGTACCGGAAAGAAGATACCTCATTGGGAAGAATATCTAAAGGTTTAGGAATGGGAGAGGGTCGCAATCGAAACACACACTGTACTGATTTCTGATTGTTGCGTAGGAGTCCATTATTCGAAGACAATGCGGAGACGTGATCTAAGCCATCCTTTAAAGACTATAGGTGGGTCAGGTTTTTGAGTGGGTGGCCTACGACCATGTCATCGGCATACTTAACATACAGGCAGTCGTTTGGCGATCTCAAATCATCAGTATGTAGGGAGAAAAGATGAGGGGATAAGATGGAACCTTGTAGAACTCCACAATTGTTTGGGAGAATAGCAGATTTTCTCTTTCCCGACTGGACAAACTGAGTGCGGGAGGAAAAATAATCTCTAAGCCAAGAGACAACCCAGTTCGGAGTGTCGCACTCAGCTGCTTTGGTCAGGAGGAGTTGGCGCGGAGTATTGTTGAAGGCGGATGAGTAGTCGACAAAAGCACATGCATATGCACGGCATCCCTTGACTAAGTCTCTCAAAGCTGAATGAACTACTAAAGCAACAGCATCGAAGGTGCTACGCTTTGCCTTGTATGCAAATTGTAGAGGATCAGAAAAATTGACGGAGGGGTACTTAAGGGAATCTAATGCAACTCGTTCAGTAAGTTTCAGGAGTGCAGAAGAGCAGGCAGTAGGACGGAAAGATTTAGGAGCAAAAGTTAAAGATTTTTTAGGGATTGGAGTAATTCTTACTGTACGCCAGGCGTCAGGAATCTTGGACTCTATGAAGGATAGATTAATAAGGTGGATCAAGACGGGAGCTATCTGCAAACAGCAAGACTTAAGGAGAAAAGGAGAGACACCGTCCGGCCTAGCCGCCGTTGACCCGCGAATCTTTTTGAGATGGTGTTCCACTGTTGTCACAGTCACAGGAGTAAAGTCACATGGTGGTAGGTAAATTTCGTTTGGGCGAGAAGGGGAATCGTTAGAAGTACAGATAAAATTCCGATTCAAAGAGTTTAAATCTACGTCAATGGGTTCAAGTATATTACGTTGACCAGTGAGACGCTTGAAATTCCTCCACAGTTCAGCAGAAGGAAAAGGAGAGGAGGGGGTGGATGAAGTAGAAAAAAGTTGACTAACGAATAACCCGTTAAGTCTGGCAATTTCGTTCTTTATTAAAACATTGATATCCTTCACCTTGTCACGCTGACCTAGTTTGTAGAAGGCTTCTTTGCGACGTCTCAAGTGTTTGAGGTATGGTGAGGAGATTCTGTCAGGCCTGACCATAACAGTTTCACGGGGACAACAAATATCAAAAATGTGATTCAAAAATAGCGTAAGATAATGAGAGCATAATTCAGCATTTTGTAGTGCTAGAAAAGTTGGGATGGTACTAGTAATTGAACTCTGCAGTAAGTGGATCTTATCTACGGATGTCTCGAACAGTAATTTTCCTCTCGGGTTTTGTAAGCAGTTGACGCTTAGAGGTGGAATAGACTTTTGGAAGTCCTAGTAGCACTGAGTGATCAGACCCAGGGAGTGGAGCTCTATTTTTAGTACAAAAAAAGCTTTGGGTAATTGGTCAAGATGTGATCAAGAGGGGCATCAGCCCGTGTATTGAATGAAACAAGGTCATCAAAACCCAGAAGGGTAATGGGCCGAAAACTCACACGGTTAAAATCACCGCACAAAAGAATAAGATGGTCTGAGGATAATGAAGCAAGTTTTTGTGTGAGGAAGTCAAAAAAACGGCCAAGAGAGCCTTCATTTGTGGAAGGGGGGATGTAAATACTGACAAATATAATACCCTTAAAGCTATTTAACAAATGGGGCTTGCAGATAACAGCAATTACATGAATTAAATCATCAGAATAAGAAAACAGGGGCTTACAATTTATACACCAGTCTTGATTGACAAAAATGGCCACTCCTCCACCTCTACTGCCTGTTGGAGTTGCTCTATCATTTCGAAAACAACAAAATGTCGAAGGAGTAATTAATTCCGAGTCAATATGGCTATTCAACCACGTCTCCTGAAGGCAAGTTACTCCTGTTTTGCCATGTTCTTTGGTTGACAGAAGTAATTCCAAATCATGGGCTTTGTTAAATATCGATCGACATTTAGTCGAAAGAAAACCCGGGATTGACAACTTGTTATTAGGCTGGCGTTTAAGCGCAACTTGCCATCCACAGCGATGTTGCTTTCGAAAAATTGGCCTTTGCTGGTACGAGCGTGGGAAGGCCAGCGAGGAAGGACGAGAAACAGGACATGTTGTCAGAGTGTAACTGCTGCTGGCACGGTGAGTTCGTTGCGTTTGGGAGCGTGAGAACGCCAACGCAGGACAATCGCAGAAACGACAAATTGGCCGCAAAGTGCAACCACTGGAGTCATGATCAGGAGGCGGAAAAATCGATGCAGAAATTTCGCAGGGTTTAAGCTCCTCTAAAAAGGTGCTGGGGTACTGTAAAGACAACCTCATAGGAATAGATAAATTAAAACAAAGGAATAAGACTGGGGTATGCAATTAATAAATATTCATGTGACTGGAGGGAAAAAACGAAAAATGGCGGCTCAATTTCAAAAGCCCGCCTATCCAGTGATCCGACCTTCCCAAATACTCCATCTCACAACCGCCACATGTCAATGATGGTCGATCATTTTATTAAACGAGCGGAGGCAGTCCCCCTACTAGGTTAGGACTTAGCATCAGTTTTGACCGTCTTGCTCAGTAACTGGATCTGCCGCTTCGGAGAATCAGCTTCTTTGCAATTAGACTGAGGAGCAAACTTTGAGAGTCGGCTGGTGTGCGAAGTTGCTGCCCTTCTAATACATAAAACCCTTACTACGTCAGCACACCCATAACGGCCGGGTAAAGCGGACGAATAGCACAACCGTCAGCTTGTTGAAGGCCCTTGCAAAAGACCACAGTCCCAATTATTGGGATGCATGGCTGCCTTATACTACGGTGGTCTATAGGCCCACAGCACATTTTTCCATGACCAATGCTCCTTCCATCTGTTGACTGGTCGCTACCTTCGGTTGCCCATTGACTCCCACATCTAGCTGGCTACTGCAACGATTAAGCGCCAGATACATATGTGCCGGTGCTAAAGGAAACTTACGGCTGTCCCACTACCTTACCAGAACCCATCTCAGCTCCTCCTACGAATGTCAAAAAACTATTTAAACCGGGATATCAACGACTACCTTTACAACCACGGCGACCTCGTGTTGCGCCACAATGCGGCACCGTCAGTTGGTACTTCCTCAAAATTCCTCGATCTATGGGAAGACTCTTGTTTTCACCCAAGTCCGACCTCCTTCCACCTATTGGATGTGTGGCACGAAATTGCCCGACGGTCCTACATTTACTGTACATTATGACAAGTTGAAGCCTCACGGAGGTCTTCCGCATAACACCGTCGTTGACCCCCCTTCCGATAACCCCCCATATCCGGTCCTATCCCGCCCGCCCGCGAAGTAGAAAAAACGATAGTCCCAGCCATCCACCTTTCATCTCTGGGAGAGAGAGCCGTACTTTAAGCGAAGGGGCGTTGCAAAAGACAACTGTACCCTGTTTATTCTACGGAACGATGTGTTTGACTTCCCGCTTTCCCTCGATTTTGATCTAGTCAACGTGTTGAAACGGGAGAAGAGTTGGAGATCAAAGAGAACACACAGGTGACGTCAGAAACACAACCAATATCGACTAATTTTTTTTCGTGTGAGACTTCGTTAGTTTGGCCTGTTGAGACTATAGCACTTTGAAATATAATAGACTTCGATGCTATTCCAAAATATTACAGAGTGCCTGACCTGCTGTTTACTAGAATGAGTAACGACCGACAGTCTGCGCCGGACTCAAGAAAAGGAGAAAGTAAATTAGTGAGTAAAACCAGGGAGGAATATGGAGATAATAATACGGATAGGGAGCTCAAGGCCGCTCGCTCGTAGAAGTCGTACACTTCACCTGTAAATACGCTGTCTGTGGTTCTGTGGTTGCCTAATTGCCTATGGAACTTTTGGCTGCGGAGATTGCCCGTAAGCGTAAAGCGCTCGAGGACAAGGAACTTATTGTACATTTTCGTTACCCTAACCTCTTTTTAAGACAGCCGAGAGGAAATATTTTAGGAGGAAGGAACTAAACAAGAAAGAAGAGGAGGAGTACGCCGAAAAATGTAAATACAGGACTAATGTTGTAGACACGGCGAACGAATCGGAGCTTTCAGGCCTCATAGGCTCCGTAAACGACCGTTATTACGTTTTTATTTTTATAGACTCCTGAGGAGAATTTGCTTTTGAAAAAATTCGAGAGAGAGCGGGAGGAAAAGGCGAAAGGTAAGCTAATGCCTCGCAAAGATGTAAGACCTGATTGCTTCTCACCCCTTGCTTTAGGTCATAAGGCTTCTCAGAGAGCGAAACCAGCCAATTTGTCTCTTCGGAGAATCCGAATATGACACTTTTCAACGGCTAAAACGTATCCAGCTACTTGAGCCTGAAACAAAGGGCTTGCGAAATGATTTGATTGCCGCTCTCGAAAAAGTGGACGAAGATGAAGATGAGACTGTTTTTAGCACTAATAGGTCGCAAACCTCAGCCGAAGGTGCTGATGGCTCACACGAAGGACACGGTGGCTTGGAAGTCGCGATAAAGCGTGATTATATATCTCCAGAAGAAATCGAAGTTCTGAAGTTGAAATTGTCAGCCTTTGTCGCTCTTCGCGAAGGAACAGCCACAGATGATGCCACAGCGGCAGCTGTAAAAATATGTCATATGTCTGTTCAACATCGTATTGCTCCAGAGGACGAGCAGAAAGCTCGTGAAGAAGTATCGAATCATGTTTTGAGGTATTTGAAGGTACGTGGCAAACTGCTAGGCTTTCCAGTCTTTCGAAATGATGTTCAAAATGCAGAACTATGTAAAACCAACTTGCAACTTCCTATCTTTCATCGTAGTACTTCAAAAATTCCGTGCATTATTTTATTGCGTTTCACTTTTGGGCCTGTAGCGATTTCACTATCTCACCAGCCCTAATCTGGCATCATTAACTTTAAGGACTGTCATCAATCCGAGTACCCGTGGTGATAGTAACAATGCATTTTGCGCCTGATATATAGTCTCCGAGTTATTATAGGCCTCTAGCTTTGTGCGCCCTGCCACCCCCTGGCTAGCAAACCATGGGCCTCGCAGCCTGGTTTACGCCGGCAGTTCTCCAGTACCTGGTTCTCTGGCGGTAGATTGGCTTGCGTTCCTGCTGGGTATGCAGATCGTGTGCGTGACTGCCCTATCATTTACGTCCTTCCTGTTGTTGTTCGTCAAAATCTTGGTCAAGTGTTTGTTGTGGACCAGGGGGCGTGAAGTGGGGCACTAAGTTGCGGGTTCGGCCACCCACCCACCTACGCCCTCCCCGCCTCCGGTCTTCTTGACGTTGTCTTGGCACTGGGTTCGAGTGGGGGTGGAACAGAGAAGGCGGTAGATGCATCGCAAGTCTGCCCTCACTATAAAAGAAATCACACGCAAGTCACAGTGCCTGCTTCACCTTACTGTGGAGCACATGGTGTACATCGTCGGACGCGACGGTCGAACCATAATGAGTTATTATGCTGTACAGCACCGAAAAATAAAACTGATATGCTATTAGTTTCTGAAGCAATGCTGAACTATACCGTGTCGAATGAGCCATTTTACGACCCTAAGCCTGGCAGCAGTGACTGTGCGATATCTTATCTGAGTCTCCTATCTAACAACCCGGAAAACTTTGCATTCCCTTCAGACCTTATTTCCAACCCCTCCTCTAAAAACCTCATTTCTTGTGAGACAACTAAGATGACAAATACCAAGGGAACGTATGTCGCCATTTTGCTTATGGGTCTTCTGCATAAGCATCTAGAAGCGGCTTAGAGGATGCTATATTACGTTTAGGGACCGCGACATTTTTGTTGCTATGACGTAATAACAAAAGGCAAATTACGACGACGCAAACGCGAACATGACAGAATACTTCGTAGCGGTTCTAGTAGTGGTTGTACCTTGGCGTCACACTTATGAGACCAAGTCCCTTCTAGCAGTACAGATAAAAGACAACAGAATGATGGGCCTTATTTTGAACAGAATCCTGATTTGCTGTCTAATGGCAGTCGCTATTGGCCAAGCCAGAGCGTGCACTAACGGTGTTAAGTCATGCTTGCGAGTGAGTGTCTGCGATGACTGCTGCCCTTATGGTTTCGTCGTTCAGGCTCAAGTGTCTTGCGTCCAAGTGTTGTGCTTAAGTGGGGCATGGGTTAGTCGCTAACTGTCCCTGGAATTACTAACTACCAACCTGATCTCTGCACACCATTCTTCTCAGGACGTGTTTGCGACTGCGACGTTTTTCTTTATATTAGAAATGTATATTGGAAGTGGGTTCACCGATCGGGTTACGCGACACGCTCCTTCGTCGTGCCTTGAAGCCCAATGTAGAGCCCTCTCAGTCAGTCGCATAGCGACCTGAAATATACTCTGAAAGGAGTAAAAACAAAGGCTAGGGAGATCGAAATGGCTATTTTTGGCTTTCTGGCCGTCATCTGCCAGTCTTGCCAAAACCCAGGTTTTTGCAGCACCTATGCTGGCCTTAACTGGTGGTCTGTTCGGACGTTTCAAGTTTTCTTTTTGGGTGGTACGGCTATCAATAGGACTGCCACCCGTCCTACTACTGTTGAATGTACCTGTGGTGGTCTGAAAACTAACTGCAACTATTGCACGACGGTCACCGTCGAGGAACACCCATCCACCTCTGCATCTTGTCTTATTGCCAGTTATTTGTCGTGCGTTAAATGACGGTAAATATCTACGCTTCAGCGTTACCCTGGATCTGCCGATAGCCAAATACTACTGCCTAGGTTATGCTGTGGTGACAACGCCGATCGGGGCACAATTCCTGTCAATCAGCCCATAAGGACTATGACCAAATCGCAGGGTATCATCATCATTATAGTCTTAAATCCCTACCAGTCCCCAGGACAAAATCTTATGGTCTCGTTCCTGGCCGGCACCAGATAGTATCATTATGCTTTTTATCGGCTCCAACTATACGCAACACGTGAACTGGAAGTTAGCGTTGTAAGCACCCTCTTAATTTATCACCGGATCCTTGTCTTCAGTAAGTTAGCTCATTTTTTTGCCTAATAATTATTCGCGTATATTGACTTCAATGCTGGCAGTACTGACGTGTTGCTTGGAAATGTTCCAATATAAATTGAACTGGGCATCTGGGAAATATACCCATAGGACTCATCTTACTGTGGGCTTTCAAC
>CACRXP010000036.1:103384-143949 GCA_902702965.1 Spirometra erinaceieuropaei | reverse complement strand
GTGAGCTGTCAATGAGAACAGGAGGGCTGCCAGCGCAGTGGAAGGCAGCAAACTTCGTTTCTTTAAATGAGGGAGGTAGCAGGATGGCAGCAAGCAGCTTTAGGCCTATTAGTTTAACGTGTCTTTCATGAAAAACGATGGAAGCTCTAGTAAATAGCCCTATACAGCACTTTTGCGAAGAAAATAACGACTTGTGGGATTTTCAACATGGCTTCGGGAAGGACGTTCCTGCCTCCCAAATCTGCTAGCTTGTCTGGAGATTTGGACCTGGACTTTAGAAAAGGGTTTTGAGGTGGATGTGATGCACATCGATTTGCGCAAAGCTTTGGATAATGTTCCCCACCAACGCCTTCTTCACAAATTGAGCGCCATCGGCATCCGGGGAAATCTACTCGACTGGATAAGGGCGTTTCTTTTCGATCGGAAACAACTTATCTGCATCGGAGATTATATGTTAGACTGGATAAACGTGACTAGTGATGTGCCTGGAGGCTCACTTCTGGGACCGTTGCTTTCCATTCTTTATGTTAATGACAGCCTTCAGGAACTCGACTGCGGTAAAATAATGTTTGCCGACGACTTTAGGCTCTGGTGAGTCATTAAGAGTTCTTACCATCATAGAACCCTTCAAACCAATCTGCATCGACTGGAAGCGTGGTCGGAGGAATGGCTTCTAAGTTTAAATGTGCAGAAGTGTGCTGTGCTTTAGCTGCGTCCAACCAACTCTCATTCAAATGACAGTCGGAGGACATATCACTTGAAAGATATAAGACTGCCCGCAGAATCTTTACAGATAGATCTCAGGGTTTGGATACAGAGAGACATGAAGCCAGCACCACAGTCCAACAAGGCTGCAAAAAACGCCATGGGAGTACTGCAGCGTATCCTGCCCGGGCCGTCAGGACATCATGCCACAAACGCGTGACAAGCGAACGATCAAGGTCATGGCCCCCTGTTCACACCGTCTTTATGCTGATTGGCCACCCATCAGCCTATGACAGTCCCCCTTGCCATATACCCGGCCGTTTCCACAAGCCTCCTCACTTGTGCTGTCTATCGTACTCAGTACACGTCCTATTTCCAATTAGCCTTCTGTTTTGCATACATAACAAGTACTCCATGCGATCAAAAGAAAATTTGTGACCTTCGACAAGCACCGTTTTGGGAGAGTTTACAGCGCCTTTGTTCGGCCTCATATAGACCTTGGCATACAAGCGTGGTGGCCATAACTAACAAATGACCAAACATGCCTTGAGGGTGTACAATGTCGTGCAAAAAGGCTTTTAAACGGTTTAAAAGGCTAAACATATGCAGAAAGACTGAATTGCCTTAAATTATTTCCTTTGTGTTACAGACTGCAGAGGGGTGATCTTATCCTCGTCTACAAGGTACTACATGGCCTTGAGCATGGACTTAGCTTTGACGACATGTTTTAGTAGCGTCTTTCACTACATCTTCGTTGTCACTCGATGAAGCTATGGATAAAAGTGCCCAGGCTGAATCTTCGTTCCGAATTTTTCACGCAAAGTGTAGTGGAGAAATGGAACGATCTCCCTCAGTCAGTCGTTGAGGCGACGTCCCTGCAGTTCTTCAAGAAACGTTTGGATGGTCATTTGTGTCCCCTGTTTTCCCTGGAGAGTCTGAACCTGAGCTAAATACCTCGCGACTTCTGTAAATTTTTATCCAAAAATATTACTGAAATGAATCAAGTACTGTTTTAATGGCGAATGTTTTCGTTGTCCGCGTTCAGTTATTTCTAACGAGCTAGTATGTAATCAGTTTGGTTTTCAAAGGCCTTGCCTATTATCCTTACCAGACATACTGAATACATAAACTGAAAATACTTGACGGAAAAACTCTACATCCGAATTATGGAGGGACCTCCATATCGCACCTAGGCCATACACGGTCTTTGATATCTTGGCGGGTTGAGGCGAGTTGTGGACGTCATCAGCACGAGGAGGTCTCTTTGGTTGTTGACTTATTTTGGCTGCCAACCTGAGACGAATCAATGATACTCACATCCTATCGTCCTTCTGTAGTTAGATCGCAATCGAGAACTTGCCACTTCTTGAAGTTGACTTTAAGAATTCATTCTTCACACATTTATTACATATGGTAATAATTATGTTGTAGTTCTGGTGCAGCCTCTGGCCTACTTATTGTTCTCCACAATATGAGATCATCACCACACGTCACTCTCTGGCAGTTCACGCAATCCAAGCAGGTGTCCACAGAATGGGGCCACGAACGCCCACTTTAATTCAGCGTCACCAATACAAGCACATTGTTACACTATCCTGTCTGTGGACTTCCAGTAGAAAATCAGTCAGCTAACGACAATAATCCGTTTCCCTTCCCGTCAGTTCCTCCCCCAAGTTTTATTCATCTTTATCCACATCAGGGTCTCGCGATGTCACAAAATTTTTTGCAGAACCGGACAGATGCATCCGGACTATATTTTCCGTGGGCAGCCAAATACTGGTCGACGCAACTCACCTCCCTCAGAAACAAACGGTCCTACCCCTTCAACTTTTTGTTCTCAATGACAGATCCTTGCTCAATAAGATGTATTTGCTTAAGATTCCGGTCTTCGTCCATTGCCCGGATATTATTTTAGTAACTGAACATGGGCAACAGCTTCCGCAGCTGATTCCGAACACTCACTTCTCGGTTACAATTATATTCGAAATGATCGTCATGAAGGCCATGGTGGGGAAGCCACATCTATGCTAAGCAAACGCTTGCACTTTTGCCGCTGAATCTCCCACCTTTTTCTGCGGTGGAATGCAGCTGCCCGCTCCAAGTGACATTAAAAAATAAGTTCTCTTTATTCGTCAGCTGTATCTTTCGCCCACTTAATGCCAGTGAGGATTTTGATCGTCGTCTCTCACAGGCATTTCATACTGCGACCAAATTAAGCCGTAAGTATCAAGTGGTTGCGGGTGACTTCAGTCTTCCTGAAGTCCACTGGTCTCCCCCGTCCGGCCCCAAAAAGTTCGAAGACTTACTTGAGGCTGTAAACGTTAGCTCGTGGGATCAGGTTGTCGATTTTGCCACCCAAGGATCAAGCATAGTTGACCTAATTTTCTGTAGAGGTTTCGAGCCACTTTCAGTGTCATCCCCAGAGCCACTCGGGGGCTCAGACCACGACATAGTTGTTTCTGCGTTGGAACTGTAGGCTAATAAATTTTGTTCTCAAAGTATAGCTTCTTCCTCAATTTCCGACAAACCCGCTCGGCCGAATTATTAACATACCTTGGTTCATACGACTGGAAGGATTTCTTCCTAAGTTCGTATGTAAGTGTTTACACTGTTAAACTGTATGAAATTTTGGATCCGCTTATTTCTTGTTTTGTTCTCAGTAAGAAAATAATTAATGTCGAGGATTAGGCTTTCCTTCCGTTACCCTTTCTTCGTAGGTTGCGCAGACTTTCACGTCAATTCCATTTTCAGAACGATATTTCTGTTCTGCCCTCGATTTGTGATATTTTTGGGTGGGCTGAGAGATTGTCCGAAGGTGGCTAGCCGAAGAGGCACACTTCTCCGAAAACCACTTGTTAAACTTCGCGAAATTTTTCTCTCGAAATTTAGGGGTTCATGTAAAAACGCAGCTTCCCATCCTCCGAGACGCTCTTGGAAATCCTATAGCAGACGTCCAATTGGCTGCTGGTAGTTCCAGTGATTTATTGTCCGAAACTTTCATTAAACACTAAAGTGCTCCGTTTCCGACTGTCCAGGCTTGGTCCGGGGCAGCTCTGGGAACTAACACTTCGATCCAGCGGGACGTGACTGTAGCGATTCGGCGTTTTCGTCAATCGCATAGCCCTGGATCTGATAGTGTCTCAGTTAGCATTTTAAAAGCGGATGGAAACAAAGTTTTCCCGTCCCTCTTCTGCACGATATTTAATCTCGCCCTTGAAAGTGAAGCCTATCGTACTTTGTGGAGAGAATCGCGCATATTGTCTTTTCGTAAACACGGCCACTCAACGCCATTTGACGACTTTCGACCAGTAAACAGAGTCTTTGCAGTTTCGAAAATCCTAGAGGCATTGGCCAAAGAAAAATGACGTGTCATTTAATAGAGAATAACCGACTGAGTGCTGCTTAGCATGGATTCCTCAAAGCTCGGTCTTGTGGCACTTGTCGGCCCTCTTTCTTTGATCATGTTCTCCAATCTAAAGACAATGGTTTTGCCCTTTACACAGTCTATTTCTATTTCACTAAGGCGCTTAATCGAACTGACTATTCTCGTCTTCTCTCCAAACTGTCCTCTTTCGGAATAGATGGTAAACTTCTGAATTTAATATCCTCTCATCTGAGCGCTCTCACAAAACGGATTAAGATTGTAAATGTTATCTCCAACTGCACATGCGTGAGGAGTGGAGCCATTCAGGGTAGTGTACTTGGCCTGTTATAATTTTGTCTATTTGTCAACGAGGTGTCAGATTTATTTCAGAACGGCAAGCCCTTCATGCATGCCGACGATCTGAAAGTTGCATATAGATATCAGCCTTCAGATCGTGACATCGTGCTTGATCTTCTAAAGAGCGACCTGCAGGCCTTTGCCCAGTGGTGCCCCACATGGCGCCTTTCTCTTTCTTGGAATAAATGCTCAGTCATGGTGGTCGGTAATGACCACCAATCCCAACTATGTATTGACTGTCGCGATATTAATGTACCTGGGGTTATTAAGGATCTGGGTGTATCATACTCCAAAAGTTGCAGGCTTACAGGCCTTGATCCCTTGTGGTTCAGTCAGCTAAAAAAGGGACCACTTTTGTATTTCAGTTCTTAAGCGATCGTACTTTTAACCCACTAACCCCTTTAAAACTTCTCGAGCACTTCCGACGTAATAGTCACAGTGAAGTCTTTTTATTTCTTCCTCTGGCACGTTTCGTTAAATATCGTCGTTTCTTTTCTGTGAGCACGATCGCAATTTGGGATAAGTTGCCCAGGAGTGCGAAAATTCTGTAAGATTGTTCTTTGTTTAGGGAACCATTACTCGCTTTTTGCAGTCAGAAAATGTCCCACATATTTTGGGTGCCGATTCCGCCGATTTACTCTACCGTATGATGGAGTTCGTGGTCTCTGATCCACTGGCTCGTCTCCCCGCGGACAATTTTTTCAACTGCGAGCGAACAACTGTTTTTTCAATGCATCTGTTTTTTCCTGAACCATTTTCATTTGAAGGAATTGATAATGAATATACTGGAAACAGCGTTACCCATCCCTTTCTGCACTGACATCATTTCATGGGCGGCAATTTTGTCGTCCAAACCATTCAAACCACAAGAACATTATCCTAAGTATTTAATGATAAGGAGTTTTTTCACTGTTATCCCGATTCGTGCTTGTTGTTTCTTTGCAGTGCCTGTAAACTGGCATTAAATGCAAGTATTATTATGTGCCTACAAGAGAGTCGGTCAATCACTTGAGAAGATTTCCAGCTTCGTTCATTTGGCAGGATTTAAATATCAGTGGTCAGTGTGGGGCATAGTCGAGAGCCTTAATGGTGTCAGTGTAGACTGCGTCTACTGACAAATTCATTTTAACGAATTTCGTCCAGCTCTAAATTAATATGAGCGGATTGGTAAGGTATGATCAAACCTATGTACGGCGAGTGGAATCTGCAAGAAAACTTTGGTAACCTGACATCATAGTCCATAAAGTGCTTTCGACGTTAAGGGTACCCAAGTGTTTGGTCTCACGCTTAGAAACTGGTTGGAGACGTTTCCCTGAACACCAATACACCATAAGTGGGACTTCACTTAAAAAGTGAGTATGCACAAAGCCTTTCGATATCTGGGGAACGTTAAAAATTCAGCCCTCCGAAAACCGCAAAATAGCCGTCTAAAGCTGAACGAGGACAGTGTACTGGACTAGACTTACTATCGTAGTCTTTCGTCCCAAACTGTCCGCGCGGGCCTTTAATACGTTCGTTAGATCTTATCTGGAATACGGAATGCTAGCATGGATGCCTTGAATAAAGAAAGACCGTAACCCCGTTGTGAAGGTTCAACGACTGGCGACAAAACTGGTGGACAATCGTAGGGCGCTATCATAAACGGAGAGACTGATCCAGCTCAGTTTGGTCCCTCATCCAATAAACGAATAAGATGCAACCTGCTGTGGACATTCTGCATTATCCATGAACATGGCTGCACACTCAAATTTGAGGTTTTCTTCAAGTTTACAAAAATAAGACACCGGCACATTCATCCGGACAATGTCAAACTTGAATTGCACGCCTAGATCACCTAAAGGTTTTCCATTAGGTAGCGTGCAGTTCGACCTTGGGACTCACTCCCAAATGCAATTGTGACTTCTGATACTATGACTGTGTTCAAAGGAAGTTGGATTATCTGCTTTTCGGTAAGTTTCGACTCTAACTGCAGGACTATCTGCGGCGAGCCATGAATTTTACCTTCTGATTTTATCTCGTATGCAACGCATTACTTCACGCTTGATGTAAAGTGTTTCCACAAACTTTACAAATAACTGTACGTAATTGCATTTACAATCTTTACTGGGCATGAATAGGGTCGTCGAGGGCCTCTCATATAACCCTCAAATATATGCATATATACGAGTTGAAGCATAAAAAGCAAAGCTTGATCTTCAAGACGGCTAATTAATGCTGTTCCTTTTTTCTCCACCCGTTTCAAACTGATGTCTGTAAGTCAGGCTGGTCTAAAGCAATTTATTAAGGTTCTCTCGCCCTCTTTATAGGTGGGGTTTATGCTTGCTGGTTTTTAGTCAAAGGCAGAGCTTCCGCCTCCATTGAAGTCTCCACAATCTTGGGCAGGAGGAATGCCAGTGGGTTTGCGGACTTACCACGTGGACCCGGTGACTTGATAGGCTGTGGCTCTCCTCAAATCTTCCTTGCTGTATCAACTGTGAAGGCCTCCGAATTGACGGCAACGTAGAATGCGGCAAGGGGGGGTGGTAAAATTCCTCAATACAAACAGGAATGAAATGTGTATACTACGAGCATGTTAGCCGAATTATTAAATAACTTGTGGTCCAAATTTTTCTTCAGACATGGAATGCAGTATCGGTTACATGTTTCGTTATTCATATAAACAATGAACGTTTAAGGACTTTCCAATATTTCTTTGACTCAAATGCTATTTGTTCGCTACTCACGGGAGTCGGAGGTATATTTCGGTATTTTGATATCGTAATCAGAAAAGAACTATGCTTATGGATATATGGCATATTTTTTCTCCGGAGACTTTTTTTACCCTGACATCTTCGTTATTTCGGACGCAGCCCACTCGTGATCGAAAGTGTAAGATCTTCACAAAGGCGTTCCACAGCTCCCTACCAAGCACTGAAGAAAGTTCCAAAAGAAGAGGCAGATGGCTTTTGGTTCAAGCACTTGAGTGTGACTTACAAATGCTGCTGCGCATGGCCCCATGTCAATAAGTGCCTCATCGTACTGAGTGATTCAACCTTTAACAATTGGCGCCACTTTCTCATTCACAAGCTAAGTTTTGAAATACAGGTACACGAGTTACAGACGGTCACCGGCCACCTACATTAAAGGACCATTGTCTCAGAGAGCCAGGCGCCAGTGATGTGGTTCTTACGGCCGTTGCCACAGTCTAAAAGCAAATTTTGCCATCAATAGGCCTTTCAGCTACCGCAACTCACAAATGACATATACCACGTCTGCTCAGTCACACAATGGAAATTGTTTAAAGTATAGCCTCTCTGATGCATAAATGACTAAGCAACAAAGTTTGGTAGCTAATTTCGGCATGTAAACCCTCGAGATTAAGCAGGTACCCACGGTCCGCGTGCCATCAGAAGACATGACCCATAGACTGTACATGAATTTCTCTGACAGTTAGAGGGATGAAAGATCTTTCAGTACAATCAAGTTGTTTGCCTGTGCCCATAGCTTTAAAAGCTGTCACTCACAGGTACTAAAACCCCATTGACCTGTGGCCACATAAATAGATCATGCCACAAGAGACGCAGACTTTATTCCAACTAGTTCCGAGAACATGGGAAATCCTACTGTCGAACATATTGTGTTTCGAGAAGCAACGATTTTGGAAGAACTAGAAAGCTTGAAGGAATGCAAATCTCCCGGTCCGGACGAGATCCCAATAAAGCTGCTTTTCGAGCTTGCCCGAGAGCTGGCCAAACCACTACCCTTTCTGCGCCAGGAAACGTTTGATGCTGGAATCCTTCTCACAGACTGGAAGACGGCCCACATCACACCCCTTTACCAAAGCGGTAGTCGTGCTCTTGCAACGAACTACAGACCCGTCAGTCTGAAATCAATCTGCTGCAAAGTGATGGAGACACCATTAAAAAGGAGTTGATGGCTTCTCTGGAAAGCCTTAGCCTCTTGTCTAATGCACAATATGGTTTCCGTAGGGGAAGATCATGTGCAACGAAATTGTTATATACAATGCAAAGTTGGACAAGAGCACTGGACGCGAAACACTGTGCAAGTTGCCTATATTGATTTCCGGAAGGCGTTCGACAGTGTTTCGCACCAGCCTCTCCTACACAAGTTGACAATAATGGGCATCGGCGGCAAACTTCTCAAATGGATCGAGCACTTCCTCGTCGTCCGTTCCCAACTTGTCTGCGTAGAAAAACGGCAATCAAGGCGCAATTTCATAGAGAGTGTAGTCCCAGAAGGCTCGGTGCTCGGACCAACCCGCTTTCTCTTGTTCATCAATGATTGTGTAGATGGGTTGGACTGTGATAGTGCCATGTTTGCAGATAACATAAAAATCTGGAAAGACATCCAGAATGCTGCCGATGAGACCAAGTTCCAAGAACATCTTTGTCGATTGGAAGAGTAGTCCCGCAGATGGCTCTTGTCCTTCAATTTGAACAACTGCACCATACTGCGCCTCGGAAATCAGACCCCTAGTACGCGGCAATACCATCTAGGCGGAGTGCCACCCCGAGGCGCAGAAACGCAGAAAGATCTCAGCATCTGGATTGCAGACAGCCTAAAGCCCACTATACAATGTTGTAAGGCGGCTAAGGCCGCAAATTCAATGCTATACGCCATTAAGTAGGCTTTCACGGTTTTCGATGAAGACTGCTTCTCTTAAGTCATCAGCACGTTTGTGAGGCCACAACTCGAATATGCAATTCAGTCTTGGAATCCGTGGACGCAATGGGATTACAATCTGCTCGAAAGGGTGCAGATACGAGCAACGAGCTATACGAGATTCGCTTAACTAACCTTAATCTCTGTCTTCTGGGTTATAGGCAGTTGCGCGGAGACTTTATACAAACTTTCCGCACGTGCGTTGCTTGAAATGCGCCCTTCGGTGCGATGAATTTTTCCAACTTGTCACAACAACTAACCTCCGGGAAATCCATTCAAGCTACGTGTACCCAAGGGTAGATTGAATGCGAGAAAATATTTTTTCTCCAACCTTGTCGTGAAACCGTCGAATAACCTGCCCAAGACGGTTATCATGTGTCAATCTGTGGCAATATTTAAATGTCGGCTTGACAGACATATGCTTCAGCAACAAGCGGACTATGTGACTTTTTGCCATAACACGAGTGACATATGTGAATCAATGACGGCATTCACTAAATGCTGTAATTTCTTCAAATGTTGCTTATTCATTGATTTTTAATGTACAAATAGGGAGTTTAAATGCGTAAACCTATTTTCCTCAAATACACTGACTGACTGAACCTTGAGAATAATATCAATCGTACTAAACTAGTCGGTAACCTGAAGTTCACCTTGATGCCTTTTACCAGTCTAACATGAATCTGGGCCAATATCAGGAAGTACATCGAGAGTACAAATTCAATGGCTTATTATTTTGTCCACAGCTCCTCAAGTAGTTCAACGGCACTGCTTTGTTTTAATTTCCTGAGTACATTATTGCTAATTGGGGGTCTGGATGATTTTGCTGGTCGGGCGTCGCCGATGAACTTTGGTCTGTGTGAAGCCGTTTGTTTCCCTTCTTGACTGAACCAAAAGTACGCGATTCGGAATTCGAGTTGGATGCGTTACTTCTAATCTCAATTATCGACGAATGTACGCCACTTCTAAACTCATTATCCCGCCAAAAATCTCTCGGGATTCTCCATATGTACCGAAAATTCGCATTTGCCTTCGACCATCACCGTCGCTTGACAAAAATAGTGAGATGGGCAGTTCGCTAGGATCAGATCAAGTCATTCGTGAAGATACTTCTCATTCGGATCATGGCGTGGAACAACAAGACCGCAGTGTTTCTTGCGAAGATCAGAGGCTGCCAGCCGTTGGGGACAGGCCTTCAAAGCCCCCCGGAAAGCAGAAGCCCTCCTCATTGGTTGGATAGTATTTTTGATTTTTACTCTCTACAGGACTTTAATAAGCTCGAGAGCCCTCGCAGTTCAAGAAAACGGAAGTCGCTGGCGTCTTTTGATAACATTGACCTGGAAAGACGGGATTCTATCTTAACCAAAATCAGCCTAAAGGTCAGTCAAAGCATTATTATTTTGACCCTTTTTACTTTGGCTGTCCCAAAACATTCTATGCGGCCAAATTTTCTGGAGTTTTCCAGTTTTTTCCCCACTTACAGAAGTGCTGACCAAGTCTGGTGCAAAAAATAACTCGTGAAATGTTGCCCAATTGTACCAGTGGACGAAATCATAGTGGAAATGAGTCAGGCGGAAACCTGGTGGCGCGGATTACGGAATGTATTCAATTTAACCCGGGCCTTGGCACAAAGCTAAACTGTGTTCTCTAATAGGATTTTAAGAAGTAGTTAGAAACCGTAGGCCTTTGGTAGCACACATCAATGCTTGTAAGACCGAAGTTTCGCTGAGCTCCCGGTCTTCTGGGTCCCCGACGGTTTCATTTAGGAGTGTTTGAGATAAGTTCGTAATCCTGAAGTCATCCTAGCCGTCCAATGAAGGTGGCATAAGCGATGTCTTCCAACCCCTTAATTTCCAGACAGTCTGTCAGCTTAAAAACGTCTATCACCCACTACCTGAATTTCGGATTAAGCGACCAGGGTTCCATGATCTGTTGACCATAGATCTCTATAGCCTTAAGTTTTTTTGACAATCCGACTGTGTTCACGTATAATTAAACTCATTTAATCCATACTTGCTATTTCTAACCATCGTTTACCTCTCCTCGCTGTCAGTCGGAACTTTACTGATAAGTCTGTCCCACCTGTTCACTGGCTAATTAAACTATCCATCCAACGGCACTCTCACCAACAACGGTCTAGCAGCTGACACCCCTACGCACTTACACTACTACGACTTTCACCCACCTCTCCTGAAAACAAACGCCGTTGGTCATCGCAATTTATTACTGGTGAACTATCATCACACGTTTCGTGTCATTTGTCTGTCAGGCATTACACGTGAGCACGATGGCAAGGCTCATTTGTCGTAGCCGAGGCCACGCCTTACTATTAAAGAGGCCTCTGACTCTACACCGTTCCTTCATTCCCAGGGGATGGGACATCCCCACTTTTACCTGCTTGTAAGGTGCACTGGAAGGAACACTGCCTGAATGTGCTTAAGGGGGGTCCTCGCTCATATTCGCGCACTAATGCATCAGATTTGCGACCAAATGGCTAGAAGTTTGACACAAGCCTCTTACGCCGTCGCCGCATGCAACGCGACACTATTTGACTCAGCACAACCCATAAGAGAAACAATCAAGAATATTACAGTCGCGATGCGTGATCGTTGCATTTTATAACTCAGTTTTCTTGAATGTCACAGATTACCACTCGAGGCTGAAAAAAAGAACGGAAGTCGGTTACTTAATGCGACGATTATTGTAGGATGCTTGAGGAGTATTGAGGGGGGGGGATAGTCACTTTGATGAGCTTACTGTCGCACAAAGTGCCCGCTTGTACGGAGCGCCTACACGGTTTTGACTTCACTTATTACCTTCTTCCTGTTTGCGCCTCTGTCCAACTATGCTGAACGTGGTAATTACATCTCAGTAACCCACACTACTTACATGCGACTAAGGATGAGGCTGGTGACATGCTTTCACGATATCTATAAGTTCCTTTCATGACTTGTTCGATTATGGCAGGGGAGGCGGACCAACATTGTTACGACGTACGTTTCTGCGATCAGAACAGAAGCCGGCCGCGTCACGGCCTTAAATAAACTGGTCTAGACAGCTCTGTACGTTTGACGGTGTTAGCTCTAAACGATGGCTGCACAGGCTTGTGGGATCCGTTAGAAGGGGGTTTTGAGTCCCTAAAGTGTGCCATTTGGTAGATACGCTGGACCATTACGATGACTAGGTCAGGGTCCGGCAGGTTTATTTTTAATTGGTACATTTTTATCAAACAGAGTTATACAGCTTCCGTCGACAACCTTTGAATAAATATCTCATGTCTAAATGTAAGGCACGCGCTTAGGCTTCAGAATACTTTTAGGACAGCCTTCGTCAGGAAGTGAAGTGCTGACGCTATAGATCTCACACAAAATTTTATTTCGTGATAATCGTTCACTTCTATATATTTTTATAGGGTGTATTCCGTTCTGCAGCCTTGCCAGCAAGGACCTCTTATTCGTCTACTAAAATGTTAAACTTTCAGAATACGGGCACTGGACTGGTAACACCCAGAGCATAGATATGCACTTTCCGGCCTTAGGTATGCACATTGCCTTAGCTGAGCCTAACCTATCGGGAACCACCCTATGCTCTATCCGTGAATACAAAAAAACTATTCGGCAAACGGATGCGACCGTGTTGTCCAGCCGAAGTGTGTGACCTAAATATTGAATTGTACACATTAGAGAACAGTTGAACCTGTCTATACCGGATACTTTTCACTATCTCGCTTAGGAAATTCCCAAAAACGTGTGAAACGGGTCAGGGGTCTGCCTATTGACGACACAACTATAAAGAAATACTTCTTAAAGGCGCATGTCTCAGAAGTTAATTATTTTGACCAGACAACATCCTAGACGCGTGACTAGATCACCTCAATGAATGACTAAGGTGATGCAGCCGATTTGTTATGTTGCTGACTCACGGCGTAGTCAGCAGCGATAGACGCGGTTGGGAAGATGGACTTTGAGAATAGGGCAAAGTACCACCGGTCGAATACTTGCAGGTCGTGCACGTTATTGTAACGTACGGAACATGTTTGAAATCCGTATAGGAGGGTTATTTTGACGAAAAATATCGTATAGCCGGCGTCCATAGCCTACAGTCTCATGGGCGTTGGCGCGACTTTCGGGGCTGGCTGTCAGTATTGCATTGTCAAGAACCGGCCCGGTAGTAATTTTTAACTATTTGGAGTTACACCCCATCATTCAGACGGACTTTGATTCTTTATCTGACGGTAGGCTGGGATCAATCGAAGTAGATTCTCTGACATGCCATCGGACGTCATATTCGATTACAAAAAATTCCGGTGGATTGTTCGAAACGCAAAGCGAAGAGCCATGAAACATACAAGTGTGTTTTTCATATTACGGACGATATTTATTGGAGACTATAATCTACATGCTGCCGTTTCGAAGTACCACGAATAATCTCCTTCCTAACCTGGGCCCGGGGAAAGGCTGGCTGACGACATAAAAGAAGCTAGGAATGTCCACTCCATTCCCACTTGCTTTTGGGAACAACACATCGATTATTGATTGCCCGCCGATATGCGACCGCCTGTGGGGCCTTGAATTGAATCCCCAGTATAAGACAGCATGTCCGGTTACTCACGCAAATGCGACTTCCATCGTATATTGCAACCGATAGACGATCTGCCCCCGAACGAACTCAAGCCCGTTCGCTTTAGCCAGACGTGCGCCGAGGCCAGTTTTAACCAGTGCCACGACCGAAGTCACGCATTCTTCCTCACTCTCGCGTCCTTGTACAGTCACAGCGGCTGGGGGCATTAACTGCAATGACTTCAGACTTCTGCCATGGTTTCTAATTTCTCGTGAAATTTGACGCAAAACAAGATTGCTCTAATACGTGAAAACTTTCCCCACCCCACAACTTTGAACCAGGAAGTCGCGCAGTCAACCAAGCAGTACTATCAGATAACACTTATATACTCACGTCAAAGTTAGCTATTACCTGAGATACGCACTAGACGAAGGCTCCATACTGCCTCCGCCACTGCGCACAATCTGATCTCACGTCAGTTTGACCCGCACAAACCAGTGATACATGGGATAGAAAACAGGAAGTGAGGCTAAGCCTGCACTATATATCTTTATCATAAATCAACAAACACACGTTTAAACGATCCCAACGCTTTAACAGCCGACTGACAAGAGGGTCAGACTGTAACAACTCATTACCGTGGCCTTTATGGCACTCGTATGCTACCCGAGACGCAGTTGCTAAAAGGACTCTGCCCTGGTGGACGCTGGGGACGTTATCGCTGAAATCACTCTCCTCTTCATTTAAAAACACTGATTTCTGTTCTGTGCCAGTATACGTGAACCACTCGAGTGACCTCGGTAACATTTTATTGTGCGGCGTGAGTGACTGCAGAGAATCTCGATACGCAAGACCAAATACAAAGACACGATCCGCGGAGCGGGCAAGAATTTACTGCCGATATCGAAAGCCTGGTACGAAGTATAACTTATTGTACTGTCGCTCAACCCCACCCCACGTTGGAGTTGGATACCCAAGATAGAGTGGGTACATTTGGCGGATATTATCACTGTAAAATACGCTTACCTGCATCACTTGCCTATAATTTTATTACGCGATGCGCCGCATGTAAACAGAAATCAGTCACATTTTTTGAAACAGCCTGTGAATAAGAAAGATAAAGGACCCAATGCTCTACCCGACTGTTTATGCCAGTTGTCTTATAGCTGTCGTCTTCTGCCCTCAAGGTCCCTGGTCCTTTCTCTAGCGCTCTTTGTCACTACTAGATTGGCAGCCGTTATAAGCTAATGTCTGCTGGTAAATCTTAACGCTTACATCCTCTATTTTTTCTTCCTCCGATAGCGTGAGCCCGGTTGCTTTAAGCGCGTTCGCCCTTACTAGCCATTCGTAAAAACTACGTTTAATAACCAATTTCTTTGCTCCTATTTCCTCATGCAGCTGCCCTGTTTACATGCTGAGAAGGGTTGTGTTTTTGGTTTTACCAAGACACGCTACGTGTGATGTTGACAGAATTGGGAATGCACCCGAGCATGCCACCAATGGATTGAAATATGAGTGACCAGCCCATTCGAGCCTCAGTAAAGAGTCTGAACCCATTCTTTTTACCCCTCGCCCACAGCTGAAGCGACTCGAAGAATTGTAAAATCTCTTTGCCGACCGAAACATGAAAGCAAAACCGTGAACATTCTGGTCGCCAATGCTCGGAGTTGTATGCGCAGCCCAAAATTAGGTACGAATGAATTTTCCGCAGACAGTTGCTGCTACCTAACCAGGACGGCATAACTGTAGCCTAATTCTAGGCGCTACAGTCGCGCTCGTTACCTTGACGGCAACTTTCGCATAGTTTTGCTTTCGTTCTCACATCCGGTACGCTTGCAGAGATGAATCTTCCGATTACTCCACCTACCAACATAGTGATAGTTTGCCAACTTTCTAGACCACCGCGTAATGCACTTTTCGCTCTACGGCCCACGTTTTTCTGCCGCTCTGCCGCGATGGGATGTCGCTTATTCTAAAATGGTTTTGCGCACTGCGAGATTGCGCAGTGTTTCATTGTTTGACGTAATTTATGGGGGCGAACAGCTGCCATCGCCATCAAGATTGTCGCAATCTGGGTATGCCGACCCAAACGTCTCTCGTCCTCTACGACTGCTGGACTCCAGTACCCGCAGCCTGGGGACGTTGACGGGGCCATAAGTGTGAAATGTGTATATTATTTTAATTCTGGTGTAGATGCAGTCAGATTTTTGTTGGAAAGGTCGTTAGGGCAGACAACGACTTATAGTTTGGTGACTAATAATTTTGACCCCTAAAAGGTATAACTCAAAAAACCTGTCGCACAGTCACTATTCAGCATAGGTCATGCTTTACGACCGACGGTTAGACCCCTGGTAAGCGCTGTCCAGTCTGAGCCCCAATTTCGAACGCCGAAGACTGTCGCGCGCAACGCTTTTTCCAAGTCTGACTTAACTATATCTGTCTGTTAGCTTTCACGCAGTTGGCATTGAATAGAATAAGGATTTTGGGAAATCACGTCGCGGATGAGCTCTTCGGGTCAACGGAATGTATTATCAAACCATCTGCAACGGCAACCCTTAAGCGCCAACAAGTGTCTATGATAAGCAGCAGTCACACGTTCGAGACCTAGTCCGTAAGCCTAGGCCGTAGTTGTATCCGAGAGCACCATATATCAAACAGATTGATCTCCAGCAGTCAAGGATCTCGTAAAGATTCAGTTCCACAACTGTGGAGCAAGATGACTTCGAACATGGCTTTATACACTTGAGTCTACTCGTGCTCAACTTCTCGGCGAAACTACAGATGCTTCTAGAAGTGACATTCCGCGCAAACAATTTGCAACTTATTATCTCATTCTGACATCGGCGAGTAGTCAGCACAGGGGAATCGAGATAGGCAAAACAGCCCACGGTGTCCAATCTCGACAGTTCTACCGCCGCGAGCGACGACTTCCATTGGCTGCCCCACAGAACGTACGCAGCAGCGGTCATTTGCGCGGGAATTAGTTCACAGTGGGACAGAATTACGCAGCAGCTACGACACTCATTTCTCCCTAATCCACCTTGTTCCGATGACAAGACAACGTAAAGCGACCGGAGATGGACGCGGGCGCAGTGGTTAACAGAACCAAACGCATCGTCTTCGCGCGCTACGCACGTCTTGATTCCTACTACGTGTCAGGATTCTGTAGGAGCGGCTCGAATCTCAGATAAGGGAGGGTGCCATAATTACAACCTTAAGAGGGAGTCGTTGCCGCTCAACTCCCGGTTCTGGGAAGGACCGTGTTATCCCGTCAGTTGACCATCTTCCAAGCCACGGCTCCTATCACGTTATAGTAGATTTAAGGGGAATGTGTGGATGTGCCGCGGGGATGGATTCCCCAGTGTCGGCCTCGCTCTCTATTCCTTTTCCCATGCGCCATTCTACTATCCGAGCCTGTCGGCCAACTAATGATTGGATTAGGCGCTGGGGTTGACGTACCGTGAAGGCCTACATATAAACCATGCTATAGGTGGTAGTAATCGCCTTGCGCGGACTGCGCTACCCGATAAATACGTGCCACAAGTCAGTATGAGCCCACTTTTGACCCAATGCATCTGCAACGCCACCTGTCGCGAATGTAGTCACAGACAAGTTCTCGAAAGAGTTACAAAGCAGGGCGTTTTGGTCAGCATAGTCGGGGTCAGCGACGAGGTTATGCCCCATCTGGACGCCCTAGTAGTTATTGCATCCTGTCGGCAGGTAGCGGTACTTGACAGAACGATCATGGACGTAGGATTCATAATTTTCATGGCATAACTTGCCATTCAGATGACCCCAGCAATGGTGATGCTATTTTTGGCGTGCAGGTAGCAAAATACTTGATTGCACCATGGCTTCCGAAGCGTCAGAATAGACATTTTTTGTCGTATTCCGTGAGGACCTGTATTTCGAATGGTCGCTGAGGAACGAACAATATTACCGACAGTCCTGTTCGAAGGGGAGCACCCCAGAACGGGTAATTTTGGCATCTCCTTTTTTCCTTTCGAGACCTGGCGCATTTCTCGCCCGATTTATCGAGACTATGCAGCTACCGACGATGCCTTACACCCATGTTTATTTTTTGGCAGAATCTTATCAATAAGGAGAACTTCGAAGCTCTGCCACTAGAGTCGAAAAGGAAGCTGATTCAATTACTTCCCATCTACGACCGAGTGCGACCGCCACCTGGCATAAGCCTGGGTGATGAGGCTGGTGAAGTTGCCAAGACCTCGCACTGTGATGGGAATGCCAGCGATGGTGACACCACCGCCACCTCCGTGCCCCGACTCTGGATCCACCCAACTGCTCTGAACAACGAGTTCCTCTCAAAGGCCCTGCAGGACTACTCTGCTCGGCAGCTCAATGGCGAATTCGTTCCCCGTCAGAATGGTCGATCTGGCTTGCGCAAGACGGTGGGCAACCGGTCTCGTTATGCTGGCCTCCCAGCAAGCCCAATTGCCACAGTGACCACGACCGTCCCAGTTACCATACCTTCTACCACCAACACCTCTTCCAGTTTCCAAAATGGCACTCCGAAACCGGCCTCTGTTTCAACCACACTTAGTCCTTCTCCGGGCGTAACTTCATTCGCTGTCACTGCCACTGCAACCGTCGTCAATAATTCTACGAGGGATGAGACTGATACTCTGTCTGAAGCGTCTGCCGGTATTGATCAGGTGCGTGTGTGCATGCTCTATTGTTAATCTGTTTCAAACTTCTATTGCGCCATTCTTTGGGCTTGGCGGGCCATCCCGCAGTGGAATGCCTTTTATCGTAAGTCCTCTTTTGTGCGGCTTCTGCACTTGGCGGGGGCAGTCTTCATCTACAAAACAAAGCCACTTTCCTAGTCATTTCTGCCAAATGTCCAACCGAAGGTCCACACGTCATTATTGCCGCTAGGTTTCGTTGCCAATAATCCTTATGTAGAGGCTTGGTCAGCCCACGAATGCGCCTTCGGTGTGTAATATAGAACTGGTCGTACAGCGGAGATCTCACGCATATACGCTGTATACGCTTCGCCGCGCCAACATTGCTTCTAGCGAGAGAGAATTCCCTTGACCAAGGAGTGTTTTTGAGTCACTATTTGTCTGGAATCTTGCGTTCATCCGTCTCGATTAGGATTACGTGCAGGTTGATCTGACTCGGCTCTTACGATCCGGTCCTGGACATTCCAAGAACCTATCTGATACCTGAATGAAATTCAAGGGGTCTATTAAGTACGATGAAAACTCGTTCCTGTATAGCGATGGATTTGGAGCTCTCTTTGACGAGGTTGACTTTCTCCTCGCATAAACGTTTGTTTTTTCAGTCGCCATTGCCTGTCGGTAGCGTCGACCAGAGAATATGTATCTGGATTGCACAGTCCTGACTGATGCGATAATCTGCCTCGTTTAGCAGATTGCTGTTTTAATTGCTTCAGAACGTGACAAATATAGCAGAAACCATAACCCTGTCAGCTGTGCCAGTAATAATGTTGGTGGAATATTTCCAATTGAAACTTTTCTCAAAAAGGCAGCAAAATAGCTGTGAACCAGTCTCCTGGAATTTCCTCAGGCCTGTTGTCTCTTGTGCAACCTGACACTAGTTGTTACGACCTGGCCTTTGGCACTCCTGCTGGCGATTCCTCCTCGCCAGGCGCCTGTTCTTTTACGGTAGGGGACGGTTGGCTAACATGGCCTTTCCATCCACTAGTTGTCCAAACTGATTGAAGTTGTTAGTGCCTAACGTATTAGTGCACCCAAGTCGTGGGCGCAATCAGCATCCGATGGAGACGCTGATATGAACTCGCAGGATTGATATGGGAAGACACACCGTCCTCATCTCGAGTTATCATTATTTCTTAATGATCTCGTTAGCTACTTCCGACGGCTCGTTGGGCAAGTGAGAGTATGCTCTTTGTGTTGCGATCCGTCGAACATCCCATACTATGGCCATATCTTAGCGTTTTTGCCGTCTTCCATGGACAATTTGTTTTGGCACAAGTTCTGCAGAAGGCCCCGTGATTGAGCCCTTGTGATTAGTCTGTGAGAGATGGCTTGTGTGGTCAGGGTAGAAATGCAGCCTTTCTAGTGACTTTCCGATGTCTCACCTTATCGTTTGCGGTCGCTCAGAGTGCGCTTTTAGGGTCCATTCATCCCCCGGAGGCTTGGAGGGAGACGAAGGGTCTCAATAACGCAAAAAACCTGTTGCTGTGTGAAACCAGGAAGTAACCGAGCGTCCGAGGCGGCAACACTTGCTGTTTCTGAACGTACGTGCACAGAGAGCTCCAATCTTTCCGTAGTCCAGCTTTTGCCAGTCGCAAATCTCAGCTTCCTGCCTACAAAACCTTAACTGTCTTGGCCTGCAAGTAACCGGGCATTTTGTAGTTTCCTTTAGTTATCGCGTTAGGCATTTTCGTTCGTTGTAAAAGTTAATGCTATTAATGAATAGCTTTTACAGGCTGGAGTGTGCAGAACTCTTGACTTTGCTATATCACCGATTGACAAAACGTCATCTTTGTGATACCCTTACCTGCGCGACCACTTTAGTGATCAATGCCGACCATATGACTCCGTCTGACCACACTGCTTACCGATTCCTCCGTGGATGAAGCCCTTCGCGCCCTTGTCATCCTTAGTGGCTAGAGCATAGGGGGCAATCACCACATTGGTCAATGATCCCTTGGATGAACGTACAACACCCTTTCGCTGACAGTTTGTCAGGTTGTGCCCTCCTGAACATTGTACCCGTGATGATGTGATGACTCGAGGCTTTTGTAACTTCGTTACTATAAAGTAGATGGACTTCAGCGCTGGCAACCCGGATCCGTCTCAGCAACCAGCATATAACTGGGGTTCTAAGGACGATGCGATCTGCTGCATTGAAGACCGCGAATACTCGTCTATTCCGCAAGCTTCAATGCTGATTCGCTGTCAGTACAGTCAGTGATCGATCTCATGGCATGTCAACCTAAATTCTGAAGTGCAGTTTAGATTAGTAGGGATTGCCTACGTGGGGTTGTAATATTAGTATTAATCACCATGCAACATGTAATCACAAGGTATTTCAGTCATGTCAGGATATCGGCTTTGGATGCACTTCTCAGCTGCCTTCAAAAACGGTACTCGGCATAAAATGACCGCTTGAATAGTGTGGAACTTTTCTAGCGATTGTTGGTACCCCTATAAATGTAAATGTGTTTCGAAGAAAACATGCACAAAGATATGGGTTCCTCCACGCATTTGGTAGAAAATCACTTCTTCAAATTTTGTACTCGAGGAAAGAGTTTTAAAGGTTTTTTTCATTCGCGAATGATAGGAATGGACATTTCACGGTCTTAAAATCTCACAATTACAAACTTTTCAAAGCCAGAATGCACACTTTCTTGGAGTACAAAATTTGAAGGAGACGCGATTTTCTACCAAATGAGTACAAGAAGGAATATTTTGACTAGACTCATGGGATATATTTAA
This sequence comes from Spirometra erinaceieuropaei, assembly GCA_902702965.1. NCBI lineage: Eukaryota > Metazoa > Platyhelminthes > Cestoda > Diphyllobothriidea > Diphyllobothriidae > Spirometra > Spirometra erinaceieuropaei. Next base: position 122,850 of record CACRXP010000036.1, on the reverse strand, counting down.
GTTCATAAGGGCCTTGAGGATAATTGGGGGGAGGGGGGGAGGGGGACGCATTCTACTTAAGTCGCCATCTTCCACCGAGAGCAATTTTTGTGGACGGCAGAAAAGAAATGCATTCGAAAACCGGCATCCTACCGTGACTGAAACCTTTTTGGGAAACCATGTTGGCCCATAGTTTGAAATTACCTATTATGAAAGTTTGGGAAGTAATCTGTTTCTTGCGCCTGCGCGCTTAATTCTTCAGTCGGGCAGAGGGTCGGGCTGACTTGAGGATGACAGCAGCGCGTCACCTGGCGGTAATGCTAATCCCCGATTGCTGCAATCAGCTGTTGTCCCTGCTTTGCCCTTAGTCTGCTGGTCATTAGTAAAGCAAACACTTCTATTCCCCTAATACGTTTGGGTCTCGAAGTATATAATTTAGTTCTCCTGTTCATAAAGGAGATCACTCCCCGATTGTTAAAATTCGTAGTGAAAAGCAGACGAACTAGTACGCTTTCTTTCGCCTACTTCAAATCAATTACGAGCACAAGGGCTTACTATCCGCGACCAGCCTTGGTTCGAACTCAAGACTTAAGTCCGTCAGTAATCGGAATTAGCCTTCGTTCTTCACCGTCTCTTACGCCGCTGACATTGTCAGTCTCCATGGCGACTAACCTCTACTACCAATTATATTTTTGCTAATTTCGAACTGCTCGTGGCATTATTCTCCGACGGTCGTACGCTCGAGTTACGAAAAATGTGTTTTGCTCGTATTTAATGACGTCAACTCAATTGCTTCTGCCTCCACGTGACTGCTATCTGGTGTGGTAATAATATTTTATACGTCTTTCTGCAGGTAAAGCTAGCGCCAAGACTTCGCTTCGGGCGTACACTGTTCCTATTTTGTGACCTTAAATGTAGCAGCACCGCAGTTAGTGATTTACAATGACGGCTTTGGTAGTAAATAACGCCCTGCTCTGCGCCACGTCGGTGCAGCGAGGGTCAACGTGCTGGGTAGGCATGTTGAAAAGCAATGTCCTTAGGCTTGCCTTTTATTATGCCGTTTTGTTGCCTGTATTTTGCTCTCCACCATTATGGACTAAGTAATATATTTGCAAATTTCTTAATCATGCAACCCCACTGTTAATCACGTAATTTGGTGTGGCAGCCGTGCGGTCGAGCAGAAATACATTTTACGGTTGTTGAAAATGCACGCATCACACTCAAACTTGATTCCTTGATTAATCGTGCACTTTGCTCCACTTCCCGATGCTCTTCCTCACCCATCCTTCTCCTACACATCCTGTTCAAGATGTCAACTTAAACTCTTCTATCCTCTCTCTCTCTGGCCTCTTTTGTTGATAATGGCAGCTAACCAAAGCACGATATACGATCTGATATCAATGAACTATGTACGTGTTGGTCAAAGCACTGACTAGAATCCACAACAGGCACTTCAGACGGTAAAGACCATTTAACAGCGGTCACCGTAAGACGGAACGTAATCTCACGTTAATCATTGTACATCACATCGGCCTTCCAGAATCTCCCTAATCACCCCCGTCAACTTTACTCCGGAAAATAATAAATATTTGCATTATGTTCCATGCTTCATAAAACGCCGGCTCAAGTTTTTCGGTACCGGTTGATTACCGTCAATAAGTGCTTCAAACACCGCCTCAAACATTGGCTGAGCTGGTATTCAAACTACGGCTGTACAGTCAGTCAGGTCGGCTAAATTCTAGTCGGTCCAAGGTTCCACGGTTGGGCTCAAAAGAGCAGGTTGATGCATGATGCTGAAACTAGCAGCGCCCACTGGTCAAAGCATATTCTCGTTCGCACACGCCCGGAAGTTTGCATCTTATCTGCACCAAAAATTATCACGCGCCAGACGCCTTGGTGTCTCAAAACTGCGAAAACCGAGCACCGCGGAGGTCCTGAGCATACAAATCTGGCCTCGCTTTCCGACCCCAGGTTGAAAGAAATGGTAATAGCGAATAGGCGTTATTGAAATAACGATTCCACGAGGCAGCTGCGAAGCTCCTTGTATTAACCAAATGGTGCCTCAGTTACGGAGTCAGCTAAGGAATTTTGCAATTATCTGTTCAGACGAATCGAACCAGGTACACCAACGATGATTATTTTCAGCAACTTAAAATGATAGCAAAGTCGGCCAGAGATGATCGTGAAAGCTACTGGGCTAAAGTGGTAAGCCATACGGAGCAGGTCTCAAGCGTCGGTGATACTGGGAGACTACCAAGTTGTTTGCCAAGCTGGTGGTAGGCCCTCTGCACTTAATGATTCTATTCGGCCTTATTGCTGACAAGTCTGCCAAAGTAGAACAGGGGTGTGATGACCCCTAAAATCCCTTAAACTTTGGTGACCAACCCATCACACCATCGCTGTCGCGTGTACAGCAGCAAGCTGCCTCTAGGGGACAGTACTTCCGTTGAGGTCTACAAGTCTTGTGTCGACACTGGCTTCCTGACTCCATGAATCGATTGAGCCAATGTAGTGAGATGAGATTGTTTCTGCTGAGTGGGGCTCGGACATCCTTGTGCTTGTCGTCAAGAAGAAAGATAATACAAAGTGCGAGAACTATCACGGCCTCATATGCGTTGCTGCAAGGGTCATCACCGTTGTAACTCAGGCAATTTCAGAATTCTCATGCAGTAAAACGAGACCGAACTAACTCGAGTTTCGGGAAGATGTGGATGGATCAACCTGCCGTTTGGCCACTGCCACCTGAGAACCATCCTTGGAGTAATGTTAACTGACTTGATTTCGAAGGAGACGGTCTGAGATCGCTGCAAAACTGTCACGAGGATATCTCGAAACATCTAAGAAAGGACCACTGAGGTGGTTTGGGCACGCTCTTCGTCGTCCGCCTGCTGAGCTCAGTGCTGCTTCCCTCGATCCGACGCCGTTGCCTACCCAGAGGCGTCCAAGAGGGGGCTAGCATAAATCCTGCCTCGACACATTTCATCAAGACATGGAAGGGGTTCGTGGAAATGATTTATCGGGCTGTCAGTATTCGCTACCCCAGATCGTCATGCGTGGACAGGCACAGTTGGTGACATCACCAAAGCACGCTAGGTCAGGCATGGTCACAGCTGCGCCAGGTCTAAGTCTACGTTCTTTTCCAATTAGAAAGAATTTCTCGCGTGAAGTTAAAAAAAATTAATTAGCAGGCAAAATGAAAATCTAATTTCCACACCTCCCATTGCTCGCTTTTCGTATAACATCTTTCTAGTCGCTTTTTGAGAGGCGTGTATTTTTTTTCTATAGACTTTCAATACCTATGTAAATTTAACCGTAATTCCCAGAAGAAATGGGCGAAAATTTATTGTGCTTATTTAAGAGGAAATTACGCCTGCCAATGTAGGTAATGGAAAAACAGTCGGTGTCGCACCTATTAAGTATGGCCTCATGCCAGCTTTCGCAAATCTGACTCGTGTAATGTGAAGGACCAAAAATCATGCAGCCCAATAGAGACTGCACCCATGTCTGTCTCTAAATGTTTTGACATCGTCTTGCTATTGGGGAGCATTGGGAAGAGGGAGTTAGGTCTCGTTCATTATAACCCAAATCTTGTGTGTCACCGCTACCGATCACGGTACTTTTGGTCCTCGTTGAGTTCTAGAGACCAACTGTCAGCTTAGTCGATGCGCTAGACATGCGCTCAATGTCTAGTCGTTGGTGTGATCCATCTCTCTATTTAGATAGCTTCAATTTTCTCATAAATCCGTCAACAGTTTCTTGATGGACTATGCGAAGGCGTGCCAACTGAGGGTCAGTTTCACGCCAGTCACTCATTCAGGCCAGTATTCAAGAGGGTGATGGCCTCCCCATTCGAGTTTTGCCCTTTGACAGGACCATTATTTTTATTCATCTCGCCCCCTTTTCGCATGTTGCGGGTTAGATTTTTCTACCACCCTGATTCGCTGTGAGCCGAATGTTCCTCGTATACATTCATTAAACTATCAGAAGTGGTCATTTGTCATACCACTTAGCCAATCAATCACCTATAAGACTCCTTGCCGCCAAAGTACGCGCGACTGCGAGCATCACCGATATGCTCGCGCAATCAACCCCCTTCGGACATATAAATCCTTGATTATTTTTAAAGTCATGCACATGTACACGTACCTTCCAAAGCACACTGATCTTATGCTTTCTTTTCTTTAGGCGTGGGAGTCTGTACCAAAGGCTGGTTCTGCGAACCTGTTTCCTGGTCTGCATAACAATGACCTGGGCCTCGATGAAACAGCCACTAGACCAGACAAAAATCTACCTACCGACACTACACTTCCGACATTGCCCTCCCCGACTGCTGCTGTTGGTACTATCGTGTCTTCAGTCAGTAGTGCTGGCAATCGCAAAGGCACCAACGGCGTCAAAAGAACCCTCACAAAAGGCCAACTGAAACAGCCAGCTAAGGCAGAAATGGAGGAAAAGGGGCAACCAGCTGACTTAAGCGCTGTTCGGCGGATAACCACCCGCCTCAGTCGGAAGCGAAAAGCTTCCGCTCCTGCTGCCGCTACTGCTGCTTCTCCCGTAGTATGTGAGACCAAAGACGAGACCGTCCTTTCCAATTCTACCTCCTCATCGCCTTCCAGACCGGGGACGTTACTTCTGCCGTCCAAGCTCTTTCGTATCGGTACCCGCCAACGAAGACGGTTTTCTTCTATCACTGCCTCCTCCAATCGTCCTGCCTCACTCGCGGATGACGAACTTGATGATGATGAGGAGGCGGATGAGGAGAATGAGGGCCCCCACAACACCACCCAATCTCCCTCAACCACTACCACATCCGAAGGCTACAGTCCGGTTGAGCTGGAAAACCGCAAACTGTTTTTCTCTCCTGCCGATGCCACTGCTACGGTCTCCTCTGTTGTATCCGGTAAAGGCAAGTCAAGTCGCATCGATTGGCCCGCTAAGCCCACTACTAACGCCGTGCTCACGCCCTCCCGTCGCTTGAACAGTTGTCAGGTAGAGTTCTCAGTTTTGTATGTGTTCTGTGATTCTGTGTTCCATTGTCTTTTTTGTGCACACGAATCAAACGCGACGTGTTTTATAGGGTTCCTAAAAGTCAGTAAGGAAGTAATTAGGGGACAAAGTCTGGTATTATTGAGAGATATAATCAGATAATTTCAGCGGGCTCCGAAGCTCTCTAAAAATCGACCGGGGCTTGAATATCCCGTCAGATAGAGTCTAGCAAATAAAGGCTAAGATGGTGATTAATGAAGTGACATGGCGGATTTCTTTTGTAAGCTTTTCAGCAACACAAAAACATTTCATTTTAGCTGGTACCAATGTTTCTTCTCGCTTTTCACAACTTATGACTGTACATAGATTCAAACCTAGGGTGCTCAAGTGCCCGGAGTTGGGGTATCACTGGTCAGTTACTCTCTTTCGAACAGACTGTGCCGCTGCTAGACCAAACGGGGCAAATTCGCACATGCCATGTTATTGGGGTTTCGCTGAGTTATTACGCATACATATTGCGGCACGCGCTACACTGAGGGTCACTCCACTAAGTCTTATCCTCAGTGGGTTTGGCTTGACAAACTAGTGGTGGATGAGAGAGGGAAGGGATGGGTCCGATATCGAGGCGTCCCATATATCCATAAAACTCATTCCCTACCAATAACAAGTCGGTAGGGCTTGAAACTATCATGACGCGCCATAAGTTGTGATTTGGAGGGCTGACGGTCGAATTAGACCCTATTGAAAGTCGAGGGTCTGACTGCAGTGGCCCCTCATCGTAATTTCTTCTGCACCCTTATGCGAAATCCAAGACATCCCTAGCGAGGGGAAAGTATGGAAGCTCTCGGTGAAGTGCACCCAAGGTAAACTGAAAAGCTTAAGAATACCAGTTGTGTAGGAAAATTACGGACTCGGAATTTTTTAAAGCATCATGCCTCATGTTCCTTAAGAATGAATGGTTCGGAAGATCTCACTGCTACAAGAGAAAAATTAGAGAGTAAGACTGGCGTGCTTCCTGTTTAACTCTATATAGTCTGCGTGTTCAGATGATATAAATGTATGCAACTCAGCCACTTACCGTTTATGAATGGGATCACAGAACTGGGCCGTGAAGATCACCGAGTGCGAGCCAGGGTGCCAGGACGTGTGACTCGTTCCGTCATTATAGTCATATAAACGCCATGCAATGGGAGATTTAGGTTTTCCAACCAACGCTCTATGACATCTGGTGGGTAAGGGCCATTTGTCGGCCCCCCTCACCCCCGAGGGAACACCTGAATAGGAACCTCCCCGTGGTACAGGTGGTTATGCACTAAATTTCAGGGAAATTAGCGTTAGAGCTAGCGTCAAAGTAAATGCAGGGTTAAGGCCAAGATTAGGGCTACACTCAAGTTTTGGTAAGGGCACGGGAGTGGGTAATCTTTCCAGAAGTTAGCGCAAAGCCACCTGTGTTTGGTTAGGGGGGGGGGACTCTCCTATTACCTTGTCCTGCCGGTGTGGTGAGGGGTGCACATAGATGACCCTCCCGGTGTTCACCAAAGATATGTGTGGACAGAGAAAGTGGGAGTAAACGTGTCCCATGCCGCTGCGGCAACTTGTCAACCGTAGCCTCGCATGAGCAGCCACAGGCCGTTTTTGCTTAAATAATTAATCTATTTTCAAGTTTACCATCCTAAAGTGCTCAAAAATTAAGATGCGTTATCGGGACTATAGATAAATTAATGTAGAGAAATTCAGTCGGTAGGACCTCGATTTTTGTTTCAGATCACGCTAACATGTACCCTCCAGTGAATTTACTGATGATACACGTTTTTCGAAATTTAAAATGTCTTTGCACACAGTTGGACTCTGAAAACAAGATCAGGACGGAAGGTGAAGACGTCAATATATTCTATGAAAAATCAGTCATTTATTGGACCAACCAGTTCTGTGACCTTTTTACCTGCCAACCGTTAGAAGGACAGAGACGGATGTGGCGGCATGCCTAGAAGCGACTCCGGCTGCGCCAGCCACCTGTGCCCTCTCTCACCTCCGCCGTTCTTGACCGTCTTGACACTGGGTCCAGCCGGGGGAGGATGAGAGAGTTTGGTAGATGTTGCGCAAGTCTACATTCACTGAAATAACCCACGCGCAAGTCACCGTGCCTGCTCTCAGCTCGCTGTGGAGCACACTGGGGAAATCGTCGGCGACAACGGTCAAACTGTCGTGTAGACCGTATTCCCCTCAGAGCTGGCGCTAGAGTCCGTCATTTTCGTCCAATTAATTCTGATGTCGTCAGTATGCGCAACCCAGAATTTCCAGTGCTGTGGCCTAGATGTCGTACAGTCCCGTCGTTGGTCATAACGTTAACACTCCCAGAGTAATGGTTCGTCCAGCAATCCGCAGCACATATCGCGTTGATCACGCCCCCTGTCGAGGACGCAAGAGCGTTTGCATCCACACTGTCTGCTTTATTCGGAAGGTGTAAGTAGGTACTTGTTACGCTGACCAGTAAGAGATGGAGTCTATTACTGTCGCAGTTGTCGATCTCTAGCTGACCTATCACATCCTGCCAGGTAGAGTGGTCTGTGTCAACGTGGACACTGAAGTCACCAAGAACAGTCCATGTGTTATCTTGCGGTCCAGCTGCTAGCGGGGCGTGCAAGTCGACGTAGCATTTGCTCTCTAATTTTCGTGGCTTGCCATTTAGGTGGCGGATTTGCTCCTGCGGACCAGCTGTCTCATGTTCATGAGGCGATCGTTTATGTCCTCTGTCAGGCAGGAAAGCCGTCTCACGAGTCATTGGCAGCGAAGACATCTTTGGCGTCCCGTCGCTCTGCCCTTTAACGGCTGTTCCAGAAAAGGATTATCGATGTGTTTGGCCGGAACTGTCGGTGTACTGCGCCCCCCGGAATACTGCTATTCAATCATCTCAGACGGCTGTCGGATTCCACCAGGGGCCGCGACTTTGCTTTAGTAGGAAAGCGGCCCGAATCAGCCTGGACCGCCTACGTGATTGCATGCCGCCCTCTGCATAGGACATTTCTGTTTAAAAGCGGGTAGGGAAGGCGGAAAAAATGAAGGTACTGCTGGATGTTGACACACGCCATAAACCCCTATCCGGTTTAGCCCGCCCGTCAAATACAGTTGTCGGGATGTGGCCACCGCTCATCACACGTCCTCAAAAGTTCCACAGCATTTAAGAGACCACCGTTCTTCAAGGGGTGTATAAATTGTCATCTACTTAACGAAAACTAAACATCCGCATAACTCATATATTACAAGGCACCCATGTAAGGCTAGATATTATTGTGCGTAAGGAGGAGACGTGCATCAGGATAGAATAATAAAAAACTTATAGCAGGTAGGAAATATAAGCAGTAAGCTATGTTGTATTGGTCCTTACAGGATAATGTAACTCATGAAAAATGACGAGCAAAGTGCATTTGATCATGCAAAATATGTTTCTAATTCACCAGGGAAAAGTTTGCGATTTTTGGCATTAAGGTGTCTTACTTTGTATTTAGGCAGTTCACAATGTTACTTGTCCTAGAGCACATCTGTGCATTTGATTGTCTTTCCCTACCAAAAGGCATTAATTCAAACGGGGAAAATTGTTCAAAACAGCCTTTGACTACTTCAAACAAATTCCTCAGTCCGCTTAAGTCAGGCGAGACAGGCTGTTGATAAGGTATTAATTAAAAAAACGGAATTCATTTCTTTGAAAACTGTTATTTGAAAATTCGTGTAACTTTATGCCCGAAAAAACAGTAGCAATGCCTCTAGGAAATCTTCTGTCTTGGCATCTGTTTCTTTTTCTGGCATGTACAAATGTTCTGCGTCAGGTGACCTATCGCATGAAATGTGCCTAAATTAATGAGAAATCTCTAACCAATCTGAAACCAGACCGAACACGTCCACTAAAGCACCAAACGAATAATGAATAATCTTCAGTTAATTGAGAACACAAAATAAGTATTACAAGCGCTATATCATTGGTGTGAAAGAACAATTGTTTAAGGAAATCAGTTTTTAAGCTCGACAAGTCTTACTTCCTAAGAATCGAAGCCAAACTACTCTCCTCTAAGCGAAAAAAACGCACGGACGCGCAACCTAAGTCCAGAACAGTTATTAACGTAGAAAATTGTCCGAATATCGAGTAACATAGATTTCCGCTCAAATATGTGAACATTTTGCCTGATAAAATGACACATTTTCTACACCAAAAAGGGCATTTGCCGGAAGAGGCTGGACAAACGAACAAAATGCACATCGTCTTAGTTGCCTAAAATTATCATATCAGTCCCCGTCATCACGTTTTATGGGTTTGCTCACATACTATATGAGCGATCTTGAAAAGGTTCGCCGTCAAACGACAATATCAACCTCTGAGCACATGGCTAGGTACTACTTGGGTGGTTTGGCTTCTGCTGATATGTAATTTATGAACGTAACAAACATAACATTGACAGTTTGAACAATGTTCTAGTATCTATATGGTTATTTAATGGTGCATTTGTAGTCGTAGAACGAGCAAATATAACGAAAAGGTTTCCAGTATAAAAAGAAAAGAGTTGTACTTCGTTGGGGGCGAAAGATTTATCAATGTCTGTCAGGACAGAATGCCCGTATTCGTATCTTACTTTATTTCGGGAAAGAAAACGTCAGCGATATCGCCATGAAAGCACTTTTTAGAGGGAATTTATTGCAGAAGATCTCCAAATAACCAAGAACATGTTCGTCACAGGCCTTCGCTGAGTTCGTTCTCTTCGGCGATCAGATTTCTTGTCTGCGTGAGTGCACAAATATGACTTAAACTGCCATTTTCATAAAAAAAAATAATGCCAGAAAACCCACTGTATATGGAGAAACTTTTTAAGAATATTTTATTTCGAAGGTTTTGATAGGCACACTACGGAACCCTGCTTTTTGTCCAGTCGATTGAAAGCACTGAAGCCAATCAAGTATTCGCTGACACCGTCGCGAAAAACCGCACAGAAATTTGAGGGAAAAAAGTACGTTTAATAGGTAGAAAATGATATGCACAGGATTGCGGCTGCTAGTTCTATTCGACTTTTTATCAATGACCGGCCTCTCGACATGCGACCTCGTGAAAACTTTTATTCTTGTGACGTTCCCATTCGCGAAGTGTTGTAAATCCTCTTTTCCTTAGCCAGCCGCATCTCGAACAATGCAAAAAGGAGAAAAATACATCGAGTTATTGCAGAACCATTATGAAGCATACAACCAAGCATCCGGCAGTTGTCTACTTGCCCACCTTCATTATATGCTAATTTTTGAGGGCCTTTACTCAGGATGCATGCGATACGAAAAGGCTTTTCTAAACTTTGTGCTTATGCTGTTTTACTTACTCGGATGTTTGCATGGACGGACCTTGCGAGCTTTCACAGTTTGAGTTTTCGCATTTGACACGAATATTGGAGCTTTGTACCTAATCCTCCGGAATGGCCGGTGATTGGCATCCTCCTTGCCAGATTAACAATACAATCATTGTGTTGTTTACCTCTGTACCGTTTTGGTCTGCGATGCTCAACCATTGACTCGCTACAAAGTGGCATTTCTAATATTGAAAATACCTGCTGGCAACACCTGTAGCTGCCTTTCTGCTGCTGATTTCCGCGTCCGTTCAAGATTAACGGCACAAGACAACTGTTTTGTCTTACTCATCACACGTTTTGATTGAAATAAGTGATAACATTTCTCGGATATTAGTTTTTTTATGCGATTACGTCTTACATGGTAGAGCCAACTACTTTCGACTATGTATTTTTGACCATAGAATCGAGCTAGAGCGGTGTCACTTGCTCTCATTTGATGCCATTCATTCTCCACAGTCACATTTTTGTGCCTGTATTCTCTAAGCAGCTTGTTCAGCCGATCTGCCACTGCTTTAGCTTGCGAGTTCTGTGCTGGTCTATAAAATTCTCTGCCATCAAGCAGTGTTTTAGCTTTTTCATTATAGTCCTCTCGGTTCATCACGACGGTCGATCCTCCCTTGTCAGTAGACAAAATGATAATTTTGTTGTCCTTCCTCAGTCCCCTCGTCGTTTTTGACTCACTCTGCGAAATACACTGGCTTGGTTTGTGTGTCATCAGCAAGGAGGTAACAGGTTGTCGGACAGAGTGTTTCTTGTCAGTTTTTTCACTTCTCACAAGCATAGCTTCCAGGGCTGCAATGAGGTTGACAGGACCGGCCTCTGCAGTGTTGAAACAAGTTTTATGTCGTAGAACTCGTAGTTGCTGTCCTGTTAGCTGCTTAGGCGAGAGGTTGTGGACCAGGTTTGAGCCTGCCATGCCTGGATTCGTCGTCCACAAGTACAAGTACAGTACAAGTAAGTTCCCGTGCCTGTTGGTTGTAGCTTAGTAAATTTTCGTTCCTAAACATCTCTCTTCTTGGCCTGCCTGTGGTGTGTTAGAGCGGAGATCGTCTTCCCAAAGTCCGCGGCGATAGAATCACCGTGAGTGCGGACATACTGTTCTATTCTTCTCGATATTAGCCGTGTATTTCTGCAAACGCCGGTGACAGTCGCCTATCAGAACTCTCGTCATCTGTTTTTCAAACCACCTCACAGCGTCTCTTCCCATAGCCGCAACAACTGGAGTCTTATATCTCAGGCATCGTGGGGTTAGTTCGTCTTGGAGACATCTGTGCAGAAAACGTAATTGTTCGTCTGTTGCTGCCTCCCGTATGGAGAATATCCCCCAGTTGCGAGCTGTCCAAAGCGCATGGCGCCCGATTTTTTTCGTTTCTCGAAGTTTCCTGCTCAGTGCGCGAGTTCGCACCTCTGGATTCGTGCGTTCTACGTTTACCATTGGCACTAATATGCACCTAATCTATTTTACTTCCACCTTAAGGCATTTATTTTGATGACAGTGTGTGCAAGTAAGTCAATATGCCAAAGAACAGTCAGCTTTAGTTCGAATCGTCAAGTATTTTTGTCACCCACTTGATTTTGCTTGCCTGGTTGCGGTTGAAGAGTGCCTTTAAAATTGTCTGATAACTGAAACCTTTGATGTGGCACTCGGCAAATCCTTACTGTCATTCGAAAGGTTTGCTAATCAGGGTTTCGTCTGAGCACCAGTCTTGTCTCCTCATATCTATCATTTTGAACTATTGTCTCCTTAGGCTCACCGCCATTGCATATTGTGCTGCTCAATTAATTTTCTATCCGCACTGAAAGTGCTGTTTTGTCTGTTTTTGCTAAACAACCCACTCATTCTGCACGACAGTAGTCTTGGCGAACGTTGAGGTAGAATAGTTTCGTAAGCGGAGTTGTGCTGGACCGCGAAGTGGTTTTGGTGGACTTCGGCGCAGCCTCTGTGAACCCAGGTTTTGCTGCTGCCACACACGCCGCAGGGGGCATATCAAGCTATGTGATCATCTCGTTGATTGTATGGGGATGACCCGGGGGGCTTGTCCAGCAAGTAGGTCGGCAGTGGCACGAAAGTCCTACTTTCACGAAGAGAATATTCTACTCCAACCCTACCTGGCGCCCGGTTCGAATTTAGCCTGAGGAAGCTACACTGAGCGCAGCGGCCACGCTCTGGTTAATAGTCTGACGGGATGGCAACGCCAGACAAAGGTCGCCCTGGTGACTCTTAAACGTTTTTCGATGTGTGCAGCTTCTTTCAGTCAGTAGGGCTCTGTCCGTCGCCATGGTCCATACGTAGGCGGGACCTTTAACCAGGTCAGCTACTGAGTCGTATGTAATCTGTCGCCATGGCGCGGCAAGTCGATGAGTCAAGTGCAACACACTGACTTTCGCTGTGTTTGAGATTTGTCAATCCTGTTGTATCCATTGGCTGTGAGCTCTGTAAACTCTTTTCAGTCAAAAACGATTTCAGGTTTGACCACTTAAGCCAGAACTTCGGATTTTGTTAATACTAGGAATATCTATTTCTGTCCACCCTTCCTGTTGACGAAAATGCGTCCTACCGTCAGTTAGGATTTTAAGGATTCGAAAGCTCTTTCGAGCAGTCCAGTCTCCTAATCAGATGCGGCATTTTACTGAAACCACCGGCAGTCTGTTGCCACGCCTCTTTACCGTCATTTCAGGTACATGCTTATCGTTTCCACTTGTCGATTGACAGTTCCAGATGCCGTGAGCTTGCGGAGTTCTCCGTGAATGATGAGGATAATGGTGGTTGCGGTGGGGTGCGGCAAAAAACAAAAGTAACTATCTGCGCATCCGTCCTTTACTATCCACCGACAGAGACCTCGAAATTTTGGTGGTAGGTAAGCCACACCTTGCCTCGAGGGATCACACCTTCAACCCCGTTCTGCATTGTTGGATCTCGGCTCTAACTTGTTTCGGAGACAACCGTCTTGTCCGCGCATGCATTCCGAAGAGAACACCTCCCTTTTACTTTAGATGACGGCCTCGACTTTTTTCCATTTTCTCCTTAATGTGGTCGATGAATTCGTGGTGCAGGGCTTACCTGTACGTACATTTCCGGTTGTTACCCGCAGTTGTTTCATTTCTTATAGGCTGAAGGGCGTCAGTCGCGCATAATCGCTCTTCTGCTATCATCCCCATCATAAACACCACTGTCGACGTTGCCAAGACAACGAAGTCTCTCACCTGTCGGTAGGCGATGTTCCATGCGGGGTGTAGGTTGTTGACAATGAAAGCTTTGCCTGAGGTTTTTGACACTCCAGGCGTTGATTCCTTCTCCACTGGGCCTTCGGTGTTTAAGCTCTTTTAACGAGTTTATTAACCCCGAATAACTTTAGTTCATGACAGCGGCTTCTCGTCCAATTTTTGCATTTAACGGGCAAAAAGCACCTAGTTCTCCAAGCCACAGTCGCCGGGCTGATTGCGAAATATCTCCATTTTGGGTGGTCTATAGTCACCTTAAAACGTTACACAGTTTCACTGCTATGGTAAGAGGCGCTCACCGATCGTTTTTACGAAACTCACTCGTTCAGTTGTGCGTTACAGGCTCTCTCTCGAGCCCAACCAACGCCCTCCTACCATTGTATATTCCCGATCGAAAACCAACAGGGCAACGGCCTCGTGGCGCAGTGGTTAGAGGCGCGGACTTCTAACTAACAGGTCGCGAGTTCGAGTCTCGGGTGTGTCACACTTCGGGCGTGGGTATGGCTGGCTGACGGTGGCTAATAAGCCAGAAATGGCCATTCCAGTCTCCCTTGTCTTTGTTGGTAATGCCATTATGCCAGTTTCACTATTTTCTGCGGCGAGGGCACGGTTTATGGCCGGGGTTACTTACTCCGGGGAACATTTGTGTCGAGCAAAAGAGCTGAACATCTAGGCACTTCGTGGTATCACAAATTTTGATGCTCTATATCACCACCAATTAAAAGGGGACACTATTTCTTTTTACCATTTAATGATAATAGTGTCGTTAAAAGGCCAATCGGCCACTTTGACTACAACTATTTTAGAGTAAGGAAAAAATTGGCTATTTCTTCGCTCCTTCACTTCCGAAGGGGCGTAGATGATTTCCGCGTAAGACATTGATTGCAAGTGCTTTGAAGCAGACAATCCTCACCATCTAATGCAAACTCCTTTTCCACGCCCATCATGTTTCGATCGCAAGAAACAGTCACAGCACAGCTGGAGGTGTACGTGGGCACAGTTGCCAGCCTGTCATAAAACCACATCCTGTGCCTGCCTCCATAACTCGAATCTCACATCCGTGGGGTTTGCCCTAAGGTTACGTTAAGAGCCATTTCCACCTGACCCTCTGTCCGGAAAACTGAGTTATCCACTAGGTAGGCAACGTTCTAAGCCACGAACTTTAACGCATGATAGGTTCAGAGAGTTTCTGCTGTGTACCTCAGCTAGTACCTTGCGCGCGGGATTAGTTTCGAACGCTCCTCGCTACAATTATGAACAAGTCTCAAGTCTGGGTTAAGTCGGCAGTAAATTCGATCAAAAGCAGTTGGTGACTTGGCGTACTGCGACACGTACGACCGAACTATTTGACGCCGCGGGTTTTTGGGGTCCGATCATAAGCCCATGCCATGTTTTGACCTTACGTTACATCAGCCATATTAATAGTATTTTTTCTGATAGCGGTTTGGATGTAGTTTCCAGTAGTGCACCCTCCTCGTACCTTTGAAAAGACATATATTACACGAACCCGGTAAGTCATGTTTTAATACCAAATGTGGCCATTATCTTACCTCCTACACTAGACAAAAACAGTCATCTGTTAGGCCATGGGCTAAAGTAAAAAGCACGCTCTGTGTTTTTGTTGAGAGCAAAGGAGGCTTCTGACCTGTTCCATCACTCCTAACCTTGATTGAGGCTCACTTCAAATTCGCAACACCATGCGTAAACTATAAATATTTGTGCTTCTTACAGTTGATATTGTCACGCATGCTCCTTTACTATAGACCCTGTAGTTTGCTTACGCGTGCAGTAGAACGGAGCAGAAGGACGGTGGACCTATTTATAAACCAGCGTAGAAATGCATAATTAAAATTTGGTCACAGGTGCTCGCGTACCAATTGATGAAAGCCTTCTTAGAAGCTCCTCTGTTCTATTTTTTTTGGGGACTAGCTTTGGGATTTTTTATAGCGACTTCTTTTCAGGTTACTTATGGGGCAAAGGGCAATCAGTAGTGCTGCTTAGTCCAGACAATGAAAAAACTGCTATACTCCACATATAGCCTGGTGGAAAACGTCTTTTAGTTTAAACCCAAAGGCAATTCAAAGATGTGCAGACGGCCAGCTGTGCCCCAGCAGAAGTAACAAGCTAAGGTCACTTCCTGTGCAGACTTTGAAAACGTACTTGAAAAACAAGCCGACTTTCTAGCAACCTTAAAATCTGCCTTCTGCCGCTTATCACTTTTGCGAACATACAAAAAGATCCGGTTTTTGAACAGGATCTGGAAAGATTCTACATTGTAACCGCCAACAGAAAGGGCGAATCCCCATGGGGATGATGTCATGAAAAACAGGACTTTCGCCGAAAACTGAAAAACCGAGGTTACTTACTCTGGGAAGCAATTGCGCTAAAATAAAGTAACCGACGATATTTGCACGTGCCAAAAAAGGAATAAAAAGATCTCGCGGTGGTTGCTGTGTGAGGGTGGTCAAGATGCTTTAAGATAGTCATCGGAATAAAGCTGCGAAATGTAATGCCTTTTTGACAATGCCTTCAAAGCGGCATTAAATTCATTTGCTGTCACCATTAAGTGGGAGAAGCAGTGTCCCCTTTTAATTGGTGGCAATATGGATAATCAAGATTTGTGATACACAAAGGCTCCTCGTAGTAAGTAACTCCGGCTTTAAACTAAAACCTTGCCGTATTCTAATTTATTTGTAGGTAGGTCGGGTGCACAAACCTAACACGACTGCATGTACAGGTGTGTCTTGTAGAATTGACCAGGCTAGAATGTTGTGCCCACTTTTATACGGACTCGTATTCTCGTTTGGATCCCCCTGAAGCGACTTTTGGCTGTCATGTTATTTTTGTCTCCATAGGCAGTCGAACCAGAAAGCTTTTAAAACCGCATTTTTTACCGCAATATCAGAGTTTACCTGAATCGCCTTGTAGAATTAGTAAGGAAGATCACAACACCTGTGTATATTTACAAGAATACCCGCTGTGGACGTTTTTAAAGTTGCAGTACCCCATGCCTTTAAACATGAGATCTCAAACTGCCAGGTGAGTGTTAAAGGGAAAATTATTCTCACGTCCACTTAGGAAATGGTTATACTTTTTCCATCGAGACTCAAGGGGAAAAATAACTCCTGCGTGGCCCTTTGCGAGTTTGATTGACATGGGTAATTGAAAAGATTTTTAATAGAAAGTTTTCCTAGGCCCTGCGTCTTGTGCATACTACTATTCTTCCGCTCTTTTTCGCATCGTATCCGAAATAATTTTGAGGTATACCTGTGCAGCATGGGAGACGCACTTATGCCCAATGAAGCATGGGTTACATTGATTCTTTGGGTGGAATGCACTGGTCGGCGTCGTCCATTTTGACCGCCAGGTTCTTATCCTGTCAGGTCATTTCTGTCAGGGGTTCCTAAGGCCGTGCGGACGATTTCTTAATTAATATAACGGGCTAGCCCCGACGGCAGGGGGACTTAACGCGTGAAATGTCTTCAATTTCGTAAGAAAATCCCCGCAACAAACTTGTCCCCCCCCCTCCGACAAAGTGTTGCAGTCTCAAAGAACGTTTTCCTAAGGAGGACAGAATTTTGTTAGTAAGTTGTTTTTTGACAGTTTGGCCGTCGTTGCCGACGGTGTCCATCGTGTGCTCCGCATCAAGGTGAAGGCAGGCACGGTGAATTGCGCATAACTTTGTTTTCTTGTGACAGTAAACTTGCGCTGCATATATCGTTCTCTCCTTTCTCTCCCTCCCCCAACCTGGGCCACCTGCCATGACCTGGTCAAGAAGACTGGAGGGGGTAGGGGGCGCAGATGGCTGTCGCGGCCTGGGCCGCCCCTTGGCGTGCCGCCACACCCAACTCGGACCCCACTAGGTGAAAGTGCCATAAAGGCCACATTAAAGAAGAGCCATTGCAGTCTGGTTCTTAGACTACCAGTTGGCCACTCCACACAAACACACACTGGACAGACTGCGAGGTCCAAGTTATCCCGTCAGTTAGCAACCTTTCAAGCCACGGTTTTTAGCGCACTGCGATAGCTTCTGGTGCGTCAGATTGTTTATAGTGAGGAGGATGCGCTGGGTCGCCGACCTCTCTCTCTCTCTCTCTCTCTCTCTCGCCATTCCCAGGCTCCAACCGCTGTCCGGAGTGATCAGTTGTCTGGTGCGCGGAATGGGTGCAATGACTGACAGAGCTAGAGACCTCGTCTGCGCGCACCGCATGCACGACCTGGTCCCTCAAACACAAGCAGGATGTCACGCATTAGGGGGTGGGTGGCATACAGTTCACATGCGTGAGAGTGCCAGACGCCACGTTAATAAGGAGTCGTTGCAGCCTGACTCCCATCCCGCCGGTCCGCCTTACCACACAAGCACACAACTGGACAGACTGCGTGGCAACCTTCCAAGCCACGAAACAGGACGCACCGTGATAGCTCGGACTCGGATCACACACAGCAGGGGAGCCACGTGGAGAAGGAGCCGAGAAGAACACTCTCCACTTATAGAAACGTGCTAGCATTGCATGGTGGTGGGTGGTGTTGATCTGTGCCGTAGGTGCTGGTAGATGTAGGGTGTGATATGGCCGACGTTGGTCCATTGCAGATTTTCATGAATGCGCATGTGGCTTAGCAGGCGCATGCGGTGTGTGCATGTACGAGAGCAGTGAGGGCATTGGAGGCGGATGCGGCGAGTGTATGTGGGTGCCCGAGGCAATGATTCGTCCGCCTCTGTGATGGATTCGCAAGTGACCGACCAGGACGATCCATGAGGCGAAGGCGGTTTGGATAGGTTGGGGTCGAGTCCACGTCACCGGTGTTGGCGGTGGTGAGATTGATTTGTGACGGGGCGTCATGGCTGTTTGAAGTGGTGGGGAGAGGGGGGGGCAGGAGCCGTCGCAGCAGATGTTGTGGCGGAGATGATGGTGGAGGATGGCGACGGCGAATCGGAAGCACCGGTAGTGTTGTTTACCAACATGGGGGGCGAGGAAAGGGTGTACGTGGAGGCATCAGTTGGTGTCATCCGGTGCTGCAGTTGGTCCGAAGATGTCCAGTAAGACCGAGTCGTGCCTGGAAGGTTTGCTGACACCGTAGGCATGTGAGGGCGGCTTAGTGTTGGCTTTGCGAGGCAGGAACAGTTGGGATTTTCGAGCCGTGAGCAGCCTTTTTCGACGAAAACCAGAATTTCAGAAAATAAATTCTTGGTTATGGCTACATTTGACGACGCCCAATGAGGGGAGGTGCATGGCGATAAAGGACTAGTAAAAGACAAAACCAAGTACAAAGAATCTATGCCTGGTTTATTGCTCGTTCGTGGGTAACACACTAACAAGCTACTGGCAGGAATGAAAGTAGTTTAAAGGCCTCGGGCGGAGAGGTTGGTTGTTGTCTAAAGAGCTGGATTATGATCACTGGTCGTTCGCCTACTTAAAGCGACGAACAGCAGTATGATGACGTAAAATTATAGTGTGCACGGTGTCGGTGAACATCGTAGCCCATCACATCCTCTAGATGTCGGTAAACACCCCGCTGTTGCTGATGTTCGTCTCCGGCCGCCAGTTTGGTCGCGCTCCGAATTTGATTCACATCCAATTCTTATTTCTTACTCTAGGGGAATTTTTTTTAAAACCTGCTTTCTTTAGGTACTCGTGCATGCCTAATTACTTTACTGCCGCCCAGTGCCGCCCACGTACGGCAGGACCAGTGATGTTTATCTATGCGGTGTTTGCGCCTTTCGCACCGATGTTTTCGTTGCGTTCATTAATGCAAAGCTGTGTTGTTAGGCCCGCCTTGCTCCGAGTATACGTTGACGATTTGGACAAGTAGCAAACTGTCGATTTATTGCGCCGCAGCTAGTCTCTGTCTTGCCCATGTTGACGTAACCGTGCATATTCCGATCTGCAAGGAGTGCGGGAT
>CACRXP010000036.1:81469-92810 GCA_902702965.1 Spirometra erinaceieuropaei | reverse complement strand
TGCGCGGTTTGCTTCTGCCGGCGCCGCTGCTTTTTGCTCTCCTTTCTTTTTTGCCTTTCGCAACGTCTGCCTCCCCTCTTCAACCTGTAACTCTGTCCAACAACGTCATTGATGACTACTACTGGCAGAGACAATTGTGCTTGTGGTGGTGATTATCCACCCTCAGATCGCTACTTTCTCGCACCCTTCTCAAGCCGCCCAGCGACAAAAATTGCAACCCTTCCACCACCTCAGATCTAACTCCATCCTTTTAATTTTCAAGAAGTTATTTCACTTGTCATCGATCAATCATTTCTCGCCTTTTGGCGTCTCTAGATGAACCTACTGTTTGCGACTTATTTTTTTCTCGGTCTAGCATAAGCGCGAGGCAGTCACTGACTAAAATGGCCATTTCTGTCTTGTTTACCGTCGTCGGCCAGCCATACCACAGGCCAGGCTCACCCAGACTCGAGCCTGAACCGGCTTTTTTAGCCGCGTCACCACTCAACCTAATTGGTGATCTGACGCCGACGAGCATCCCACGAGCTAGGCCGGATGGGTAGTTGTAATTAGGGCTCCTTAAATGATGGACTATGGTTTTACATCAGTTTGTATCGCCTACGTTGGTACGGTCCCCGTCTGTTGGCACAGTTTAAGTTACAAAAGGCGAACGATGTGTTTCCTGTTCTTTGTTGATGCACCATGCGCCAAGACTTTAGGGAAGAAAATCGCTGTATGCAGTTTTGGCTAGAAGGTATTGCCTGGGGAACCTCAAGTGGATCGTTACACTGCACCAGGCCGGCGTCTGATTATGTCTTTCCACTCATCTGCATCATTCATACACGAGAAAGGTCACCGCTTATCTCGATGGCCATATAGTTCCACGCATATAGGGTGGCCCATAAGTCACTTTACTAAGAATTCAATAACCACTCCGACAATATTTTGTAGTGCCCGTTTTTACGTTTTCGAGGTATATGCAAAAAATTCCTCGTAAGGCCACGCGTTAAAACACCTAAATTTTATTTGTAAAATAGTCGCCCGCACATGCTGCCGCAGTGGTCATGCTCGCGTTAATTTCACGTCATGGGTGATCAAACCCATTCTTACCAGACTGACTCCTGGAATAGGCATAATAGCAACTTTTGGAGCACTCAGACAGTTAGTGTTGTCCATAAAAATTAATTGCATCCACTCACTGTTACTCTTTCGTGCGGTGTACGCCTGAAGGTGCTCGTGGGTCTTTTTTTTTCTCAGAACGCTTACCAGCGACCAGTTTGAAGGATTTAGCACTCCCTTCCCGGGACTTGATGGTGGCGAGGTTCGCCAACTGCTCACGCGACTTAAGCCACAATGCGACCGCTAAGTCAGGTTTTTTAGAGAGCCAGATTCTAACTGGCTGTCATGGTCGCCTAATTTGTCAGCACTACCAAACCTTATTCTCTGGGGATGTCTGAGTAATCGGATGTGTAAATATTCTCCTTTTCATCCAGCAGCTTAAAGGCAACAATCAGAAGGAATTCATAATTTGTATCTAGGCATATAAACGGCCGTTGCGGAGCCAGTGCTGGGGAAGTAGAAAGTGGGTGCAGTAGGTTTCCGTTTTCTGTTGTAAAAGGTTGGTATGAGAAATTTAAAATGGCGGTTTTTTAATGTTAGGGGGAACTACTCCTTCAAGCTGGGCAATCGAAGGCAAAATTTTAAATATGTTTCCATGAGTACCCTTGCGAGTAGATGTTCGCATGGCTCGCGACTCGGCCTACCCACGGTCCACAGACCGGTCGTAATGTTATGTGAAGGCAAGGAGGTCACGTAAGAGCTTCAGATGCGTGAATTCGTTATGAATAGGCAGCGCGTCGTTAGAAAACCTACTTACTGAGAAATAAAGACTGTATTTTGAAATATTCATGAAAAGATGAACTCTTTAGGACAGAGACACTTCCGTGGTGGGATTTCTGGAAAACGCTCTCCAGCGGAGTGAAGTTATAATTTAGTTCATCCCATCTGTAATGTTTGGGACGTTGCAGACCAACAAAAAATGAAAACAACTTCAGTAGTGCCTCCCTCCCTTGAATGAGACTTCGAGTGGTTAGTCGGAAGTTCGGTGGCCGTAAACTCACACCGTCTGACAGGAAACATAAAAATCTTTTCACGCTAGATCGTATTCGTTTTCCACGTGAGTATCGCTGTGGTAGATATCGTAGTTTCAGTGCATTTTTTATTCAGAAGGGCTACGGGGACGTCAGCTAGCCAGAGCGTCTCAGCCTAGGGACATCTGCATGGTGATGCATAATGTACAGCAGGTGTGCTATCCCGTAAAACACTGACCGATATTCTGAAATGTGTGTTCGATTCGTAAAGATTTCTTAGGTGGGGTTGTAATATTGCTCATCGTGTGTCGTAATCCCGAAATATTTCAGTCCTGCCAGGATGCTGACTTGAACGAGCTGAATTTCCGACCGTCTGCAAGACTACACCGTATAAAATGACCACTTTATTAGTGTGCAATTTTCGCATAGATTTTCGATGCTCTTATACATTCAGTTATTTCATAGGAATCATGCACAAGGGGATTCATCCTTGCACCCATTTGGAAGCAAGTCGTGTCTTTCTCAGGTTTTGCACTTGAAGAGAGAGAATTGTCCGGTTTTAAAAGACTTCAATACCCGAACAATTTTAAACCCGGCCTACCGTTACAATTTACTTCAAGGTTTCCTAACAAACTGCATATTTTCCGTGTAAGGAATGCCATACATTCCTATATGGTATTAAAGAGATACCATGTAGGGTTCATAAAATTTTTCAATGGATGTGGACCATGCTGTATACTTTATAAGCAGCATCAACAAATATGCAGCTACGATGCTATGCGAATGAACACCTCACTGCCTTAAACAACCTTATGGTTCGAAACTTTTTGAAACCAAAAAGGTACCCTTTCCACCGGTAGAAATCGACATTTAAAGTAGTTTCTGGTAAGGCCGACAAGAGGACTTCAAAGCTCCATATCTCCAAGACTGACAGGAAAAGAAGAAGAAGAAGAAGAAGGAGAAGGAGGAAGGAGCCGTATGCCATCTATATCTAGAAGGTCCTCCGCCAGGTGCACCCTGATAAGGGAACCTGCTCTAAGTCCATGTCGATCATGAATTCTTTCGTGAACGACATCTTTGAGAGGATCGCCATGGAGTCTAGTCGCCTCTCTCACTCCAACAAGAAGTTGACCATTACTAGCAGAGGGATCCATACGGCGGCCAGGCTGCTCTTGTCAAGTGAGCTGGCCAAGAATGCCGTCCTTGAGGCCAGCAGATAATAGTCCATTCCGACCCAACTGTGAAAAACTTTGCTCAAACACCCGCTAATTAAGTGCGTTTGTTTGTCATTTAGTGGATTCAAGACTGAATACTTCGAAAATCCTGCTTGTGCAGTTTGCTTCCTATATCAGGTTTGATGGATTTCATTCGTTGCAGGAGGCTGGGCAGGTAGCTTGACCCAAATCTGATTAAGCTCGCGGCTGCCGGTGGGTCTTCGTATCTCAGTTGGCTAGGATGTTGTCTGTACTCAAGCCTTCCCCTCGCTGTCGTGGGCTAGAATCCCACCGTGGTCATCGAATTTTCTGCAGTTGTGTCAAAATAAAATTCTTGCTTCCTTTTCGGTTACCAAACATACCCCCACAAAATACCACACGTTACAAATATGCAACAGTAATTCAGAAGCATGTTG
The DNA here is from genome assembly GCA_902702965.1 of Spirometra erinaceieuropaei. Taxonomy (NCBI): domain Eukaryota; kingdom Metazoa; phylum Platyhelminthes; class Cestoda; order Diphyllobothriidea; family Diphyllobothriidae; genus Spirometra; species Spirometra erinaceieuropaei. The sequence continues at coordinate 89,111 of CACRXP010000036.1, read as the reverse complement.
CATTTGCCTGGACCTTCTAGATTCGCTTCATCACTACCAATGCAACCAGTCTGTCTTGCCTCTCCAAGATCCGCAGTGTTTAAGACCAGGTATTTTAAAAATGGGTCTATCTTGTCTGTAGGTATGGAATCGTTTACGAGTTCATCCAGTCTGATTTCTGTGGGTGTGTTGTAATGAGGCTGTTCGTTTGCTAGACTGTTTCACTAGCCACGTTTTGTGCTCATTCAGAAACAAAACAATCTATTTCCCACGATGGCAAACCAAATGCTTTCTCCTTACCCTCCTTTTGGCATGCATAACCTCGTGTTGTCGAGACAGAATGGCACAACAGCGTCTGGGTTGCAAGTCGAATGAAACCATTGAGGTCTATATCGCCCTTAACGCAGACTGTTCTGCACCCGGGAATTTGTGCTTGCCGTTACCAGGACAACAGCGCAGTGGCAGTTGACGGGAGGCCACGATGTAACTATAGCTCCATTGTCCGTAAAATGTTTTTTGTTCCGCAAGTAGACAGCCCCCCCCCCCGCCCCCCATAATGCCATTGCCACAATGCAGTTTTTCAGGTGTGCTGGGACAACAGCTTTGCTTAAGTTGGAATGCAGGAGCACTAGCATCTTGAACAGCCCCCTGACAAGACATTCACCCGAAAGGACAGTGAATTTCCTGGCAAATTTTCATCTTGTAGAGTTCTCTTTGCCGTCTCGACGACGCTTAATCCTCCCCAGTTAGGGTAATTTGGCGATCTGTAAAGAACGCTATTGAAAATGAACCCTCATTCACACCCATAATGTATTTTGTAATACGTCCTAGTGTTACAAAACTACATCACAATCCAGCCGGCGATCTCAATTCAGAATTCCGGCCTTGTTCGTAAGCGCAAGTCTATAGGGAAGGTGGTCATTACTATAGACTTCAATGTGCGGGGAAGCTGAAAGGACTCTGACTCAATCTGCGGCGTCATAGTGAACGGATAAACGCGAGAACTTTACGTCTCTTTGCCCGGACAGCACCAAGTTGATCTCATGGGGATTACTATTTCCGTTTGCTTAGAAAGATTATAGCAGAGTTAGCCACAGAGACGAAGACAGAACCTACGGGGCCAAAGTCGCGATTTCCATGGAGCAAGTCCCTAGCGTTGATTGCAATGGAACACATTCCTAACTTCTTCGCCGAGTTGGTGATGGCCACGCCATGGCGATTGACTCTGTACCTGATAAGGACAAATTTATTGGCGAAAATTAGGCCACAAATTGACGATGACGCGAGCACTGCTTAGCTTTGAAGACCGGTATTTCATTCCCTGTGGCGGAGTTTTTTTCTTCTCCAGTCCGTACATTTTCCTGTGACTGCTTTCTCACAAAGTAAGAACAGCCACGATCCCGAGGATACGCAACAACAGAGTGCCCAGCGAAAACGGAATCCCCGTCTGAGTCTGCCTTGTGCCGACACTGACGTCCTGATCACATGAAACGACTAAAATATCATGTGGAGGCAATATTTTTCTCCCGACCGAGACTCGGACCTACTCGTGCTTCTCTTCAACAAAGGGGTGAAGACAATGCGCCAAAACTACCATTGAAATTGCTGCAAACGTTATTGCCATTGCCCATAAGTGGTTGCAAACCGTACGTAACACGATTACGAGACCCAACCAAACTGGATTCCGTACTGACAATAGATTGTCTGGTTAAATATTTTACACTGAGGCATTTTTGAACCATGCTCCTACTTTTAACTGCCGACGCTTGTCTGTTTTTTGACTTCACCACAACATTCTGTTTTATTCATCATGACTTTCCGTGTCAATGAAGCTAGATGGTATATGCCGACAGAATTCGTCACTGTGGTGAAGGTCTACCATCGCTCAATCGATACTCTAGGTTCGGCCCACAACATTCTCTCCAAACCGCCCAATGTTTGGCCTGGCGTGCAATTAGATTGTGTCCTGTCCCTCGCCCTATTTGGCTGCGTACTTCTTTAACTCGACTTCCTGAAGAACTGTACGCAACTAACGGTTCCACATATGCATCTGGATGCCGGCATATTGACCTCAATTACACTGACAGCACCGCCTTGCTAGCACCAAGTTATTATGGCCAGCACAATGAAGTGTCGCAATTCAACGAAGTCACTAGGTTCCTTTGTGTATCAATAAACGCTGACTGGACCAGATAATTTTTGGGCGTAGCCTCCCACCGGAGACAGGTACTCTTTAGGACTAAACGTTGTGAGCTTGAAGAAATGAACAGTCCAAAGTATCTCAGTCGAAGTTGTTGCCAAATCGGTAGGGCAAGGATAGGCTCACTAACCGCATTGATGCTGCTCGTGGTGTTTTTACAGGCCATTGGAAACGTACATAGAAGCGTCGCGATATTCTCATCGCCAGAAAAACCCACGCGCACCAGGTATTTGTCCAATCAGTCCTCCTGTGTGCTTGTAAACGCTGAGCGGCATACGTGGAAGAGAAACAAAAACTAAATCGTTGACCACTGCCATCCCAGAAATGCCCTTCGGCTGAGTTAAACCCGCTGTTTTGAATGAGACAGTGCGCACTCTCTGCGACATCAAACAGATGTATCGGGCCGCCCGAGAGACGTTATGGGAACGGTTTAATCACGTGCTTCGTCGTGAGTTGAGTGCGTTTATAGTTGATTGCCCTCCCTCCACCTCGGATTCCACTGCCTAGACTGACGGTTTCACAGTACGTCAAGACACGTAGGTGGTTTTGGAATTTCGGTATTCGGTCTTTGCCACTGGGTAAAAAGGTCAATCAGGATCTCGAGATCCGTTATCACATAAAATCGCTCATATGGAGATGTGGGTTGCCGTACCAGTGAGGCGGGTTACATTAGGCCTTGCAAAGTAATTATCCGTCCATGAGTCCCCAGATGGGCTGCATTGCTGTTGGACCAGGCTAAAACAGGGGTTGCTTCGGTTAATGGAGCCCGTTAGTCGGGCTCAGACAAGTTCATTCGAGCCCTTAAATAGTACCGTACACGCACATAAAACGCCTTGGACAGAGGCCCAGGCAATGTCAGCAACTGCGTCTTAACTCACCTCTAGTGGGATTGTCTTGAGCTGGACGTTGGTGCATGAAACAAGGACAAGAGAGTGTGAGCAGTGCTGTTCAAGTATAGCTCTTACTTTTCTCACTATCATCACGCCGAAACCGTCTACGCTTCACCGACGGATCATAATTCCGTTTACCGGATGACGTCATTTCCCTTGCACGTGTTTGTTCGCGCTAAGTGCCTGACTGTAGGCTACGTGGGAAACCAGTTTAGTCGCCTGCAATACAACCTTCCAATAAATCGATGATTTGACTGAGCAGGAGACCTGAACTATCGGTTTAAAGTTCCGCACCAATGACATGGAATCCTGAACGAACTCAAGTCTCCGACTACTGCTTTTAATTTCCTCAGGAATTAACTGCTAACTTGGGGTATATCAGTTTATTCTAAGATCAGCAGGCTCAGACCGAAATTGGATGCATGAATATTTGGGCCAGTATAAACTGATCTACCTCAAGTTAGCAATTAATATCTGAGGAACTTAAAAAGCAACGGTTTCTAAACTGGAGCATCTACCAGAAAGCACCCTCGGGATTGATGGCTGTCAACTTGAAGATGTAGACAGTTTTAAATACCTCGGGGCGAGACTGCTGCCTAATGGACAGACTAAGGACCACCTTGTCTCCCGAATCGATGCTGCCCGCTGGGTTTTCTCAAGCCTTCGGAAATGCCTATGGAACCGACGAGACCTCTCCATCGCCACTAAGATTCGCGTGTACCCTGCACCTGCCCGCCTGTCCTTCTCTACGGTTGTGAATGCTGGGCTTTGCGTTTGGAGGACGAGCGAAAACTGGAGGTATTTGACCATCACTGCTTGAGGACCATCCTTCGAGTGAAGTTCACCGACTTCGTCTCAAATGAGACAGTCCGCGCTCGCTGTGACAACATCGCAAGGATAACTCAGGCCATCCAAGAAAGACGACTGAAGTGGTTCGAGCATGTTCTTCGTCGTCCACCTCAGGAGCTTAGTGTTACTGTCCTCGATCCGGCACCGTTGCCCCATTGGAGGCGTCGAAGAGGGGGCAAGTTCAAAACCTGGACCGACACAGTTCTTCGAGACACGGAGGTGGTTCTTGGACCTTCGGTATTCGGTCTACGTCGTTGGCGAAGAGAGTGGGTTGAGCTGTCCCGATTTGCTGCCGCGGATCGTCACGCGTAGAGAGGTACAGTTCGGGACATCATCGAGGCCGGCTAGATCAGGCATGATCGCAGCCGTATAAAGTACAAGTAAGTACAAGTACCAGAAAGCCCATGGGGAATGCTGGGAGACCCACTGATGAACCGAACCCCTCGCAGCTGTGCCATGCAGCGGCAGAATATCGGCAAAAGGCACCTGTCTGGGCTTTCGCTAGGTACCTATGCTGCTAGTATGGTATCGTCTACCGCTAAAGTTGACTATTTGAACCAGACAAATGAGCAGTTTGGCAGATGTTCTGAATTTTAACTTGAAGGAAAATCTGGCGCAGGTGAAGAAGGCGCAGCAGACTTCAAACGAGGACAAATTTAGCACCATAGCTCTGCTCGAGCATTCAGCCCATCGCTCCCGCTTGTCTAATCTGTGTCGGGAACATTTTGTATCATCATCATTTCACGGCTTCTGGCGCTGGCGGAATGCAGTTGAGTTTTGCGCGGTTCGTAGCTACACAATTAATCCTAGTTCGCCACATCTGAATAGTCAAACGCACGTCGAAACTGTATAAATCTCCTTTTCCTTGGACGATGATGGGACTGCAATTGCTCCTTCTTACTGCGGCCTTTGCGGCAATTCTTTTATGGGAGTCCGGGGCACTCCGATCCGAAGATTGGCCACTGGGGAATTAGACACCGGCATATATGGCACCAAAAAAGGCGGCTTCGGTCTCCACAACCACGGCAGTCGCGCCTACAGTTATCTGGACCTTGCCTCGTTATTGAGATGTTGTGGGTGCGGGGGGAAAGAGTGCGCAAAGGCCGCGAATATTACTTTAATTTTAATTAACTCACCTCCATGTTGTCTCCGAAATCTCACCAGAGCATTTGATCCCTTTGCGCTCGACCGTCCTACTGTCTTTTACCTAGAAACAGCCAGTTCATTTAACTCCCTTTGCAGTTGAACTCGATTCAATGTTTCTGGATCTCAAACTAGTGCATTGGTTTCGTCTTTAAAAGGGAAGCCCACTTAATAATTTGCTATCGAGAGCTCTGAGGAAAAAGCTGCATGAGGCCGTACATCCTTTATGTAGATTCGTTTGTGTAAGCAACAATTAGAACTAAGAAGAAACAATAGATATTGGAAAAACTTAACTCCAATTGCGGGGCCTTTGCGTCTCCTACAAATAGCGGCAGATAAAAAGTATAGGGAACGCGGCAAAAGAAAATTGTTGTTGAGGCTCACAAAAGATAAAGCTTTCCCCAATATCAAGCTGTGGTAGCACGCAGAAGGCTCTCGGCCAAGCCCAAAAGGTTTGGGCCAAAGCCAATTAGTAGAACTAGTTGCTCGGATGCTCGACGAGAAGCGACTAAGGAACAAGATCTGATAGTCGCAACTGACTAAAACGGGTTGAGGCATATGAACATAATCAAGGAAGCAATAATATCAGAGAACATGCGGGCTTCAAAACACGCGTTATCGCAAGCCGGAACCGGCTGTTGTGTGCATTAGCATACTCAAAGAAAAGTGCAGAAGAATTCGGGTGTTCAAGAAAGTGCGACGATAAAAATCTCAAGTGTATATAGAACTACAAAATTCGCCTTAAAAAGAGCGATGAATGAGAAGTCGAATCCGTTAACTTCATGAAGAAAAGGAAATTGCCTTTTGCCCAATTCAAAGCAATACAATGCAATAGGTGATGACGGCAGCTGATGACGAACCGTTACCAAATACCGCGTTTTAACACATGTGCACTTTTCCGTATTGCTCTGTTGCAACAGGTAGACGGGGCGATTGTGCACAACGCAATCGACTATCGAAAGTTGCTGAATTTCGAACACTAAGTCGGAAGTGCCTACCAGAAGGAAGCCGCCTACAGGACCGTGATTTTCTGAGAAAATAAAGCAGAAAATCAACGGACTTAGACTGCAGTCCAAAGTGCAAACGTGGATTCTTGCCATTTCACTCGTTTTACATAAAGCTAACCAGCCCGCCATAGGGGCATTTGCAAAGTCTCATTTAAATCTTGTGAGTTTGAGAGCAAATGTATCCCTACCTGACCAAAGTAGTACATCGGGGAAAGACTAAACGTGAGTTTTGCATCAAGGAAACTGCGCGTGTAGTGACTTTTTATGCTTCTTTCAAGATAGAGCACTTATATTCCGATATCAACTTAGTTTTTGAGGAAAAGGTTCACTACAACACTACCTGACGAAAAACTGTAGACCTGATTCAAAACGGAGAGTGGCAAAGAATGCACATGCCCCCTGATGTGATTGGTTGGAGTCTAACTTCGGCCCTTTGTTTCTTAACAGGTCTAAAAATCGAGTGGGGGACGGGACCACCGACTGACGACGCAGGGACTCTCGTCAAATATGTGGAAAGTAACTGCGGGTCGGACTGATATGGGGCTAGGGAAATGCAGAATGCTGGGTGCCTGACCACTAAAAGTGCCATTCAACTATAAAATGGACTAGAAAAGAATATAAAAACGTTGGTAACAGAAGAAAGCGTGCCAGGAGTGCGCCGCTCAGTGCAAGTACGCTTCTTAAATACATGTTGACAATAAAGCAAAAAACTCATTTTTGTATCCAGTCGGTACAATATTTCGTCTGCCGACGGCAACCGTCGCCTTCATCGGCTCAGCTCTCGAATGACTGTTCCTGGAGCGCACTACGATCAGACAAGTGGATTCTAGCAGGTGTGTTTACTGAGGTCAACTACGTTGGAGTAGTTTATTTGTAAAGGTGTCCTGCGCAAGACTGTGGAAAATCGAATGTTGGCGGATGAGCACGTGAGCGCACGTCAGCAGTGACCTTATCAAATGAAATAGCAAGGACGCACTGGACTCCCAAATTACAAGGAAGGACAATTCTGACACCGAAAAGTGCGGCTCTCTGAAAAAAACCTCCAACAGTTTTTCGTAGCTAGTCAATTTATCAGACGTGCGACTGGTCATCCGACATGACCCATCAATATTACTGGATATTACATGGGGGTTCGGCCGACGCAAGGTACGAAGTCCATTACTTACCATAGAGGCGGGCTCAGCCGTGGCTTGTCGTGAATATGTTTATGCTGAGGTATAATTGTTCTGCATCTACATTTCTCTCTCTTCTTCTGCTGTATTTATCGTGCTAATAAGACCAGCGGTTTGTGTGGAACCAGTGGTTGAGAAGGCTGAGCAACCCGTCTTCGTGTGTCAAACACGACCTGGTCCTAACTCCACACATACGAAGCCTCATTTCAGTCGGAGTCTCCGATTTCACGCTAATCAAGCGTCCATTTAAGCCATATTTGGAATAAACCACTGCAGTCTGAACCTTAGTCCCTCGTAAGACCAAGTTGTACAGTCAGTTGGTAACCTTTCAAGATCAGACTGCTAGCATGTTGCAATAGGTTAAAGCTTGACAGATTGATCATACAGAGGGTTGCAGATTTT
>CACRXP010000036.1:57307-72847 GCA_902702965.1 Spirometra erinaceieuropaei | reverse complement strand
CCAATTTCACACACTGGTGCAACCGCCTCCAGTCCCTCAAAAATACTCTGCATTTTAGTGGAAAAAGACTCAACTAATGCGATCTGGCACGGAAGGGTTAATCTAATGTGTCACAGCATAAACGGTGTAAACATGACGGATGCTATGCCGTCGCAGACAAGTCTTACGGGACGAAGTCATGGCAGTTAAGTGTAGAAAATGCTTCCAAAGCTGAAGCGGGACCGGCAGACTGAGTTACGGCGCACTTGCCAAAAACATCAACCCTTGTTGGTTAGTTTAGACGTTGTCGAAGCCACCGGTATCAGCACGAAATCCACCCGAAAACCAAGTTGCATGCATGTATGGGGCTTCAGTCACGAGGACCCTATGTGCGAATGTTTATACATGCTTGTAAACTCTGTGGTATCCACTATCTGTAAGTATTAAGTCTGTACCATATCGCCCTCTCCAGCCGTCTCTAGTTAACAGGTATACCGTCAGTCAGGGCTATAAGCGGTCAAGAGCGCCCTTCTTACTCGTCGACTGAGACGACTCGACAGTGCACTGCACCGCCCCCAACGTGGGATACCATTTCGTTAGGATGCTACCCTGGCTGTCAAGATGGCCAACTGACGAGATAGGCAGACCTGATGAAATTTAGCCCTCGAGTGCCCCTCTGGCCTCGCAGTTCTGGCGTGTCAACCAACTAAACTTTCTCCTGGAATCTGCCGCCTAGCTCAGTGGAAGGCGCTGATGCACAAAGCGATGGACCTACGACATTCATCCGACCGAATCACTGATTATGGGTGGTGTGGAAAATACAGACAGGCGGTTAAAAAAGAGAGACCTGATGGCCCGAAATTGGGAAGGCAACAGGTTCTTCCCTCACTCGGAGAGGCCAAATATCTCTCAGTACTGAGGCAAATTGACCACGACCCATTGGGAACACATACTGTTACTTACTCTATCGCATAAAGGGAACGGGCAACAAACGAATGCGACACGCTACAAGGAAGTGCGCGCACGCATATACCACCTCGACACAATAGACTCTAAGAAAGAAGTATGAAGTCTTCTTGCCTTATCATCTACCTCTCGGACCCCTTGTCCCAAACTTTCAGCTGTATACCCACGCACACAATAAGGCAATAGCTATCACTGAATATAAGGGGATACTTCACACACATTGGCAGGGTCTACTAACTGTGACCCCTTAGAAAGTCGCTGATAAAATACATCAGCTTTTCACTGTTTGTAATTGTCTTCCCCTCCTCACTTCAGATCTCACGCGCCGTGCCTCCCACAAGGGTTTGGACGAACCAGCTATTAGGATACCGGACAGGAAGGCCTTTTTTGGTCCTATTTAGAATATTATAGTCTTAATGTCTGCTCCACTCGAACTATTTGTTTTTGTAAATCCCTTAGGTGCTGTTTTTCTAGATTTTTATGTATTCATGTGGAACCAAATGTGATAAACTCGGTGCCTCGGTAGGATTCGAACTCACGGCAGTAAGGTGGAGGCTTTAGTACGGCCGGCAGGGCCTCGTATCTCAGTTGCTTAGAGCGTCGGCTGCGCTAAGGCCTTCACGTTACTGTCATGGGTTCGAATCCCACCGAAGCCTAGAGTTTTTCACAGTCGAGTCAATATGAATTATTCAAAATCGGCCAAAACATCTATGGATTTTCATATATATTATGTTTTTAAGATTGAGCCTAATAAAATTAAAAACAAAATCCGAAGACAGTCGAGTTCGTCACTGTGTACTTCGTGAATTTCGTTAGGGGACAACGCAGCAACAGCTACCAAAACCAATTGTGGTGTTTATCAGAACATTTTAAATGGCCGCAAGTGCCAGCGTTGGTGTGAAGAATTTTGATTGGGCGATTTCGACCTCTCCGATGCCTATCATCCGGGAAGATCAGCGAGGCTGGATAATGCCCTTTTGTGCGCAACCGGTGAGACAGATTCTCGTCAGCTCATGAAGGACCCATACGGGCCACGAGCCCGTTGCTATGTTGGTTTCGATCGAGAATATACAATGGAAGGCGGCATTCACCGATCCTGGAAGACTGTTAAGGAGCACCTCCAGCAGATGAAGGAGTCTGGGTCCCACACCGACTTACAACAAAAAACATAATCCAGCGTCCCACAATCTGTGACGTTTTGATAAACGGACCGAAGGCGGAATTATTTCTTCATCAATTTGTCACCCGAGATGAGAAAGTGATTGTACACATTGACAAACGTAAACACAAATGGCTTTTCACAGGCCGAACACCAGTTTCAACGCCGAAATCAGTCCCATACTGCTAGGAATTCTTGCTGTGCATTTGGTTGAGTGTGATACGCAATCTTCACTTTCAGCTACTGCAACGAGACCAAACCGTAATAGCAGATCTCCGTTGTCCATAGTTAGCATATCCGAACGAAACTGTCGCTGTTAAACATCCAGCATTAATAAATGGAAAAGGTGTCATTCTGCTGTGCGACAATATGAGACTGCGTTCGGCCTGACAAACCCAGAACAAGATTCGAGATTTAAGGTGGGAAATTTTTTCCTATCACCCTATCCACCTGATTGTACTCCAACTGACTGTCATTTGTCCAGCATTCTGAAGCATTTCCTGGTCGAAAATGCTTTTCGAAATACCGATGTCAAAAGTGGGCTGTTGGAGTTCTTCGTATCAAAACAGACTTACTTTTACAAAGAGGGTATTCAAAGCTTAGTTGCGAGGTGGGCGACAGCGATTGATAAAGAGAAAAATTATGTAACTGATTAAAAAGTGAAATGTGTTTTGGTGAAGACTTTTCCTGCCATTAATTAAAAAGGACATTACTTTCGGATACCCCTAAAACTTTAATAACTTGAATATGTGATGGTTTGAAGAAATAAACCGGAAGTATGTGAATCTCGAATGCTGATTGGCCGGTTTTGTAGAGTGACGACGCATTTGAGTCCATGACGTAAACGTTTTTGGTCTAGGCTTGATAAAGAGATCTTCTGATTACGAGGAAATGAAGTTGAAGTAGGGGAATATGCAGCCATAATAAGACTGTAGGAAATGAGTTAACGACTTTTCGGTGAGATCATCAAAACTGGAATCATCAGGTCTAGTTTCAACTTTAATTTGATCAATGTAGAGGAGCCCTACAGAATCCACCAGTCAGCATGCAAAATTGACACTATCTCCAGGTACTGTCACCAATACTCGGTAGCCAAGATTTTAGTACTTGATTTCGATGAACAAACGCGCCGAAGTCCAACTTAGAAAAACAAGGAGGGAATTTTGAACACCTGGAGGATAAAATTGTGGCGGGGAGGAGGACTGAGGACCCCTGTACCATAGGCGGCCTTGCTCTAAACTGCAGGGTGTACTTGTTCCCGTCCCTTAACTCTAACACTAATCCCCATAACCACAGCCCTACGAGCCCAAGAAGTCAGCGCAAGGAGAGAACTCCCTACTCTCTTGCCCTACCGGGCTTAGCTTTTCCCGTTCGGTCTTTCAGAGCTCATTATAACGAAGTCCGCAACTTCGCTTCAAAATTTATATTTTTTGTTCAGAGTATTACCAGTTGATTTTTGATAAAAAAAAAGAAGGAGCACAGATTTTACAGCGGAATGTTTAAGTATTCTTAACGAAACTGGTATACGCCTAAAGAACCTGACAGTCTGAGTCGCAAAATATGCGATTTACTTACCGTTTTAGTTTAGCTGTTCCTCAGGCGTCATAAGTCAAAAAGGCTTCATAAACGCTCTTTTTAAACGTAGTTCCGTCCATGTCGGCTTGGCTTGTCTTGTTGAATTTACTTGTCCCAAAAAAATCTCTTTCTCAATAAAGTTCCTTCAAAGATTTACCCCTTATATTCCCACACAGACTCTCATTCCGGGGTTGCACGCAGCGTTTCCTCAACAACCCTGTCAATTTTATGCAGATATTAGAGCAACCTTGTACTCACGCCACGCTCAACCAAAATAACAATGCAACAACGTAATTTTATGCCTTTGGCTAGGAGGTCGTGGTGAGAAACAAATACGAACAGCTATATGCCCTAGAGGACCTTTCACTAGCTATGGCTTACTCATCCTCCGTTAGGCTAATTTTCCTGAAAATTCCAATGATCGATGAAAGGCTTCTGCAGTACTAAACTGCTTTCTGTGAAAAACAGTGCGCCCCAGTCGTTAAGCGCTATAGTTAGGGGAAAATCTACCTTAAACGACTGACTACTTCTATCGCGTAGAAACCAAAGACGGATAACGTTCGGTCTGCAACTTCCTCACCTGTTCATAAACAGACAAGCTTGAGTAACACCCAGGAAGCCAGCCTTTATCTATTCAGAGATGTATTTACTAAATCATAAGTACCTGGGTCGTCCGTCATGACAGTTCTATTAAAGCGTGTCTAAGAAAATAAATATGAAGTGATAGAGTATGGTGACGAATTCACTATGAGATTTGTATGGTCAGAGCTCCCTGTCAGGCTGATAATCAGCGCCTACTTGAGGACGTAGTACTGTATGAGGTAGAGGAGTATGCTGCTATCGGAAGCATCTTAACATATCCCTAAACAATAACAATTTTCGTTGTCTATACTAACCCTGTACACTGCAGGGCCTTAAATCCCGGTTGATAACGTCAATGTCAATCCTTTCTCTGGCTCTAATTATCCAGGAGGCCATCTGAATGATGCCTGTCCGATTTGGGATCTTCTTTAGCAACAGGACTGAAAACTTTTATCAACGTAATCGCATGGGGATCGCAACTGCAAGTCTGTTTAGAGCAGCAAGGTAAGGCCACTTGACTCGTACCGAGGTTTCTTCGCATTCGCCAGTTAAGCCTGATTGAGAAATAATGACTATTTTCTCCGTGCTGGCAGTAAGTCAAAAGGGTTGCGGATCCAGAAGCGCAAAGGTTCCTGCTGCACTCTATGTCTGCTTCTATGGTTACGTCAGAAGTGCAATCGTCGGTGGACAGAACCCAATGAATTATGTCGATGGAAACTTTTGCAGAGGAGGGGGTTTTCGTTAGCTGGGCACTTGATATTGATGCCGGGGTGTTAACCCCACCAAGCTGCCAAATACACATTTTGAAAAAATAAGGATAGGTAGAACATTAAACCGTTTCATTCTCTTCGTCAAGACGGTGGGCGGATGGTTTTAGACTTTTCCTGTGTTGAGGTACCAGACTATCTCGCCCTGAACAATCTCGTCACGTTTTCTTTTACCGTATTGCTTGCTTTAACGTGACGGACACAACGCTGCAGGACAACCCCCGCGTCGCCGGCGTGCTCCGCTGTCAGGTCATTTGAGGATTTGACGATATTGATTTTACTCGCCAACCGGTTTTACTTACTGCTTATTCTTACGTAGGGCTCGCGAGATATCGTAGGTTAATTTGTGAGAACTATTGCATCGAGGTCATCCCAAAGGAGCTTCTGAGTTTCTATAGACATTTAGAATCTCACGAAATCTTCTTGGAAGCATTTATGCTCACTTTATTGGTGTTTTTTCTTGGATCTTCGAGAAATTCTAGAGGCTTGTTCATTTTAATGATATTCTTCTTGCAGTTTTCCAACTGTAAATATCATATTTAAATAAAAAATACATTGTTTTATGTTTTGTGGTGACACAGTATCTTCTGAACCTACACAGCCTCTCAGCAGAAGTTTTTTGTACAGAAGTAATGAGAGATTGGTTTATGGTAACGAGGAAAGATACTGCCGTGCATGGTACAATAGAGGTACGTCCGAAGTTGTAAAAGGCCTGTTAATTTTGTTTCTCCCGATCTAGATATGACTGTGCCATTTTTGAACTCTTCGGAAAACTCGTCATAGCCACCATATTCCCCAGAACATAGAGGTCAGTCTCAAGAAGTGGTTGGCCAGCACGTCACTAAACTTTGTCGTAAATAGGCTGAAATCTGCAGCTTCCCACGTGGGTTAGAGTCAGAACCCTTGATGACCCTATTTATATACAATGATTTCACATATTCGCACTCAAAATAAAGCTGCAGACAGTTATAATGTTGTCAGTTAACAATAAAACATTAATAATAGGGAAGCACATCTGTTCACTGCGAGTCATTACGAAAAGATTGAGTATGACAAAGTGTTTTACAAAGCTGGCTGTGAATAGTCATGTTATAAAAGTTGGCCTTTGTCAAAAATTACGTGAGCTAGTTTTCTTTCAAACATTCAAATCGTGTCGGCCGTAATCATTTCACTTAGTAACAAGTTCCATGGTCCGACAACCCGTTGGCTGAAGGAGAACTTCCTAAGACTAAGCCGTGTGCGTTCGCTTTTGAATTTTTAAGGATGGCAAAGTAATTGGTTCGTGCTGGCAAGCTCAAAAAGTCGTCCGTTCTCAGTAAACCACCTTGGCCACGGTCACTCCGGAATATCAAGTGTAAACTGCATTTTAAATGAATATGAGATAAGGGGGATAAGCTAAGCACATTCAGTCTCCCCTGGTAATACAAATGCTTTAGACAATCGGCCGTCTTTGTTGCTCTGCCTTGTACCTGTTCGAGTGGGTCACTATTCTTCCTCATCCATGGTGAAGCTGCTGGCATTTTACATTCCAGATGGGGTCTTACAAAGACACGAAGTCTTCCGAAGAGCTCGGGAGGGAATGTTTTAAATGCCCGTCTGATCCAGTGTAAAGTACTAGTTGCCTTCTGGACCATCTTCCTGCAGTGTTCTGATGGCATTAGATTTGTGGTTGTCTATACACCCAGGTCTCTGTATATTTTTACAGTATTTAATGCCGTCCCGGTAACAAAATACTGATATTTGGAAGAGACATTTCAAACTGTGTTTAGGTGTGGGACCACGCATTTGGACGCGTTAAACTTCAAAAGCCGTCTGTTTGACCAAACACGCAGTTTGTTGATTTTCCATTGCAGCTTCTTTGCATCCCTAGGGCACTTGATCTCACTCCATATTCTTATGCCATCAGCGAACATGAGAGCCTCGCAGTCTAGTTCGCTGATGAAATCGTTAACATAAATCAGGAAGATTAGTGGGCCTTAAACAGAACCCAGTGGCAACCCACTTTCCGAGATCGAGTGCCCAACAACGACTTTTTGGACTCTGGCGGACAGAAAGCTCCTGATCCATTTAGATAATCTTCCTCGAATTCCCACAGCCCAAATCTTTTGTAAAAGAAGCCTATGCGGGGGGCTATCAAAGGCTTTCTTGAAGTTAAAAAATATAACACCTACTGGATAACCCTTATCTGTGGCCCCGTCCATTTCTCGTGCGAGTAAATAACACTCGTGAGGCAAGAACGTCCTGGAAAAAAGCAATATTTTTTTTGCCAGATATCCCATCAAATGTCTTTTAATAATGCGCTCCATTCTTCCGGGAGTTCGCATTCTTAAAATGACTTTTTAACGGTTACAGCCAATGAGTCGCAGAGCTCGTTAGCAAGTTCTTGAAGTGCATTAATCCGATCCGAACCAGACTATCTGGCAGTCTTCGGTCGAGGTGATTCGACCCTCACCATAGCCGATAAAAAGTGCGGTTCCTCGACTGAGAAGGGAATGGAGAGGGAAAGGGGAAGTAGAAGAAGGGGGAGACGTTGGTGGGCGAACGTGTGAAGGGACAAGTAAAGAATCAGGCTCTCGGGACTGAAAGAAATTAGAAAGGAGGGATGTTTTAACCTGGTCGTCGATCCCCAGTTTTGCCTCTACAAACCTAGAGGCAGGGATCAGTTTCTGAACTCTTTTAGTACTCCTTATGCAGCCATATAGAGTTTTCGGGTGTTCCAACGAATTTTGCAGTATGCACAGTTCGAATTCCCTTCGCAGCCTGGGAGCCTCGTTTTTACAAATTTTGCGCTGCTGCTTGCATTCGGGTAAATGATCTTGGGAATCGGTTAGTTTGTAACGCCACCAAAGGCGATTTCTTTTTGGAAAGAGACCTGGAAGTTCGAGTTTATCCACTTTGGGCGGTTCGCGATTGCCTTTCTTCTGGGAGGACAGTTGAGATAGACAATCCCTTTTAGTAAGGGACTGAAAGTCCTCCAGTTTTCGTTTGGCCCGCCATGCAGTTCTGTCTCCCGTGAAAACCTCCGACACTTCTCTGCTCACGAGTGAATAGTCCGCCTTCAAAACGTCTCTTTTCCACTTATCAGACAGAATAGGTTCGAAAAACAGCCAATTCTCGCAGAACAACGTAATGTGGTCGCTTAACCCTAATGGCGGTCGGCCATGAAAGCCTAACACATTTTCCTCCTCTCGGATAAAATAAGATCAAGACAGTTCGACTGTTGCCCTGCCCTAGCCAGCGTTGCGACGGTAACGTTCTGGCGGAGAAGTTTTTCCGTTGCCTATTGTAGTAGCTTGTGATTAAAGTTGTTTTGCGGCCGTTGTGCCGTCCTTGTTTGCCAATCAGTGCCAGGAGTGTTAAAATCCCCAACGTTGAGCACAACTTTCTTCTCACTGGCTTTATACAATTCGGTAATGAGAGTAAAATCTTGGTCAGAAGTCTGGTTAGGCGAGCGGTACGCCACCAAATGCATTGTTGGTTGGCCATACTTAGCAGATATGGTGATGCTTAACAGTTCAAAATCTCGCACCCAACTATGTTCCTCAACCATTGAGGTCAGTCTGCAAGTGACCTAAATAATGACTCCTCCTCCTCCTCCTCCTCCTCCTCCTCCTCCTCCTCCTCCTCGGTTTGGTCTATTTCTCCTGAATTGCTGACATCCTCTAAGTGATATCTCCGAATCTGCAATATCTTCAGGCATCCACGCTTCTGCGAAAGCCATAATGTCTGATTTACTTTCATCAACTAAGTCTCATGGTTCGTCGAGGTCGTTGAACAGGCCTTGTGCGTTTGTAAAGATGACCTTCAGTTGTCATTTCATCTGAGAGGCCCAGCCTTCATTGTGACAGGTTTCGACCACAAGAAAGGCTTCTTGGTCTGGACTATTTGACCGTTTCTTCTCTTTCTTCTCTTTCTTCTCTTTGCCAGTTTTCGCTTTCAGTTCTATCATTTTCAGTCTTTCTCTCACTTCGTAGTCCGACTGAAAAATTCCTTCTTTGTGCGAACTCCGTAAGGCCATTCTTCCTTCTAACAGAAGCGCTGCCTAAGCTTCGTTTTTCTAAAATGACTTTTAAGGATCTTGGGGATGTTTTCAGGTCACGACCTGGGTCTGCTCTGCCCAGTCAGAAAGCTTTTTGACGGTTAACATTTCTCCATCCTTTAGAACGGCACTGGCGTATTTATCAAGGAGATCTACGTCATGGATCGTCCGTTCCTTCGGAATGCATGACGTGGACTCTGGTGCATCCCCTATTGCGATATTTTGCTTACGATTCATGGACGAGCTCTTTATTGCCCCGCCCGCGCTAGGACCATATATCTCCACTGTGACCCGGACGGATGATAGCACACCGACATTAGATTATTTTTCGTCCGACGTTGGGATTATCGGACCCAAGTTTTCGTGTGACGTACTGACTTCGGCATGGGAACTTTAGCAGTCATAACCCTGCTGCAATGTACTGTAGGAAGATTTATCATGTCGTCTTCCATAAATAGACTGTCTAAGGCAATTCCCAGTCGGGTTAGCCTTGGGGTGACATGAAGTGACAGCGCGCCTTTCCAACAATAACGGCAAGTTCTTATTGTTTATTCTAACAGCTCTTCTGAGGTTCACCCTGACTTTCCCATATTTAGCGTTCGATGATTTCATAGGTTTATTTACCATGGCAAGTAATGAAACTTGACTTATTTTTTTGAACTAGCGTTGACTGCCTCGTTATCCTCCGGAACTGATTTGTCAGTCAGTAAGTCAGTATATTTGGAGTAAACGACAGAAGCCCTGAAAACTCCATTTAGACGGTACAGATGTAAGGGAAAATAGTTCAATTGCACAAATTTTGCATGCAGTTTTAGTGAGCAGAATACATAAATCTAATAATGGAACATAAATGCGAAATAATTGCGAAAACTTTGTTCGCCGCATTCGGACTGTGAAAATTTTCACATGGGTCAATTTTAATGCACACAAAGTACCTGTTGAAATCATGTTGGTAGTATATTTATAATGGTAGGGGACGCTCACCGATCGTTCATACGGAACTCACTCGTTCCGTTGTGTCTTAAGGGCTCTCTCTCGAGCCCAACCAGCAGCCGCACAGCGGCGCATGATACATAGGCAGAATGGCATTACCGACAAAGACTAGGGAGACAGGAATGGCCGTTTCTGGCTTATTAGCCGTCGTCAGCCAGCCACACCCAAGCCCGAAGTGTGGAACACCCGAGCCTCGAACTCGGGACCTGTTGGTTTAGAGCTCCACGCCTCTATCCACCGGGCCACGAGCCCGTTGCCCTGTCGGTTTTCGATCGGGAATGCGGCTGCTGGTTGGGCTCGAGAGAGAGCCCTTAAGGCACAACGGAACGAGTGAGTTCCGTATGAACGATCGGTGAGCGCCCCCTACCATTGTATTTCCCGATCGAAAACCGACAGGGCAACGGGCTCGTGGCTCGGTGGATAGAGGCGTGGACCTCTAAACCAACAGGTCGCGAGTTCGAGGCTCGGGTGTTCCACACTTCGGGCTTGGGTATGGCTGGCTGACGACGGCTAATAAGCCAGAAATGGCCATTCCAGTCTCCCTTGTCTTTGTTGGTAATGCCATTCTGCCTAAGTATATTTATAGTCATTTCAGTAATCCATTAGATCAGGCTTCGACAGTTCGGGTTGCCTTTCGGCAGGTGAGTATCCAGTTGTCTCTTGAACACACTCACGGTAGGGGAATTAACAACATACGCCTGCAAAGAGTTCCATTGGCGAATGACCCTCTGTGAGAAAAGGAGGAACGTTGATTTGTGTGGCGCAGTTCCTTTTTAAGCTGGTAATCGTGTTGTCTGAGAGTAGACTTGGTTGCCATTTCAAAATAGGTTTCCCAGTCGACATCCAGATTAAGTCCTCTTAGCAACTGAAACGTTGCAATGAGGTTATCTCTGTCCTGTCTGTAGTGGAGGGGATAGAGCTTCAAGGCCGTCAGGCGCTGCTCGTACTTAAAATCCTTCAGGCCATGAACAGTCTTTGTAGCACGTCTTTGTACACCTTCAAGGATATCTATATCCTTCCGAAGCGACGGCCGCCGAGCCTGTACCGCATATTCCAGGTACGGCCGCACAAGTGTCCCATATACTTTTCCAAATACATCCGAATTCAAGGTGATAAACTTTCTGCGTATCGCGCTCATGACTGGCATTGCCCACGCTGCGAATTTGGAACACAGTGTGGTGATGCTTAAGTCGTCTTTAATGAATACACCGAGATATTTTAGCACATCTATGGTTTTAAGTGGTTGATTGTCCAAGAGATACAGTCGTGAGGGTGCGTTTGTTCGTCGCCTTGCTGATACTACGCGCATTATTACACATTTTGACGTTGAATTTCGTGCACCATTTCTCTCTCCATTCGTGCAAATTCTTTACATCCCCTTGTAGTACATCTTCATTTTTTATCGGTCTATAAAGTTTAAGATCGTCTGCAAAGTGCGCTATCTTCGATTTCACCGCACCGTACTAGGTAATCTACTGACCCCTGTGGGACTCCACTTTTAACAGGTGCCCATTCTGAGCAGTAGCCACCCGCAGTGACTTTTTGTCTACGACTGTTTAGGAAATCTTGAATCCACTTCAGAAGATTTCCTCTTATCCCTACTCCTGACAACATTTGAACGAAACGCTTATGTGGAAAGCAATCAAACGCCTTGTTGACGTCGAAGTAAATGACATATACTGAATGTCCTTAATCCATGGCCTTCGACCAATGTTCGAGTGACGTAAGCAGGTTCGTGAGGCAGGACTTCATTTCACAGAAACCATGTTGAACTGAACTGATATGACGGCGAAATGTATCAAGTGATGTAATTTATTTTTTTAACTATCTTTTCCATCAGTTTGAGCAGATGTATGTCAGACTCACCGGCCGGTAGTTGGTGGGATATGTCCGTGATCCTCCCTTGTGGATAGGTACGACTTTTGCCAACTTCTATGTGTCAGGCAGTGTTCCAGCTTCCAGCGATTTTTGGAAAATTATACAGAGTGGTTCTGCTAATGCTTCAGCTAGCTGACGTAGGAGTACACCTGTGATCTCATCTGGTTCAGGTGACTTGGCCGGATTCAGCTTATTTAACTCTGCTAAAACTAACTGCGATGCAAATAATACGTCACTTATAAGTGGTTGGTCGGCGAGCTGCGGAAGAGAAAAGGACTGGAGGGGTGATTCCGTGGTATAGACACTTTAGAAAAACTCTGAAAGAAGCTCGGCTTTTTGAAAACCGTCGCTCACAATTTGGTTATTCTTGTCCATTAAGGTTGCGAGATGGTCCCGGTTTTTTGTATTGCTTCTGATATATGCATAGAATGCTTTAGGTTTATGTTGCGCCTCTTCCAGGAGCTTCAGTTCATAAGAAGCTCGTACTTCTCGGATGAGTCTTTTGCATAAGTTTCGTTGTTGTCTAAATTCCTGAAGTTTTTCTGGACTCCCCGTTTGTAAGATGATTTTTCAACAACTTGCGTTTTTTCGGATTCCCTCCTTAACCGATATTTTCAGCCATTTCGGTTTGTTTCCGGTTGGATGTTCTTTGAGGGGACAGTATCGTTCAATCAAGTCTCTCACAGTTGATTCGAGGACTGTCTAACAGTAGTTGACATCTCCTCGTAATGCTTCCGTTCATAATGTGTCCAGTCTCTGATTTCATTGCCTCAAATTTACCCCCACCAGACAGGTCTTAGCGACTTTGTACTTCGTTCGGGGGCAGCTACGAGTGTCGACTCACACATTAATGTCACGTGATCACAAGAATCTAGGGGTGGGCCTACCTCTACTTCATCAACTCTTTCCTCGCTCTTGGTAAACAGTAGGTCTAGGCAACTAGCTCACTGACCTTAACGCATCCGAATAACCGTCCGTACATGTTGAAACAGAAATTTATCAAGTGCCATGTCTAATGGCATTTGGTCTGTGGTCCTTTACAGTCATAAGGTTCCAGGTAATTCGCGGACCATTGAAATCTCCTACAATATTAATGCTTTGTTTTCGATTGTCCTCGCGGAGTCGAGTGATTAACGCTTGATCTTCGTCGGCAGGTTGATTTGGAGGCCTACATACAACAGTGACAGTGACGTTTTCGGCTTTAGGACCAGCGAATGATACTGCAACATCTCAAGATCATGCTCATTTACACGTCCTTCAACAGGGTTACATTCGACCGCATTGCTGATATATAGGGCAACTCGCCACTTCGCCTTTTGGTTCGCTCTCGTCTTAGCACTAATTAACCATCTACTGTATTAGGGGTAGTTGACATCTTGAGTTAGCCACGTTTCAGTTAATGCACTAACATCAGGACATAGTTCGGCAACAATTATTTTAAATTCGTCGAGTTTGTCCAAGAGTCTTTCTACATTTCCGTAGATGAACTTAATGTTACGTAGGCTTTTGCGTCAAATTAGTTGTCCGGCCGTGTGGCCTCCGTCAGTATAACCGGCGTCCTCCACAGGTGGGATTTGTGTCGTCGAACAATCACTCCTTTCATTATGACTAGTTCCTTCTCTCCCTGTTCTTTCAAGGTCGCCAGCTCCACCCTCAGCGCCCTCTATTTCATTCCCTCTTGTACTGAGTAATCCAGTTGAAAAAAGACCTCTATAGCTAGGGGTTCCCCCTGCTGTTCGTTCAAGTAGAAGATCCCCTGGAGTTTAATTTCTAAGCTATCTTTAAAGGTCTTGGTTTCATCCCTTGAGAGCTCGTGCTATCTTTACTGTTTAGTCGAAAAAGTTTCAGAATCTTAATGGCTTCGTGTTCTTTTATTATGTAACCTAATGTATGTACTTCCACTCCCACTCTAGATTCAGTTTTATTCGGTCTTGCGTTGGTCGACTCTCCCTCCGCATTAGGCTTATGAGGTGTATACACTATCTGGGGACAGTTTTCCTCCTTCGTCGATCCACCTTTGCGCTTTGCATGTTCGACCCTCGATTTCCTTTCTGGCGAGTCTGACACCCTCTCCTTGGGATTTTGCGACCTTTCTCCATAGTCTTTCCTCTCGACTTGTTCTCATTCTTTACTGATTTTAGGGGTTTCACGTCACCACAGATAACTGGGGTTTAAAACAGCTTATGCAGGATGCTTCGCGCTGTTCTCCTTGTTATCCTGTCCGAAGGCGCTGCCAACTTATCCTATGTCGTAAAGGTCTGCTGGATAAAGCTTTTCATGTTTCTAACTTCTTCCTCCAGTTGATTTAACTTGGAGGCTAGCGTTTGACAACCGCTGCAATAGGTCCCCGCATACGTCGGTCGTAACCAATTTGTAAGTCTTTTGGAGCGCTCGCCTATGCCTGAGGCGGTAGCGGGGGGACCTGCGTCGAATTCTTGTGACAGTGTGGTCCCGGTTTCGTCCCCACAGTGCGCTACATTATGTATCACAGAATTCGCCATTTTGTGCTTCTTTGGTATATCCAACAAGAAAAACGTTCAGGTGAGATTTCTGCCTTATATGCAAGACGGAAAGCCTTTGGCATCGTTCTGGTCGTCGAGAATAACTGTATAAGGTGAATATCTTCGTCTTAAAGAGGGTCGTCGAAAAAATACAGAAAACAGTTGCTTAGTTCTGAGACTTTATCTAGTATGTTCGAAATATGATTCATTCAACGAATAAGATTAGAAGAGTAAATCAACCTATGCGGGAGTTGTTACAGATGTTTTAATGGAAGGATAATCCGAGTCTCTTGGCTCAAAAACAGCAGAAATGAGGAATGGCTGGAGTCCGCGTCCTGCGAATCAGCCTTTATCGCCAAAGAATGGTGACTTCCGAGTAGACAATTCCGGAAATCAGAGAATACGCAATCCACGCGGGAATTATTTTAGACCGGCGTGCACTCAACACTGAGGTTGAGACGAGAACTTCGTAGCTTGGAAGATTTAAATTTCTTCTGGCGTTTCCCCGAGAGACGTAACTCGCTTCCCCTTCCTGACTGGTTTTGAGTTTTCCGCACCCGTGCCTTCATTAGGAGGATATTCGTCGCTTGTTGGTTGACAGATTATTAAGGGACTCTGTGGTACTGTGCTTCAGAATGGCCAGAATCATGTAAGTCAGTAAGCTCTTCTTCTCTTCTAGAATCTGGACTCGCTTTTCAGTTCCTCACACCAAGCACAACGACGGGCTGGCGCAGAATCAGTTCCATTTCTCATGCAGTTTTCAATGTCTGATCACACCACACTGGTCCTTATTCCCCCTTGCGTTTCGGAGAGCTCACTGTGCTTAATTCCCCTGGAGTATAATGATCCCATTGATATTTTTCGCAAAAGACTGTTAATGAATAAAAAACCGTTGTCAGTTGCTGTTCCGTAGTTAACAAATGAATATGACCAGACGGGGGCCATCCACTTTTAGTGTAGTGGTCAACATCCCGCCTTTTGGTCTCGGTGGTA
The DNA here is from genome assembly GCA_902702965.1 of Spirometra erinaceieuropaei. Lineage (NCBI taxonomy): Eukaryota > Metazoa > Platyhelminthes > Cestoda > Diphyllobothriidea > Diphyllobothriidae > Spirometra > Spirometra erinaceieuropaei. The sequence continues at coordinate 57,415 of CACRXP010000036.1, read as the reverse complement.
CCGAGTTCAAATTCGGGCGGTTCGACTTTTGTAGACGTGGTTTTTTAATTGAGTGGTTCATTACTGATGGTTGATTAACTTTTAAATCTGTTCTAGAATAGTGCTGAA
>CACRXP010000036.1:25704-46600 GCA_902702965.1 Spirometra erinaceieuropaei | reverse complement strand
TATCTGCTGTTACGTTTGGTGTATTTTGGTGGGTACCTTTGCACCATTTTTCCGCTTCCGCATACGACCTATTAAGTTATGGATGGACCATGCTCCACAACTTTGTGTTTTGCTAGCGCTGCTTTTGGTGAAAGTGACGGCTTACCACTGATTCTGGAGATTTTCTGAGGGTCGCTTATTGCTCTGCAGGTTTACTGCAAAGTACGAATTCGTCCTCGGTCGTCTGGGAAAAGGTATTTGTTCCTGCTGATTTTTAAAACCTTCGTTAATGACGACTGATTATTGAAGCAACGCTTAAGTCTGTTTTAGAAGAAATCCAGAAAAACTGAAGCAGCAACTTTGGTAAACTTTCGACGGAAATTTACTCCTATCTTGTATGAAGTGCGAATTCATAGCTAATATTGTGCACCAAGTGGACGATTTTATGCACTTTTAAGCTGAATCTTACGAGACTTGCGTAATGGCTTGTCTGCCCACTGTCATATTTTCACAGGGCTGCTTAGCTGATAATTTCCTTTATGGTTCCTGGTGGCCTTGCGTATACCTAATCGGTCTAGAAAAGCCGGACTTAATTACCTTCCTTTTCCTGGAGCCTGTCACGACCTACACCACTGACCTTCACCGGTAAAACTGCAACTAGAGGTGGTAAAGAGCCCACGCTTCACTGTTAGCGTTTTCTTTTGCCTTGTTCGGACATGATATAAATTTGTAAATTCAGGTTATGACGTCAGCTGATTTGGGCAAATGCGTCGAGCTTACCACACTGTATTCAAGTCTTCTGGGTGACATAAAGGCATGACCGTTATTGTCGTTAATTTTTTTAAAATTTAGAGTGGCTCGTCACTGTGGGAGGACGTCATAACCAGGGGCGGAAAGCTTTCGGCAATACTGCGGTAAGATTCGCCATAACATATTTATTTTTTAGAGCTGCGGTGCATGCCTCAAACTCGTTTTTTGACTCAATTCAACGATTGGCTGATCTTGCTTCCAGGACAACTGGAGGCAGCAAAGAAATTGGCGCCTCTCTCACCCGACTATGCATGCGTCAAAAAAGACTTGGAACAAAGCTCAAGTCGATGAGCAAGTAAGGCGATTTTTCCGATCAACGGAAAGCACAGTTTGTGTTCCCTAGTTCGCCCTACTCAGTGCAAATAAATACTAATTTGCGTAGATTAGTGTTTGTTTCTCCTCAAACCGTCATCCTGTTATTCTGTTAAACTATTTATATTTTATCTATTCATTTGCCTACTTTTCTACGTATGAGTGTCTCGTCTGCTGACGTCCCATGGTCACCGGAAAATGTTAGACCGATTGACTTTCTAATGGTAGATATTGTTGCTGCTGACTTAAAGAATCTCACATGCATGCGAACAGTATTGAGAAATAGCAACTGAGTAGACCACACAATATGCCTTGCCGCGTTCGCTGTATGATTGCGGAATGAGACGGCCGGACCGCCGCGGCGTCCACCTAGTGTTCATGTCATCGACAATTTCACATTTCGGAATTTTCACTTCACATTCGACCTTCAGAAATAATGAGGTGCCCATAGTGACAAGAACGCTAGTGTTGTTTCGGTCACCTCGTTCATCTTCGTGGTGTTGCGTCATAAAATTTTTGTGGAGTTGTAGCGGCCGAGTAAGGTAGCGCGTTAGAGACTCGTCAATCACTGGGGATGGGACGAGAAGTCAGGGATATTTCTTCCCAAAGTTCGGCTACGCCTTCATACACACTGACGAAGGACAGAAGCGGCGTAGATATGGTATTAAATAAGTGAATTGGCAGTAAGCAGTTTATTATCGAAATGTGATTAAAATAGAGAATAAAATAAGTTCAAGTGGATCTACCTCTGACGGCAGTAAACAGTATACGCAGGTGTTAATGAAACAATAAAAAGTGCGGGTCGGTACGATGATTCGGAAAAGGGTAATCGACAAAAATTGGATGTTTGGGTACGGAATAAAAGAATAAGTATATCAAAGTAATCAATTCTCGGCAAAAGGGACTTAGCAGGTAGGCTCGGCGGTAAGCGTCATTTCGCGTCCACGTGACCACAAATTCTGAAAAGGGAGGGGAGGAATCAAAAAAGTCCGTTTAAAACGATCGGTCATTACAGAGTCTTGCCTACTCATGCTTCCTAGGCAACTTTGCGCACGGTCGTATGAGAACTAGCCAGTGTGCATCACATATGATTTCATGAGTCCCGAACTTCATCTGGACATTTGTCGCTTCAGACGTTATATCCGATCCATTCTGGGGGTTAGAGCTGACCCATATTGTCAGCGTACAAAACTCCCTCTAGTAACACCTAGGTGGGCCTTATGAGCTCTTTTTCTGAGCAGTGGTTATTGCATTTGCTCTACGTGACATCTTCAGACGCCTAATAGGTCCGCTACGTCTATGGCCTTGGCAAACTTCGTTAACTTCAACAAATGCCCTCCCGTCGGGTGTTTCGTCATACTTCGAACTACAAAGATGCGGCTTGCTCCACGTCTCAGCTTTAGATCCTCGTCAAAGGGAGACGCAAACTGCATGTTAATTTGTTTCCTTTAGCAAACTTTCTTGCAAAGCTTGGATCATGTTCTGCATGCACGAGGGGTTTTTGCCAAAGTTGTACTGCGAACCAATCGTAGGAGTATAGATGAAGAGGACGGTCACTGACGGTAAATTTAGGTGTAAAAGCTATGAGCATATTGTTTTCGATCTGCGAAGATACATGTTCTTCGAAATTACCGTTTCCGGAGATGGTGAGACCTTCGAGTGTTGACATTATTCACTTTTCAGAGGACTCCCACCGTCTGACATGCGTATCTGATCGGTGAAAAAGATATTGTTCATACATTTGGAATGTCGAAGGGGCATATTTAAACTGACCTTGAAAACTTCTGCCGCTGCACTGCGTTCATGCTTGACATCGTTCCGGCAGCTGACTGCTTGCGTCATATTCATCTGACGATTTAACAGTGAAACATCGTCGACAAGTGGTTTACCAGAACCAGCTCTTACGTTAGCATGCCTTTGGTTACGCACAACGTCCTCTATCCAGCCTTTCTGCTTAAAGTACTCCTATTACAGTATTTCTAGATGAAAGTCGGCATCTTTTCGGTTGGAGAAGAAATATAGATTTTTTCCTGTTTACTTATTTACCTGACCGACGTTGATGCTTTCTGTGAATCGAACGAAGGAAGCTATTTGTCTATATTGGAAACATGTGGGGTTTTTGTCATCTTTGCTTGCAGAGGTGCTGCGGAGTAGCTTCAATAGTCTTTAAACATTTAGTGAAAAACTCCCATGCCTCTCGTCCGTTTACGAATTTCACTCTTGTTGAAGTAGACAATGCATGACCATCTCTTGTGCCTAGGAATTACGCGGACAAGCGTGCTGGACCTTTTCCGGGTCGCATCCTGAATGTTCGTCCATAGCAAGAAAATACCACTGCTCTAATGTAGATGTTTTGTCGGCATTGTCTGAGTTAGTGCCTCATCGTTTTTCCGGCATACCAATCATTTCTTTCAGAATACAAATGCTGATACCTTCTTAAAAAGCACGATATTATGCAAACCGTTCTTAGCTTAATTTGCATGCTGAGTTAAATCAATTTCTAAGTGTACGAAAACTATTCTTCTGAAAACTTTCCAGGTTTGTTAATGCCCGACCACAGAACTACATACAGAAGCGTCTGGGTTTAGTCTACACTGGCCATCAACACAGGAACTCACATGGGTATATAGAAATGTCGATTTGCACGCGGTGTCTTGTTTTACCTTTAAAAATATCTAAGGACCATTTCTGCACGTGAGAATTGACTTTATGCATGGTTTTACATTAATGCTTACAACTCATCGTCCGAGCTATCAATAAGTGGGTATTCGGGTTTTGATCACAGCTCATTTGACCTTGGCACTAGCCCAGGGGCCGCTTGACTTCTTCGTTTTTTCCAGAATTGTATGACTTCTCACCAAATGTTACTGCAACATATGCTGACGCGGTATCTCTCGCCCGTGTATTTTTTGCTGAAATCCAACTTCTGATTCAGCTTTAGAACTCAAAGCAGAAATTTCGTCTTTTCACAACCATTAAGTCGCCCAAGCAGCTCATTTGGTAAATAGCTAATCGAACCTCGATAGTGGAAGCGTTGAAAACACGAGCTTTTGGAGATCTTAAAAATGGCTAAACTTCTATTGAATAAAGGCAGTTCTGCCTTGCCAATTTTTAGGGTTTCCTGATGAAAGTCGTTTCTACTACGGATCATGTCATATGATAGTTGCGAAGACTACTTCGAAGCACACGGCCATAATCACGTTGGTCTGAAAAGCCGTTGATAGACGTGTAGGCTCACATCCTCATGTAACGAAAGTCCGTCTAGGCTTCCTTTCCTCTGTCGCATTTAACTTCGAAACGCTATGCTATTCCGTGGCTTAACTTTACGACTTGATCACCATGCTTTAGAATACGTTGGAATTAGTTACCTCTTTTGTCTACTTGCTCACCCTTTGCTACCGCAGTCAGCTTGTTACCTGTTTGGCAAATCCCCTGTCTTCGCGTTTGGACGATTGGAAGCGGACCGTAAGTCAGATAGAAAAACAACACAGTCGGGACGCTAAGCGCGCTCGTGCAGAACTCAAGCGTGCGGTCGCCGAGGCAAATCGTCTTCAACGGAAACTGTCGAAACACGAGAGCAGTTCAAGGGACAGCAGCGGCAATGTTGCGAACCAGGGAGTCGGCCCTGGCGTCGGCTTGGGCCAACCCCCGCCTCCCCTGCCCCCTAGTCGCCCTACCTCGACTAGTCGAGGGAGTCGCGCCTTTGCCACAACAAGTTCATTGGCTGTTCAAGCGGAAGCTGCCTTTCAAGCTATTGAGGACAAGGTGCGTAGGTTGGAGGACGTTGAACGAGCTTCCATACGCAGGCTTATGCTTGAGGAAAGAGGTCGCTACTGCTTCTTCTTTGACTCCTTGAAGCCCACTCTGGTATGACCGTCTTTGTACTTTCGTTCACTTATACACTTTTATTTAAGGGCTTTTGATAACACCATGTTCGATCTAGTCGTGTAACTATAGAGGACCGGGATAGCGGCATAACTCTAGTCTGTTTGCTCGTAATTATCTAAACACAGGTCTTTATTTTTCTGCCTGGCTAATGCTCGTGGTGTTAGCCAATGGGTTCCTTTTCATGGCTAACAGCTTACAGAATTCGTTCGCTGGGGCCAGGGGCAATCATCCCAATTTACACGAAACTGGTAGAGTATCACCTGAAAGGCTGCTTCTCGTTCATTGTTCTATCGAAGGCTAGTGTATTTTCTTATTGGCGAGGTTGCCGATCTTGCGTCCATTAGTTCTCTTGTTCGCTGCACTTCCCAGCGATTTTGCCATTTACGAGAATATTTTGTGTCATTTGCCTTGGTACATACGTTTTTTCTCGAGTACATGAGTTAATAAACTCCTGTGTGCACATCACGACCTCGCGTCTATTTTCTGAGACAATTTTTCGGTGAATGAAATGGGTTGCCGACATTTAAAAAGTGATAATGATTGAACATTTATTCTGCTGCCGGAGCGATTGCCACACCCCTGTTTTAAAAAAGCTTTCCGCCGCCATATCACTTTAACAGATGTCTTATTTTTTGCCAGTTTTGCGTGTAGTTCGTTCGCCCTACATGCCCCTCGCCCTGTACCTCCGAAGCAACCGCCTTTAAGTGGGGAACAACCCAAGACCCTTTCATTCGTACTGAAGACTTGGGCCTATGTTGTCCAAAGTTGCATTTCCAACCTAGGAACCCAGTGTTCTTATAGACCATTGTTAGCTCTCTTCATAAAAAGAGACTTGGATGGCTCATTTAGGACGTTAGTACGCGCACCTCCACAATTCGCCATAATAATTTTTCTGTTTGGTGACTTTCTAAGTGCGGGAAATTGCTGTTGGACGTCCTGAGCTGTCGCTGCGAGAGTGACAACCGGGCCTTTTGTTTGTCTTCCGTCATATCAGAACACTGCTCGCACGAATACTTACGCCATTTTCTCTGCTCGAGATGCTTTGCTCTGCCCTCATTCACCGATTGTCAGTGGCCCCGTAATTTCCTTTCGGTCGACAGGGGAGGTGGGGGTGGGGAGGACGACAGAAGTTCTGGACACAGCCAAGCCCATCTGCGTACCTGGATCACAGCAGACGATGTGTAGGCGTTTGCGTGAGACATTGTTCGCCTCCCCCTCTTTCTCACACGTAAACCTCTTATCCTCCTGGAGCATGTTGTTCTCAAACACGACCAGTTTGCTCTCCTGCCATCGAATTTTGCCTGTCACAGGGGGAGAAACTTTGGTAGGCATACAAAGTGGTGCCCATGTCAACTCTTTCTTGCCGTGCGCTTGCTCATCCAGTTCAACAACCGCAAACAAACGAGCCGATGTTTGTCCGAAGGCAGCTGAATGGAGCACGTTTTGGGTCATTTCTCGACCTCGGCCACCGCTTTGTGGGCAAAGCAGCACGAAACGAGAACTCTACCTCTTCGTCTAAGCAAGGAAGATCTACCTGCACAGCGTTACCGACGCTTTCTTCCAATCTCTGGTTTAAGCTAATAGGGTGGATGTACGGCACTTACTCGCGAGACAGCGAGAGCTCCTTTCTGGGAACGACTTCGAATATAGCATTCTATTGTGTCCTGCTTAACCTATCCGAAATCTGACTTTTAATGAAACTAGTAGAACCCATTCTGACAGTTATGCAATTCTGGCGCTGGTTTTGTCTAAGCGAAAATATTTTGCGTGTCATCGGAAGATGTACTAATCACTGCGTGCGTAATCTGATCTGCCTATTTTACAGGGCGACATAATTTAGTTACGGCAAAACAGTCAAACGTAAAGTACACTGGGTAGAGAGCAAAATGTCTTGTACAAAAGTGACCTTTTAATAATTTCAACACTTTTATTTAGAAATACCCACAAAAATGTATCACCTTGAATTGTTAAAAACATGTTGTCTCCTGATTAAGAGGCTTTACGAAAGGGCGCTGTCGTTTTTTGGCAGACTACAAATACCTAGGTTGGTATGCTGTTGTCGTGCATCTGTATGACTGCCCTGAATGTGGTGACACGAGCATCCCTTGTTTATAGGCCTCTACTAATTACGATGGACATGATGCACATTTCTTATTTTTACAAACGAACTGTTTGGTCAAAAATTGACTACAATGAGTCCTTTTGGGCGTCATTTGGGTCTCTAAGACTCCTACTGTTGCTCGGGGACAGCTGCCAACAGCTGACTGTTCAACTGAGACGGTGTGAAGCTGGTAAAAACTGTCTAAAATACATGTTATTATCATCTCGTTTCCCGGGTTTAGTCTTACCGGACAAGCCATCGTACCTCTCTGGCAGCAAGGTGCTCTTTCATTACCGGTTTTTTTTAAACTTATTGGCTTGTTCGAATCGGCCTATGCAGTATCCTACGATCCTCCTTCACAGTAACAAAATTATCAGTGCAGTACAGAGACCGCGCGAAAAAAAGTTACCCGCGGAAGTCGCCAAGTCATGAGCCCGCACAGTGGCACCCCGGCTTCATGAAATGAGTGAACTGGTATTGGGAGATGAGATCGTTCATCCTGAATGAGGCTCGGCTACCCGTGTACCCATATCCAACGGGGAGGTAAGGCGAAGTGCGAGGTCTGCTGCGGCATAAGTCTGATCGACGTTGTTGCGAGGGCTCGACACATTCCTTCAAGTGTAGATTGTCGTTGGATATTGGCCACTCGGTCTTCGTTGTCGGGCGAGGGTGGTTCAAGCGCTATGGACATGTTTCCGTTGGTGGTCGAGCGTGGAAAACACCATTCATTACGTCATTGCGGCCGAGTAGATCAGGTATGCTCACAGCAGTGTCAACTGCAGGTACTTGAGCAGCTGATGTCAACTTGAGAATTAAAAAAAATAATTTCCAATGACCGCTGAAAAAGCCGCTTATTTACCTCAATGATCCTACTCCTTTTAGTTTTTAGCGAAAATGAGCGTGTTTTCATTTCGGACTGCCCTAAGATCGGTACGCAAGACAGAATAGTGACACTGACTGCATCATCGTACAACTCCAGAATAGCTATCTCCACAAGAACTAAAAATTCACAGCTCTCCTGACTTTCCTACATGTTGTGTTCTATTTAAGGCCCTGTTGTTGTGCGGCATCCCAGTTTAATCTCCTTCTTCATAAATAGTAATTTAGCACAGAGGACTACTAGCTAAACTGGAGTGTTTATGGGACTTAATTATGCACCCATTGTTTCAGTGCTACACAAAACTCAATTTGTCTAGTGTCTCGTAGATGTTAGGGTGACATGACATAGTCTAAAATTGCTCTTTCCTACTTGCCGTCCGACTTTCCTCTGTTGTTCCACGCAGCTACTGTCCATACGTACACGTCCTGTAGGAAAAAATCGCCCTTACCGGACAGTTTTGTTTACTACTGCACACGGCTCCAAGAAAAGGTCCTTCGGAGCTTAGTTGAAGACGCAGTGTACGTACGTTTCTCGTTATGACTTCAAGCTTAGGACTAATTTCGCTCGGAACCTCTCGGCGATCACAACAGAAGCCTTTTAATTTCGGCACGGCCCTTCCCCCTTCCTGACTGCCACTCCTGGAGGGTTCTGTAAATCTCGCTTTTGAGATTGATTCTAATTGCGTATCATCCCACTGAGTCAGTTGCGTGCATTGCTTGGTCGCCCCGTAAAGCAATTGTCTGCTAATTTATGCAGCAGTCAATCCTTCACACCTACCGTTTATTCGGCCGAAACTTCAGTTAGCAATTTCCCACACAGGCCATCTGGGGAGGATCTTCATATTGCTTTTCACTGGTGCAGCCAACACTTCCGTGTCGCCTTGTTGATGGCGCCATGCCAACGGCGTAATGAAGGCTATGGTAACTCAGCCCGACATTTATGGCACGATCACCACGACCTTCTCCCACACAGAAAAACATGCAAATGTGGACTCTTTTCATAAGCCACTCCTTAAGACCGTTCTTAGTCGTACTTTCATCCCACGTTTGGCGGTCGCCCTGTACAATTTATTTTCTGACTCCACATACTTCCCACCCAATTTACTTTGCTGCACATCACATCTTGGACGATGTTATAATGGATGACACTGGCCGTCATAAAGAACTTATCTGAGCGACTGATGCAGGGAATCTGGGGCAAATGAGGCATCCGATGCCCCGTGCGGATTTCCTGACCTCCGTACATTGTGCCATGTATTTTTCTGTCAGATATTCGCGATCATCTGGCACCCCGTTCTTCTTCTTCTTTTTCTTCTTCAACGAGATACACCCTCGGCGACGAAAAGGACTTACGTAGCACCACTTCTATTCCTTCCATTTCCTTCCATCGTGTTCTAGCGACAAAGTTAAGTTACGACGGCTAGTTTGACGCATAAGTTGGATCGGAAACTCGTCCAACGTACGCGTGCCACAACACATGTCAAATTTTGTTTTTTTTACCTTGTCTCACCCCTCTCAGCCTTATGACCCAGCACAAGCTTGGCCCTGGAGAATATACTGCACGAATACACGCATACGCACATATGGCTATGCACCATCCTAATCGACGGTAATCATTTTCCTCAGCTTGTGTTTTGGGTGTTGGTGACTGCAGTGTGCAGCACTGGATGATAGACAGACAACCGTCTTCTCTCGAGGCAAATGAAACTGCAACCCCAACCTGGGGGTAAGCTCGGCGGGGAATGATGTTCAGAACAGACAGCTGCTGTCGTGCTGCAGATTGTTACATATGGTCGTTTCCTCAGGCTTATCGAAGGGAGTTATGAACCTGCAAACGGGAGGGTACCCTGAATTAGGCACTTAAGAGTAAAGGATTCGGGTGTTTCGCAGCTGAAAACTACGACTGTTTTCATTAGCAGATGTCTGTCTTAATTCACCAAAGATAACGGTCCTGGCCTGCCGATTTGATCCCACCTGTACGAGTTAGGGACGCTATTAGATATCTATGAACTATTCGATATCGTCAGCTTTTGACAGTTGAACCCCTGCTACCAGTATTTTCTATTGGCGTTCGGCCATCTTGCTAGAGTGGACAGGCTGTCTTCTTACAAATAAGTCCCCCTTTTTGGAGCCGAACAGTTACTAGTACTTCAGATCACAAACTCGCCACCGTAAGTCGTTTGCAAAATATGACTGGATCTTAGCTAAATTGGCCTACCCATCAGTCCAAGTTAGAAGTTCCAGGACACCTGAGTTCCAGTCTGTATGTTTCATTTGCCTCTGTTCTAGGCGTCTTTGAACCAGGGCCCATTTGCAACTGCTAAGCCTTTGTTCTAACTAAGGGATCTAATACTTGTTACCTTTACTATCATCAATTCTTACTCTGAATGCTTGTCTATCGACTGCAGTACCTAGCATGAAGTTTCATTGACTCAATCTACCGCTACTCCGTCCCCTTAAGGAGATATGGCCATTGTGAGTCGTGCCTGACAGCTTCTTTTATTACACCCTTTTTCAGGAATCGGAAACCAGTATGCTGGGTGAGATCTCTACCCTGCAAGACCTTCTGCAGGCTCTCTCGACTGCTACTGAGCATCCTGACCAACTGCTCGACGAGGCTGAGGCCATCCTCGCTCGGGCCGGCAGTCGAGGCGGAAATGTGCACCGGAGTCCGCGCACCGGCAATTCCCTCGCGGCCCCCGTACTGGGTGATAAGACCAGCCAGGAAGACGCCTTCGCTGCCGCTGCGGCAGCCATTATTTTCAACCGCAAACAACACCATCCCCAGCAGCAGCAGCAGCAGCTGAGCGGTGATGTTTCCGCCGACTGCACCACATCTGGACAGTCAAGTGAGGGCGGTAATATTGTGCAGACCTCGGCATGTCAGGCGGCCATGTTGGGCTCGTCCATCAGTGATCAAAACAGTTTGTCTGCTTATAGCGGCAGTACCAACAGTACGGGCGGTTTCCCAGTGGCAGCTACTCATTCTTCCGCCGTCTTGCGCAACGGTTTTGCTTCGAGTGGAGGCGGTGGTTGTGGATACAACACGTCGAGTCAAGCTTCAATGCCAATTGACAGTGTTTCCTCCGCCTCAAGTGGACCCCATCTGTCGATGCTTTCCAGTCAATCACAACAACATTCGTGTCAGGTGAGTGCTATGTAAAATGTTAATAGACTGCTGTTGACATCTTACCAGCCTGCCGAACGAATCTCAAACTGTTTCAAGTCAACACCCCCAGGCCCTCTTGTCCCCCCATTCATGGGTACTTAAATCCGTTTTAAAATGCGCGCAGGACTTCTGTATGTGTTAGTAGAACAGGTGTCACGACCGGCGAATGGGTTCTGCTGTCTGGTAGTGTGTACTACCGATCCGCCTTAATTATGGCTTCGAGAACCACGGCTCCTTTCGAATGGTTATCTGATCCTCCTTCGCCTTTGTCTCGGACCGCGTAGCGCCACCTCTGCCACATGCACGGGTCGCTGTACGTTCCCCTTGTCTGGCGTTATTTGGCCGTCCAACGCGCGCAGTCTTTGCTATGACTAATTTCCAGTGTGACGGTTTTGCGGTTCTGCGTCGTTGGGCTGGTGGAGGGCGATCGCTGCGGCTCGCACTAGCATCGGTCCTCCCTACTCTGACTCTTCGGCCTCTCACTCTCCTGCATGCATCCTGTGTGCCGGCTGGGGCTGTAGTGTTAAACATCTCCCCAAACGCGACTGCTGCACCCTACAAGAACACTATCATGACGCCATTACTTACCGGTGTCTACGTACCTTGCCGGACAGTCGGTATGGAATTCACAGCTGGGACAAAATTTGCAGTCCTCTGTGCGCTGCCTATATTTATTAAGACCTATCTGATGAAAGTTTACGAACTGCAAACCAAAATCGTTTTCGCGCACGAACTGCCCACCCCGCATCCACGAAGGTTATACTGTGTTAAAGAATCGACCGAGTTTTGAAGGAAGGCACAATTTGGTTCATACAGTATTATTTATTGGCTGAGAAATTATGTATTTAACGAATAACCACCAAATCAAAGGACGCCTTTATTACAAGTTACCGTAAGCCGCAGGGCATAGAGACTACCAAGCTTTCTATGATAGTTAGGTCTATACTTTTATTAAGCACGAAACCCAATTTTTGCCCCTTTGAAAGATGTTTTCTTGCCTTCTTCAAATTCATTTTGGTTAATGCAAAAAGATTTTCGATCAGATTCAGGTCCGGGCTATTGGTGGGAATACGAATGCTTCTCGGGTCGCAGACGGAGAGGCTGGATGTGGTCTAAAATATTAGATTATAGTCGTAAGCTGCATTGGAATCATACCTGCCTTGAGCGGTGAATAGGGGCATTTTCCTGGAACATTACAGTGTTCATTCGACATCGAGGAATGCCGTTATGTCCGAGGGCATCCTTTACGATGTCGATGGACACCTTGCTATTTATCTTATTCCTTGTCGAGGACCAAATCCGAATTTGAGGGCCATCCAAACCACCGGCCGTCGAAAATCGTTGAAAGTTGGTGTCGATACAGTGTGTTCTGGCGGCTTGTTTAATAATAAGACCTCATTACAAAAGTAAATGCCTTTCCAGAATGAATGCCTGTAATCGATATATTCTTGAGGAAGCAGAAAATGTCCTCTGACTAGTCTTCCATTTAGAAATGGCTTTGCATAGCGTTTTGCTAATGGAGGCCGAATTCTTTCATCCTGATTCTGATTGTGCGCCTAGAAAACATTGACAGCTGTTTCCTGTCTTAAAAGGTAGATGATAACTTTTTTAGTGTTTGACAAATAGAATCGTCGTTTTGCTTACTTGTGGATCGTTTTGGTCCACGTTGCTTAATTTTAGACACCATTTTATTATTAATAATCCTTTACAGAGTGACCTGGCTAATGTTGAAAATACTACTTGTCGACTCACATACGCTCTCAAAATTAACTTCTGATAAGAATTGGCTTGACAGCTTTATTGTACGACGTGGCACCGAAAGGTGGCAGCATGCAACTTGCAATTCATATATGCGTGTTTACACGCATATATGAAACAGGTGCTGTCGAACAAGCTTATTACTGCATTTAACGACTTAAAGCATTACAATTTTACTACATAAAACTTGCAAAGAGCAAGTGGTTTCTTGTTTCACGAAAAGAATGCGTTTTTACGTACCTGTCTTCACTTGATTTTCACGAATTCATAATCAGAATTCCCGTTTCCGGAATGAATTTCTTTGAAAATGTTCTTGGTTATATGAATGCTCTTTAATAACACAACGCGTGCACATAAGGGGTCTTAATAGGGGATACCTAATGGCATAAGAAATTGCCTGAATATTCGGAAACGTCAAATTTTGTCAAATCTTGGCATGTTCCCCCTTAATAAAATAGACCTAACATGACTTCTTCCTTAGAAAAGGGCTTTCTGGGATTCCAATCAATTCACAAAACAAAACTAACCGCACAAAGTATATGCAATACCGATCTCGACATTTCAGGAGTTATGTCATCTACTGTAGGTATGCCTAAATGGTGTGCTCTTCTTCTTAGTGAACAAATGCCCGCCAACCTAGGTAAGCTGATGAGGCCATTAGTTGGCAATCACTTCGAATATTCGCATGTTTCTCGTTTTAGGGCTTATAGCCAGCAAATTGACCTAGTTAGAGCTCTGAAAGATATTCCTCGATTTTCTGTTTTGCCCTCTGTGCGCCTATGATTTAACAAGGGACGGAGTACTTGCTCCTGGACACCTTTGAATCCTGTGTAAGTAAAGTCCCACCTCTTAAAGTAAATACGGAACTCTCAGCAGGTTTCAAGACGACATCATGAGCCTCAAGTACATTTGGAGATGAGCACATTCCGTTCTCTTATTCCAGTTCTGCTCGCTACCCCTTGACCTCATAGCTTCCAAAGACTATTGGTGTGTTACTTTACGAGTTTTGACCCGAGTGGTTTCGCGCTTGGAGTGCGTTCGTTTGTGATTCCTTGCCTTTGTGTCACGTCTCTTTTTTGACTTCTTTGGCCTGTGCGAGCGCGCAATACCGAAAACTCACGCCTGAGAGACACTTAGGCTGTCACGCATAAACTTTCATCACTCGCCTCTACTGGACCGCGAGTAGTCTCGGATAGATTGACGGTCGCACCGTGGCTACCTGATACTCAACACTCATATCTTCTACCGTCATGGGAAGACTGAGTGTTGGAGAAAAGAGGAAGTTTGATGCCGCTCAGGCCTTCATTTAATCCTGGTCACGCATAAGTCCCCATCATTCCGCCGGTAGAGTGGTGACCATCGTCAAGTCTTGCCTCTTTTAGCCTTTCCAGTAATGGCTTCCTAAATTACTAATTCAGGCTGTGCTCTTCGTAAGCTAGGTAACTATCTTGCCTGCTTGCCTTTCTGTGAGTATATGCTTCGTTCTACAGATGGAGCGGTGAGATATCAGGCATCGCGACTCAGATTCTTATCTAAACGACGATGAGGGTCGTGAGAAGTAGGAGGTGGGGAGTTATGACAGTGTTAGTGATATCCTATCGAGGCGGCTGCTCTACCCAAAAGCCCCCATGACTTATGCCAGTCCATGCCTTTTTCGGAAAGGCCATGTGCGAAACCCCGGCGTCCTCTCTGCGCTGTCGAATAGATAGGAAAGCGCGTTCATATTAAATCCAGTCCCAAGGGGCACAGCAATTTAGGTTTTGCTCGCTACATATCTCACAAATGCAATTGATGAGTCATCTTGTAGGCCTTTGCTGGGGCTCCGCAACTTCAAGCGCAGTTTTCAGAACTTGGTTCTTATGACTGGGAAGACAGAGGGTAAGATGTTTGTACTCATAATAAGGGGAATATAGCATTTCGACAATACTGAATTAACTGGAGTTGCCAGATGTCTTTTAGACCAACGAGTTGGTCTTATCTGCAGTAGTTATGTTGAGTCAGTTTGTATTCGCAACTCAGTCCCCTTATCTCTCGTTCTACATATCGTTACATTCAACATTTTAGCTCCGACGATAACCGATTGATAAATTGTAGCATTGGAGTGACTTCTCGGACTGGTGGTGATTACAATGGGGAGAGGGGATAGAGAACTGTTTTATGCTGCAAACTGCAATTATCGGCCCCGGAGCTAACTCTGCCTCCACCTTTTCTTCCGTAGCGGTGCCTTTTTTCATCTTTTTGAGGGTACAAATAGTGTCCGTGAAGCTTTGAGATCTAAAGTAAACAGGCGACATATTTCTTCACGCAAACCGACTTGCCAAACGTTCACTTCACGAGGTTCGCAATTTAACGCACGTCTCATGGTTTCTATTTACGTCCGACTAGAAGAGTTCTGGCAGCAGTTCCGACACGCAATATTGCCTGATTTCTGGTCACCGAGTGGGTCGTTTGTATCCTTACGCATGGTTTTGTAGATTTCTGGTTAGGCGTCCCCCTTCTCTATATACCTCATCCAGCGCCGTCCCGCTCCGTACCATCTACCATCGAAAATATGCACATACACACTCGATGATGGATGTCGTTTACTTCAGGTGCATGCTGGTCTCGGGTTCGCATTACGAGGACGCCCGTTTTCCGTTTTTTTTTAAATTTCATAATTAGACCGGGTATACGCTGTTGGCAGCACTTAGAGTCCACATCTAAGGTTAGTGGATGGTCTAGAAGGCGCTGTACCTCGGTTAAAACTTAACCCAACTGGGTTTTGAGTTTCAATCTCGGTACGGATGCGTGCACGTTGCAGTGGAAAGCGTAGTCGGAGGTTAATGCCCAAGGCATTTGCCCTTGTCTCCTAACAGTAATAACGGGCTTTAGACGAACAAGTGTCGTTTACCCCCAAAGAAGTTTCATTTCTGTTGTTTCTGCGTGAAAACCATAGCTGTAGCATCGAACTGTGGTCTGTCTGACTAAGTGGCTTCTGAGTAGTCAGTCAGCCTCATTGTGCTGGGTCATGTCATGTGAAATCGTAGAAGTATTAGTGGGGCAAGACAAAAAAAGTCGACGAATAATCTAGAGGGATAAGGGGTGTCAAAAGAAGAGGCGTTCACGTAGAGAGAGGTCTGCCATTTGGAGTGTGGGCTTCGCCCACCAATCTTCGGAGACCGGAGTCATGCTCGTAGTTTTCACCGTATGGAGCGCTTTACCTGACGCGTAGGTCGCCAATGCCGACTGTAGACTGAATGAGACCCCTGTTTCACCGTGACCTGTATCGCCCTCGCCCTTGTCGACCACCGACTTAATTGGCGGCCCCGATTAATTTCCTGCCGTCGATGTCTCCTGTCAAGTCTCGTAAAACCAGATAGGGGGTGGGGATAGGAGACAAATTGGTGTGACGGTTAACTGAACAATCGGTGGGCATCCAGGCTTCTTGCACTTGCCTTGATGTGTGTTCATCGCTCGGCTCACAATCTCAACGGCGTCAAAGTGGAAAATGCGTCCCGTCTGCTGGGTAGGGCTTGCTACCTCTGACTTTGAGTTTAATCATCGCACGGCTAGTTGGTATTCATGCATTCGCATTTGCAACCCTCGGCCGGTTTCTCCAACGTAAATGCGCATTTCGCAGCTGCATTAAAGTCGGTAGAAACCGATCCTTTCCTCTTGAATACAGATAGAGTCTTTCTGCTGCATTATTTGCCGGCGGATTGTGGAGTCAGACCTATGAGCAACCGCCTATTTCGAGTGGCACGAGGAGTCTGGTCATGGGTTCGGAAACCTCATATACGGAATGCTGCGCCATGATATCGGCCGGTCACACTCTTCATTTCGCTCCCATTTTGAATAGACCAATCATTACTCGGAACGTCAGACCTCAAATAAACGTCTCCCCGTGGTCGTTTCCTCTTTTAACATGCAGTCTGGGGATCGCATTTCCACTACTTTTGAATACAGAATTTATTTTAGTCTCTTTGACCGTAAAGATTCTTGCGAGAATTCAAAAATATAGGACACCCCAATGAATTATAGCAGGGGGATCAGTAAACAACCTGCTGACTCCCCTCGCCAGACTGCACTGATTCAAAAGCCCTTTTGGAAACTTCTAGTCCTTATAATCCCCGACCTGCAACCTGGAATACACAGATTGTTGGATATTGCCTAAATTACTCTTCTTAATGACTCCAGTAACCGAACTTCCCCATTGTTGGCCTGCTACATTCACCTTTCACATAGGCAAAACAAGTAAGTCGGACAGTTGTCCTTTACATTTCACTCTCTGTTTCCAGGGCGCCAACCTGCGTTCGGCATCCGTTGACCGACAGGCTAGTCACCGAAGTGTCCTGAACACGGACGGGAGTGCGGCGGCAGTCATACTGCGTCGTCCGAATACTGGTACACCAGCGTCTGTCTCAGATGCCGCCCGTGCCCAAACCATGTTCTGCCCATCATCGGCTGGTCCCACAACCTCGACCACCAATTCTGCTGTCCTCCGAGACCCTTTAACTGCGGCGAGTATGTACAACGAGTCCTTGGAAAGCTGCTGTACCACCACTGCATGTTCTACCATCCACCGGTACAGCACTACAACTCTACAGCCACCTGCGCCGCTGCGCAGTAATGATGAGGCTGGGGAGGAGGAAGAGGAGGAGGCCACTGAAGAAGAGGGTGACGATGAGGAGAATGAGGGCTACGTCACTGACGGCGATGCCACCGCCGACTCGGAGGGCGATATCACCTCAGAGAATGTAGCTGCTGCCACCGTCTCGGGTCACCTGTCGGCGACCGGTTCACTCAAGTCCGGCCGACACACCATCAGCTCCACCTACGATCGCGCCCTAGCAGGTCCAAAAAGAACCCCCATCTCCGTCCTGACAGCCGAACGACGATGTGAGTCGCACAAATTATCTCTCTTTCATTTTCCTCTAGTTCAACCAGATGACGCTTGCTTTTTTCCGTTCTTGGAATAATTCATTGTCAGTTATGCGAGTGCGGAACTTTGTGTGTGTGGTGGATTGGGGGAGACATGAGTTTACTTAATCTTAGGATGTTCCCCCCTTTTCCAACCCCGCACAAAATCCCTTCTATCTTTACGTCTGAATTTCGCTTGGGAATCCTGTTTGGGGCAGCGCGGAGCCACGATGGATGCCATTGCTGATATCCTTCAAATGATGTTTTTCCAAGATACCTCAGCGCCCAAGCTCTCATCGAGCTGTCCTTTACCGATCTTACCCGATAAGTATGAGTTTTCTGTTTTGCCTCAAAGCTCTGGTTTAGGGCCCATCCTTGCCTTTAGATAGAGGCGATCAGTCAGATATTATCTGGGGCTCGAGTTGTGGCTAGATGGCTACTGAAAATAAACCAGAAATAATAATTTTAATCCACCTATTCCTTTGTTCGTGGAATCTCAGCTTGCTCTCTGACCTAAAGCCCGTCCCTATTTCGCAGCTGGTAAATGAAAGAGTGAGACCGATCTAACACACCTTTAACTTGCCGGTAGGACAGGACTGGCCTAAGGAAAGGGACTAGGGTAAGCGTTGAGTCACCTCTGAACCCCCTCTAGGACGGTGGGGGTGCTAGTCACTTACTACGGACGAACTATCGATCAACTGTCGCTTCTTGTTCCGCCATGGGGAAGAACAAAGCACGGGTACCAGAACCCAAGTAGCCACTGTCAGCCACCGTTCAGCGACGGGACGAGATACGGTGCCATACGTCATAGTGCCACATCATTTGATGTAAACATTCGGCCAAGAATGCTGCACTGCACGAGATACACCTGTAAACGCGTACCTGATCGAAAGTGCGTACTTATGTCAGTTTCTCCTCCAGCTCTCACACTTGAAACAGAAAAAAGTGTCTGGTAAAGTTTTGGATGGGCGCCTTAACAGTTACCAATAGTTGGTGGTTATTCACAGGCTTCGGAAACCTAATTCATACAGCTTGCTAGTCGCAGTTCATCAACCTGTTCTCGGTGCTGCAATTAGGAAGCCCCTTAAGGGTGGAGAGGCCGTCATCCAAAGAACCAGGCCACTTCTGAGCGGACCAACAATTCAGTATTTAGAACCAATGGTTCCGTGCTTCCTACACTAGGAAATCTACTATGCAGTTGGCTCCAGCTGGCACTAGTTTAGGAAATTCAAATCAAGAGAAGGCTTGAAGGCTTATGCGAGGCTTTCCTGAATATTAACTTAAGGACGCCTATAATACAGTTGGAACCGGTTTTCTCTTTAGGGCTATATCTTACAATACTTTGACCTCGCTAAACGAAAATACGCAGATGAGTAAGGGAAAAAAGAATTCCAAGGATCGGGCGGCGTTTGCTGACTGGTTGCATCTTACGCACGATGCCTGAGCTATTTGACCTGACCGATATCCTTTATTCGACTGACAAATGCATGGACTGATGGGCAATCCAGTTCCAGGTGGTTCGGGAAAATTTTACACCCTGGACTACGTAGGAAAACTGGACGACCTATGCTGCTGAATCGTTGCAATGTCCTTGAAAATCCAGTTGAAGAATTCAAGATGAACAGAGCCCATGTTAGGTATTGCCTTTCCTTGTTTCACGTCGGAAAAACAACCAGTCAATCAAGGCATTATCGCTGCCATAGCGAAATGCCACGAGTGAGAGTCTCTGGAGAATGCGCTTTTGCATTTGAATCTATCAAGCGAAGAAAATGGCATATTGACAGAAATTGGAAGAATCTCCGCCAAGGGGCTGTTAGAGTGTAGTTCGGGGAGGCAGCTCCTCTCTTCGATGCCGCATATATTGCGAGTCTGCATTGGATGGCACCATGTTTGCTGTGATTTAAAATGGTTTCACAAAAGCTGGATCTTGTGGTGTGTTTGAAGTGAGTGGAGAACAGTTGGATATGACGTCTTCAGTGTAGAATTTTCAAAGAATATTTCTTGAAGTTGCTGAGGAATTTGTTCATATTTATTATGCAGACCATTGTCGATAATATTAGCCGTGCCCATTAGAAAGCCGTTACTGGTCCTTATAATGTTGATGAGAGTGCCGGCGCGGAAGAATCTTCAACTCCTTAACTTCTTTATCTTACAGAAAGAGACACTTTGCGTCAATTTATTTTCTAAAAGGCATGGTTTATCTAAGGAAGTTTTGGGCCGGCTTTCCTGGTGACATATGTGTTCACAGCTAATGACGTGCGCGAACGTAGACCATTACACAATGGCTGGCTTTTTATGTTAGCATTTTCTGCTTTCCCATCCCACTAGCACACCTAAAGCAATGCATGTTTGACCGAGAAATGTATACTGTAGATGCTCGAAAACACACTAACAATTCTGCATTCTGACAGCGGCGGTCGAAAGGGTAACTTGGATCCCCTACTTAATTAAATTCATAGCTAGACTCCCTTACCTGTCCAATTTTTAAAATTTCAACATAAATTTCAAAAAACATTGTTCACTAGGTTTCTGACTTTTTTCCAAGGATCAGCCGACACGAGTCATTTTATTTCGCTACGCCAGTGCTGAGCGAGCTTTTTGTGGTCTGACCTTGCGCATAGTAGTCTGCAGCATACTGCTGGGACGTGTAGCGGCCCTGGTGGCCTTGACCCAGCCTCGGGTTTCTGGCCCAATATGCTTTCTATGAGTCCCCTAGTCCAATTTAATTTTCGTGAACACTAATTGAACAAAAAGGCAACAGTTTTGTTGCGTCACTCTGCCTGTCCTACACGAGACAGAAACGGTCCTTATTCATGCAGACCTGGAGTCGTTCTGACTAATTCTATCAGTCGTTGTCCTAATCGCTTTTTCATTCATGGACACACACAGGCACCGTTCACAGACCCAGTTCTGTGTCCTTTAGGATCATCGGTAGGATTCTCGCTATCACATTTTATCTTCCAGCGAGCGTGCCGTCTGCGCATCGGCCCCGTATCAGCTGCAGCTAACTGGGCCATGAGTCACGCTGGACGATTTTGGGGCCGGTGCGGCTGGGGCACGTTTCCGCCTGGTCATGCTGACTATCCGTGTTTCGTGACGGT
>CACRXP010000036.1:0-22355 GCA_902702965.1 Spirometra erinaceieuropaei | reverse complement strand
AAAAAGAATTCCAAGGATCGGGCGGCGTTTACTGACTGGTTGCATCTAACGCACGATGCCTGAGCTATTTGGCCTGACCGATATCCTATATTCGACTGACAAATGCATGGACTGATGGGCAATCCAGTTCCAGGTGGTTCGGGAAAATTTTACACCCTAAACTACGTAGGAAAACTGGACGACCTATGCTGCTGAATCGTTGCAATGCCCTTGAAAATCCAGTTGAAGAATTCAAGATGAACAGAGCCCATGTTAGGTATTTCCTTTCCTTGTTTCACGTCGGAAAAACAACCAGTCAATCAAGGCATTATCGCTGCCATAGCGAAATGCCACGAGTGATAGTCTCTGGAGAATGCGCTTTTGAATTTGAATCTATCAAGCGAAGAAAATGACATATTGACAGAAATTGGAAGAATCTCCGCCAAGGGGCTGTCAGAGTGTAGTTCCGGGAGGCAACTCCTCTCTTCGATGCCGCATATATTACGAGTCTGCATTGGATGGCACCATGTCTGCTGTGATTTAAAATGGTTTCACAAAAGCTGGATCTTGTGGTGTGTTTGAAGTGAGTGGAGAACAGTTGGATATGACGTCTTCAGTGTATAATTTTCAAAGAATATTTCTTGAAGTTGCTGAAGAATTTGTTCATATTTATTATGCAGACTATTGTCGATAATATTAGCCGTGCCCATTAGAGAGCCGTTACTGGTCCTGATAATGTTGATGACAGTGCCAGCGCGAAAGAATCTTCAGCTCCTTAACTTCTTTATCTTACAGAAAGAGACACTTTGCGTCAATTTATTTCCTAAAAGGCATGGTTTATCTAGGGAAGTCTTGGGCCGGCTTTCCTGGTGACATATATGTTCACAGCTAATGACGTGCGCGAACGTAGACCATTACACAATGGCCGGCTGTCTATGCTAGCATTTTCTGCTTTCCCATCCCACTAGCACACTTAAAGCAATGCATGTTTGACCGAGAAATGTTTACTGTAGATGCTCGAAAACACACTCACAATTCTGAATTCTGACAGTGGCGGTCGAAAGGGTAACTTGGATCCCCTACTTAATTAAATTCATAGCTAGACTCCCTTACCTGTCCAATTTTTAAAATTTCAACATAAATTTCAAAAAAACATCGGTCCCTAGGTTTCTGACTTTTTTTTTCAAGAATCAGCGGACACGAGTCATTTTATTTCGCTACGCCAGTGCTGAGCGAGCTTGTTGTGGTCGGACCTTGCGCATAGTAGTCTGCAGCATACTGCTGGGACGTGTAGCGGCCCTGGTGGCCTTGACCCAGCCTCGGGTTTCTGGCCCAATATGCTTGCTATGAGTCCCCTAGTCCAATTTAATTTTCGTGAACACTAATTGAACAAAAAAGGCAACAGTTTTGTTGCGTCACTCTGCCTGTCCTACACGAGACAGAAACGGTCCTTGCTCATGCAGACCTGGAGTCGTTCTGACTAATTCTATCAGTCGCTGTCCTAATCGCTTTTTCATTCATGGACACACACACAGGCATGGTTCACAGACCCAGTTCTGTGTCCTTTAGGATCATCGGTAGGATTCTCGCTATCACATTTTATCGTCCAGCGAGCGTGCCGTCTGCGCATCGGCCCCGTATCAGCTGCAGCTAACTGGGCCATGAGTCACGCTGGACGATTTTGGGGCCGGTGCGGCTGGGGCACGTTTCCGCCTGGTCATGCTGACTATCCGTGTTTCGTGACGGTATCGTCGTCGTCTTGTCTCCATCCCGCTCTTGCGCTCTTTTTCCCACATCACGTCATACCGAGGGCGGAGGGGATCTTTCGGTCTCCTTAAAACTGGTTGTCTATCGAAATCTTCCACCCCTTCATGTGATTAATGTCTAAAAACACACTCCAAACGAAAAATGGGAATTCAAGATTTCGCTTCCTTCTTTTTCCTCCTTTCCCACTCCTTAGGGAAACTAGGCCAATTTTGGGATGACATGATGAATTTTCATCTACCGTGTTCGTGCCTTCCTGCCTGTTCATCTTGACTACTCCAACGAAACTATTTAGCAGATTGGAAAAATTGGAGGATTGCTGTGTATGGGGCGAAACCCCACTTGTTTCCGCTCTTTGCGCACCTCCTGTGGCCAATGATTGCGTGTTATGGTCCACTGGTTACACTTCATGCAATTACCAGAGTCTACTGCAATTCCACCGGTCAAAAACAACTAGTTCCATCTCTCGCTCTCTTTACGTACACTGGGCTCTAAAAAGATTTAGACCTTTCTGACGACGTTCAGCTTGAATATGGTTTCTGTCTCATCAAAATTGACTACTCTGACGATATCGTTCTGTTCTCGTAAATTTATGCAAACCTAACTCATGCGCTCCCCCGGTGAGTGAGGTTGCCAGACTAGTTGAATTTTCTGTGACTAGTAAAAAGAATCAAAATATGGTCTAACTGCGTCCACAACAGGAACAAGAAACGGCCTGTCCTCGGAATGAGGCAGTTAACGGTTTCTGCATCACGTTGTTCCTACTTAGATGTCACAGGGTCGGCATTTTGTTGCGCGTGTTGTTGCTGTCGCAAGAGTGTCTGATATCAAGGGTTTATGCAATTGCCGCGCAATTTCGTGTTCACCGACAGGCTCGTTCTGTACTAAAAGAAGAGAAGGCGTTCACCGGGAGAGGTGTATTTGAGGTCTGACGTTTCGGGTAGAAGACGTCTGATGTGTTTTAGACACTTCTCTCGGTCGTCGACCCTGTGCTTTTGTCAAATGCAATGCTACTTCTGGTTGTAATTGAGACTGGGTCTATCAGCTCAAAACCTCTATCGGCCTCACTAAACCATCGCCTAGGTCAGCGATACTCAGCATTTTGTGAGTCATTCTCGATCTAACCCAGTAAGCGTTTACCGTGGTCACTGCAGTACATGTGGTAAAAGTAGGGGCACATTTCTGATGTTTAGCTCATCGAGCGTGTTTGATTGCCAGCATCGATTGTTGCTAGTACTCTTCTAGAACAACCCGTTCCTCGTAACGAATGCGGCCGTTCGTATCCTCTCCACAGCCCGAGCTCTTGTGTCCTATGTTGAATTAATTTTTGTCTTCAGTAGCCAGCCAACTAAGGACGACAATTTTTTTAGTGCGCGAGAACGCAAAAGCGACATTAGAACGACCTTTAGGTACACCCCCCTCAGGATTGTTTTGTGCTCAACCGAGCAAATCTACTCCGTATGAATGTGCCCCACTTTACTAGTTTGTCTTCTTGTTTTACCGTTGACGGTCTTCTTAGGTCAGAATTGCTCGGCTGATAGAATTTCTTCATTTCATAAATGATTTCATGTGTTGGTGAACCCGGACTGCCTTTGGACTATAATCACCCTCTTTTCTCTAATGTGAGAACTCAGTAAACTTCACCTACCGCATCTTTACATCGTCAGAAGAAAAAAAACAGATAAGTTGCGCGTGTTTGTTTGGAAAACAAGAAGTTAGCGCCCTAGCCAGGCCATCATAACAGTTCTTCCGAAAGTATGCGAGCAGGTAGTGGTTAAGCAATTAAGTTTTTATGTGCACCTGACAAGTGTAGTTAGTATGAGCTTATGCCGGAGTGAAAATCGGAATAGTCATGCAAACAGAATTCTTGTTTCAGCGATAGCATCTCCTCCTTATCGGCGGCTTACGGACACTCGCCCTTTCTCCTCTTGATTTTGTCAGTCCTGTCCCTCTGGGGAGGAAAGCGCGTTATCCGTCTTCTGTCTACCGCCGAGACCAGTTGGGGGAGATTTGCTGCTGGTTGGGCACTTTGATTTATTGTCTTGATTCTTTCGTGAGCCCCCCGCCCTCCTCTCACGTACTTCTTCCCTTTTCTGGGCGAATCAGCGACTACCCAGGAAACCAGTGCGACGTTGTTAATGCCGAATCGCCATTCCCGAAAGGCTGATGCGACCTAACATTCAAAATCCGATGTCGGGTGATAAAAAAGTGGGGACTCGTGTCCTTCGTGGGAAAAAACTCAGAACAGCGCGGCGGTCTGAACGGATACGAGGACGGGTGTTTGATCAAAAGTCTGAATCAGAAAGCTAGACGTGCAGAGAAGGACCGAACACCAGAGACATTTACCAGCTGTTAATTGGTGAGGAGCAGTCTACCTCCGGCCGGCTGCGATGCGAGCTATGAGCCCACAGTACTGAGCCTGCTCAACCAGTCACGAATGTCGCCATAAGTAGGGGCAGTAGAAAAGCTCCTTCGTCTTCAGCGACGTACGGGAATCAAGACTTTATGCAGATTACGAGCCACCAATGTGCCGATGAATACGGATGAATCTCTGCTCCTTCCTTCTGCTCCTTGCTACTGGTCCCAGGCCATTTCTTAGTTATTTACTTTCTCTTTAAAGCTCTCTACAACACCACGTCGCGTCCGGGATCGATGTGAAATGTGCGTATTTCGTTTTTTTGCGCGCCGTTTGTTACCGAAAGGTCTATATTGACCCTAGACTGAAGTATCTATCGCAGTGGGCATCTCTCACGCAAACTGCGAGGGGGCCCAGTCGAGGCCGAAATTTACGCGATAGATTACAACTACGTGAACTGCCAGGTGCTTGATTTACGGCTTTTCGGTCATCACTCCACCAACATACCCAACAACCTCATCCATTGCAACAAAAACAAAAACGCTGCATAATTTAATCGGAAAACCTTATCGGGATGCCTGCCATTTTTAAAATCTCTCTGGTGCACTCTACTCCATCTCCAGTCCTTTATTGCACCGCCTTTTATATACTTTATACGGTGTCCTCTGATTTCTATTGTGTTTTATCGGCTATCTCCTGGGACCTTTTCTCCTACAGTAGATGTGCTTTCCCATGAAATAACCGAACTTCCGAAATTTGTTCTTAATTTAAAAAGGCTACGTAAGTAGAGTTTTAATACTAACCATCGAGCATTATAAATCCAAAATACTTAAGTCACGTCAGGAGGTCGGCATTTAAATAAGCCTTTTGCCGGCCACCTGTATAAACTGCACTGTCAAAAAAGTTTACTTGCGTAGTATGAGTTTCCTCCATTGATTTTCGATGCCCTTACAAATTCGAGTACGTTTTATAGAAGACATTCATGAAAATGCTATTTCTTGTACTCATTTGGTTGCAAATAACGTCGTCGTCAAACTTTTTAATTGAAGGAAGAGTATAATTCGGCATTAAAAACATCTTCAACTCCCGAATAACTTTGAACCAGACTTGTCGTTACACTTGCTTTAGGATTTTTCAGACTGTAAGCTGTATGCTTTCCCTGTAAGGGAAATGGTGAATGGTGACCTTGTTGTCCATTTTGTAAGCGCCACCAATAAACGTGCTGATGTGACGCCGTGGGATTGAGCATTACAATCTTAGAAAAATCTCACGATTAGAAACTTTTTGAAGGATACTATTTTTTGTGCAAAATTTGAAAATGCTATTTGTTACCGAATGAGTACAAGACAGAATACTTTTGTGCATGTATTCTATAAAACACCTTTGGATTTATAAGGACGTTGACAATAAGGAGGATACATTCACATTAAGTAAGTAGTCACTTTCGGGCGTAGTTTTTTCAGGCAGCCGGAAAGAAGCTGGTTTAAAGGCCGACATCCTGACGTGGATATTCTGAGTGATGGTTAACATTAGAACACTACCTAAATAATCTTTCCGAATCAAAAAGCACATTTCAGAATTTCAGTCAAAATTTCATGAGATTGCGCATCCACTGTACATTTGTGCCGTAAATTCCCAGAGTGCACCATTCGCCTCTTAAAGTCGCCGCTTATTAGGATGTTCTTTTTTCAGCTCTCGAGTTTCCGCTTGCGACCGCTTTTCGCGCTAAATGAGACGTCTCGGCCTGCCTTCTCTGTCCTGTTTTCGGCCCCAGCCTCCTTTCGCTCGCCTCCAACCCCCTCCCCCCACGTTTCTGCTCGTTGTGTACACTGAGACGGTGACTGAAGATCCGGGCTCCGTCTGAGAGCGCGACTGGGTGAAAACGATTGCTCCGTGCAGGAAGTGGTGGCCGCCTGCAGTTTTAACCAAGATGTTATCAACGAGGCCTTTTGCGATTCAACCCTGCCTCCTACTCCAGTCCTTACTCATGCTCCTAGTCATTTTTTCCTCTTATTTCGGGCTCCGATTCCGATTAAGCCCTGATTTTTTATTTGCACCCTTCAGCGTCTTTACTCACAGCCAAAGAAACATCAACTGTAAACCACCTGTCCTTTTGAAATGCAATTTTCGCACAATGCTCCTCTATCCCACCTCGAGCTCACTCGTCGGTATACACACTATCGGGGGCATGATTACGCCATATTTTAACGTATCCCGTCTTTCAATCAGCCGGGTCCGATCTGCGGGCGCCATTCCACATGATCTTAAATGTTTCAGACTGTAGCCGACAAGGCGTAATCCCGCGACTCAGAACCCTTTTACCCCGAGTTCTAAGTTCGGCTCGAGTATGGCGGATCGAAAGAGGCAAATGAGAACAAACTTACCGTGGCAGTCTGCGAATTTTTTTCTTAAACGGTCTTGCTTGCCGGTGGTAAGCTTTAACCTCCTCTTTTCTTACCAATTTGACAAGCGGTCTCAAGGAGCGGTGAGACAAATGCCATGCTCTACCCCGAGCAGTCATTGCCGCCCCCGGTGTACACAAACTTGAACCAGTTGGCTGACGCCGCTCAACGCAAATTCTCCATGTCTACCAGCAGTTGCAGCAGCGGTGTCGCTGCGGCGCCGACAAAGTCCTCTACTGCTGTTGCCGCCGGCTCAGTCACTGTCCACCAGCGTCAAATTTCTCCGGTGCCCCAGCCAACACGGAGCGAAGACACGGTATCCATTGCCTCGGCACCCGCGCGCCAGCCTTCATCATCAGGTGCTGGCACTACACCGTGCGTCGCGCCTTGCGACTGCAACGCCAGTAATGGGGTGGCTGCCAGTGCTCAGCCCGCCTCAACCCTGCTACACTCGGCACCCGGTTCGCCCCGGCATCGTCTGCTGCCTCTAAATGTGGACCCCCTGCAGTCACCGACCGCTTATAGTGACGATAAGCGCCGGTACGCCGCCGCCGCCGCCGCTTCCCAACATCCTAACAGTGCACCACCCATGACAGAGATGGTGGCGGCGCTTGGCGGATCGGTCATCTCGAACACTGCCAGTGTCGCTGCCTCAGAAGATCCATTCTCTCTGGAAATGGATGAGTTGGACCGCATGGTTGCAGGTAAGCGTGCACCTAACTTCATCTCCTCATCCTGATCTTATCTAGTATTACTACTGTTTCGTAACGGCAGCCACCAAACAGGCTTTGTTAATTAGTTAGAAGCTCGAGGCGTCTGTATATATCTGGTGTCCCAAGGTTTTCCGGATTATTTTAATCATATGTGATTGGCAGAACTGGGACAATGACTAGGAACACCACATTTCCCAGTGACTCGCATATGCACTAGATTATACTGGAAGGGACTTGCACAACGTCGTCCCCTCTCTCGCTCTCTTCCCACGCCTGTCATGCTTCCCTAGCAAGAGCAGGTTGGAACGACTAAAATCGGCTATAGACGCAGTCGCTGCCCCGGCATTTTGCTCCCATCTCTGGCGTCCCACACATATTGTGGTCTTTCAACCGGCAAGAGCCAGTCTCCACTCGGACAGTCGTCCGATAACAGGACGTTTGGCCCCACCTTAGGTACGACGCCCCGACGTTGCCTGTTTTGGGTGGTTGACTATATGCATGCTGAGATTTGCAGTTATAGTAGGCGGGCTAACTCATGAAATGTCAACCGAAATTCCGACATGCGTTTTAGTTTCGGAAAGATTAATTAAGTAGGGTTGTATAATTAGTCGGCCTGCAACATAATTCTATAATATTTCAGTTACCTCAGGATGCCGGCTTTCGGATGAACTTCCTTCCGCCTGCCTACAAAAACTACACTGCGTAAAGAATGACTACTTAAGTAGCATGAATTTTCGTCATGGATTGCCGATGCCCTTAAAAGACCAATTAAATTTCATAGAAAACATGCATAAAATACTCATTCTTTCGCTCATTCGGTAGATAATTACGTCTCCTCCCAATTTTATGCTTGAAGGAAGGGAGAATTCGGTTTTCAAAGACTTTCAATTCCCGAATAATTTTGAATCCGCTCTACCGTTACACTTGGATTCAGGGTTTCGAAACTATAAGCCGTATGTTTTTCGCATACGGAAGACCGCACATTTCTCTACGGTACTAAAGGGGGATCATATAGGGTTCGGAAAATTTAGCAGTGGATTTGATCCATATTTCTAACTTTACATGACGATTTATGAACGGCCATTTCACGGTATTTAAAAGTCCCACAATCAGAAACTTTTTTTAAAACCGAATTATGTCCCTCCTTCGAGTGTAAATTTAGAAGATGACGTAGTTATCTGCCGAAGGAGCGAAAAAATGCATATTTTTATGCATGCTTTCCACGAAATATAATTGGACTTTTAGGGGCATGGAAAATCAATGAGAAGAAATTATGCTACCTAAGTGGTCATTTTTCACAGTGTAGTTTTTGCATGTAGCCGGAAGGAACTTCGTTCGAAAACCGGCATCCCGAGGTTACTGAAATATTATGTTGCAGACTGGCTAGTTTTACAACCCTACTTAATTAATCTTTCCGAAACTAAAACGCATTTCGGAATTTCGGTTGACATTTCATGAGTTAGCCCACCTCCTGTAAGTGTCCTGTCACATTTAATTCTCTAGCAACTTCCTAGCGACCTTCTTTAACAAGCTGCGTTCCCGAAGGTTTTGACATTTCGAACGACAAGGCCAACTCGATTGATGTAAGCAGCGTGTGTGCTTCTTGTGGTCCTGTAAGTCTTCGATACGAAATTATTTGTACTTATGCTTCTAGTGATGGCCAATATGCACGTTCCGCGTGATTTAGCTTCAGTTAGCTTAATTTGTGTAATTTAAACATTCTTTGCCGCGCTTGTTTTGTTTCGATTTCGGTCTTTTACGCCATTTAAAGGCGTTACGGCCAAAGGTGGATGGCAGATGGCAGCCGTTTTTAATCAAACTACATACGTCAGACGAGGTCAACAAATAGACAGTTTAATTAAGTGCATGCTGGTCGATTTGTAGCCGATAAACAGAGCGTCGTAGTTAACCAAAGACGCACACACGTATGTATATAGGCTTGCACGTGCGTTTGCTCTTGGACATCGTACGCACATGTGTGCCTCGGCCGATGGTTTTAATTTAAAGTTTTTATAAAATTATTATGTCGAAAAATCGTTGGTGCCCGTGTGACTCCCTCAAACAGCTGCATCCATCCAGGGGCATGAGCACTGCACCCCAGTCGTACACTTCACCGAGATGACTTTATTCGGCCCGATGGTCGGCGCGGGACGAGGGATCTACGGCCTTGGGGCAAACTTCTAAATGAGCAGTCTTTTATGAAGCATCATCCCGATGATACCTTTAAGTGTGTCCTTAGAGTTGCCGTTGAACCATAAGATCGTATGATGTAATACGTCGCCGTTCTCCCTTGTCTGAGATCTGATTAGACCTTTGTCAAAATCACACTCTCGTTATTCTGTCTAAACATATGGATAAGATTCTCAGACCTTTGATCTCCCCCAAAAATAATAAACTAAATTTTTGGACGCATGGCCAGGTTCTTTGTCAGGATTTATGGAATTGGAGTTTTGGTCATTTTCGACGGATGTCCTATAGCAAGATTATGGGTGCAAGCCAATAACCTCCCTAGTTTAACGGCTATGGGATGTTTCCATGAAAGTCAGAATTCAGGGATGCTAGCCTGAAGAGGTGCAGAGACGAGAGCCAATGAACTGGAATTACTATTTCTAGTCTTCTTGAGGTCACCAGGTAGTCGCATCCCAGCTAAAGTTGAGGCAAACCTGCTGCAGAGCTTCGAGTTTTATTTTTGGGGCCAGCTGAAAGCCACTGCCCTACCACAAAGTCCTGTATCCATGCCCAACTGGCTGTAATCCAGGACAGGCATCTCACATGGAGTTATTTACCAACCTAGTCTGTTTGTCTGCAAGGGTCCTTACCTGAGCTTGCTGGGCTAGCCCAGCGGAATGTGCCACTTGCAATCAGCTAAGCAAGAACTAGTCCGTTACTCCGTTCACGCATTTTATTTCCGAGAAACGCTTGAGATCTAAATCATTTGTCACGTTTAATCCAATCGCAATTTTGCCCTCTACCATCTGTCCCTGTTCAGATGTGACAATTACATAATTTGCCTTGTTCGTGATTTGACTTCTGACCTGCCCTCAATCTTTTTTTTCTCCTCCTCCCACACAACCTCATCACTTTGCCGGAACATTCCTGCGTTTATGCGCTGCTGCATCCATGTTTTGTGTGCTGGTTTTTTCCCACTACTTAAACGCGCATTTAACCTCTCTGCATCTCGGAAACTCTTTCGCTCTAAACCGGTCAAATCACTTCCTCTTTGACCACGCCTAACCGTTACCGTAAAATCTCCGGTTACGTGCACCTCTTCTCCGTCCGGCGTGTCTATTTGTTTGTGTTTAGAATTGCGCACAATTTCCCGGGCCTTCACTGACAGCGGCAGTAGCACATTAAGCCTAAATAAGGTGGTTTCCTCGACTAAGAGTCACGCTAGAAGCAGATGTGGGCCCGTCCTCGAATGTGCTTCTGATTCAATATTTTTGCCCATCCCCGATGCCACACTATACACTGCCAACAGCAGTAATTGTGATGTACGCGTTTCTGAGGCGGAAGTCTTGCCTCTACCACCTCCACCCTCTCCCCCTCCGCCGAAACCAAAGTTTGGTTCAGAGTCCTGTCTCACTCCCATCAGTGTACACATGGAAGGACTAACTGCTAGAATTCCCACAGGTGACACTACCATCCTTTCCTCCTCCTGCTCTCTTTTTCTCCACCCGAACTGGTCTACAGAGTCGTCCTCAACCACGCACCGTCGCGGTCTTCCACCCCCTGTACCCCATCGACACTCCTCCCTTAGTCGATGTGGAAGCAAATCACTGAGTTCTCACTTCCGTCGTTGATCCCTTCCGTCCCTCCAACCCCTGAGGCATCTCAAAGTCCAACACTGTATTATGTCGGATATATGAACTGCCGCTCTCGAAAGACGTAATTAAAGTGCCTTCTATGTTGCCTTCTGGGAACACAATCTCTCCCCTTTTTGGGAAGCGGAGTAACGTCAAATTGCTCTATTACGCAGGTAGAGCAGCAATTAGGAGTCCCTCCTATGGGAAAAAAGAATGGCGAGAGGGGTTTAATTTTAATCTGATGTTTGAACCGCAGGCTCTTCTTAATTCGGTGTTATAAGTTCCTGTCGACTTCGCCATCCGTTCCCTATATCCACTGCCTATTTCTGTTGTACAGTGCTTGGTCTCCTACCTCATGGGCTGTGATCGTCGGATTTCAGTCTAGAATTTTCACATTTCTCGTTTTTAAGCCATTTTCCCAAGTAACTCGCATAACTAACCGGCTGCGCAGAATTTCGGAATGCAAATTAATGCAAAACACCTGCCTGCTGCACATTTTTCACTGTCATTTTTCTCTTTCCCTACGGAGGCTTCTTTATTCGAGTGACTGAATTTTTTCTGCCTTACCCTGTCTCTCTCTCTCCACCCATCCGGATCAATTTCGTCGCGTTTACGTGGAAATTTTGCAGGCGCAGGCAGTGCATTGACGCAGCCTAGTCCTGCTAGACGGCCTAGCCTTTTTTTTCTTATACGCGTCTGGCCTCCGACTAACCGTCAGAGGTCGGTTCTCGCCGAGTTCCCTTTTGATGCTGCGCTCGTTTGAGGGGGTAAGCACCCACGCCACGCGATCTGCCTCGCAGGCCATGGGCGCGATTAGGGTGCGTGTGTTTTACGTCGCCCACCTCACCGATGGTCTCCAGGGTTCTGCCTTTGCATTCCCGGCGACGTACTAAAAGCTAGATGTTTAAGTTAATAAAGCACTACCAGTAGCGGAGCCGTCAGCTCGTCAGCTTTGCCGACGAACCATGCCATCTCGCATTCTATCCCTTGTCCGAAGGAGGCGAAGTATGCTTGTTTAGGTGTGCTTGGTTTTGCCGGTGTATATAAAGTAGCTGACGACCGGCATCCGTAAACTTTTGGACCAAAGAGCGAAATGCTAGTCATAGACTTGCAGCTACGTAATGCCTTCACGGTTAGTTTTCTCGGGGTCTCGTAATGCAGCCTTTTTCCTCGTTGAATAAGGCAACTGGTTGGGCACACTCATGGGGCCGCTTATTTGTGTCACCTCTTCTGGTCTTTTCGGAGCCGAGGATGTACCGTCTGTGCATATTAGGGGTTTGCAGAAATCCCCGTCATTAGTTTTGGATCTCGAGGAACGTAAATATGATCAAGCTGCAAACTATCGTGCAACATGTCCCCAGTTTCCTCCGTGCAAAAGTCCTACCTCAAGTAACTTGGGCTAATTTGCTGCATAAAGAACTCCCAGAACATCATTCAGTATGGTCGTGGGAACGTAGTACAAGGAAGACTGTACCTCGAAGAATTTATGCCTAGTAAAACCTGCTTTGACTTTTTTCCGAATACCAATTTTCGAAAAATACAATTTCATACCAAGTATTTCAATTAAACGGCTGTTTGTGAATCCCTTTTTAATATATTGTGGTTCTCGAGAACCGACGTTTAATATCCCGTAGTATGCACGTTTTAACTACGTCCTCTAAAGCACGGTTTTGAAGTCGTGCTGTTGGTTGTCTAACACGATCGCTTGGCCCCCAAACTACCCGGCATGCATACTGACCCGAGAGCTCTTTCTCTGAGGACGATCCGCCAACTCGTAGACGGTTTGAGTAGGAAATCGAGTTTGAGTACTCCGTGGGTTCGAATGAATGCTACTTTTCGAACAATGATTTTCAACAGGTGTTGCTTTTTTTCATTATGTCCACTGGACGTTGATGTTTGTTTGCGGATTTTTGCGAAGCATTGTGAGCTTTTTATTATTCTTATGCACCAACGGAAAGATTGGACGCTACCCGAGTTTCGATTTGTGGTGTGTAAGCTTTTATTTATAAGTTTTGAAAATTCTAAACGAAAGACCGGCACTCCCACTTAGGCTCGGCACGAAGTAGAATCGTTTTTCATAAAGGCCATCAATTTATTCGCAACTGCGCTGCCATCTGGACAAACCAGTGGAAACTCTTGCACGCATGTGGTCGCAGTGAGAAATTTGATTGTCTCCCGGCGCTCGTCTCAACTATTTGTCTGTCGTGCCCAAAACTGCGTTCTTGTCGAATTCGCACAAAGTAGGTTTTCTGTCTATTCCACTGTAATCTCTTCCCCATACTCGTGCCAGCTGGAGTGCTGCGGCTTCGCTAAATCAGCGGGTGCTTTTTGTTGCTTTTTTACACCTCTTCGCAATATTAATTACTCGTGCATTATTAACCTGCTGCTACTGAATTAGATCGAACTAAGCTTACCGTTTTTAGTCACGCTGCTTATCAACCAGAAAAATCCTCACTGACTGCCGGTGCCGATGTCTAAATGGCTACAGTCTCAGATTGGCATAAGTCTAGTGTCGAAAAACTCGATGCCTCGGTGGGATTCGAACCGACGACAGCAAGGGGAGGCTCTAGTTACAGCCAACGCTAACCATCTGAGCTACGAGGTCCCATCGGACGACACGTGTTTAAGCACAGTTGGGTCAAGTTACCCGCCCACCCTACTGGAACGTCTGCTATCCACCAAATCTGATGCAGTAACCTGACTGCTCAACCAGGATTTCCTTAGTAATCCACCGGATGACTACCAGGCTCACATAATTCAGAAGTGTGTTGGCAGATTTTCGAACAATTCACTTTGACCCTGTGACTTATGTACCTCGCAGGGAAAGTTTGCTATGCCACACAGACTCTGGGTGTGTTTATTTGGGGTTGGCAGTTGGTGCGTTCTTGATTCCGACAGGGTTTTCTTAGGGACATGCTCTACGAAACCTATATTAGTTGTTTAATTAGTCTCGCACATTGTTAGTATGGTCGGACGCTTTGTCACCTGGGCAGCTCGATATTTCTGACTTTTGATTGGCGGGGCCAGCCTTCGAGGCATTCTCAGTTCAGTATGTTTTTGGGTAATTGGCAATGCCTTGGAAGACCTAGACAAGACGTGAAGGTACTTGAAAAGAACTAAAACCACGTACACGAATTTAGTGGTGGTTTTGTAGTGCAGCAGCTTCTAGTTGATCGGTTGATTGAAAATGACTGTTAACTAAGGTTTCCCGAAAAGCCTTATTGTCCTGGTAGTGTTCCTGGAGTCTATTACTAGTTTCTACCGGTCGAATTCCTTACTCAGTGGTCATCTATTGAAAGAATTTCCTGGTTTTTCGATTTCTTTTCAAAATTTTTTAAATTTTCAATGAGTGGTATGCGCCCTATTTACGAAAAGCTATGCCTATGTGTGACTATTGCGGCTTTATTTTCGAAGTATTGTGCTTTAATATTGACTCACAAAAGGGTGCTTATGCTTTTGTTTTCGTAGTCTTCATTTTATTCGTCGTTGCCATTTGGTTGTTCTGTCACGACTTTTCGCCAATATTCTACTGCACCGACCCCCACTACCGTCGTTTTGGAGATATATTTCCTAGTCGGAGAAATGATTTACACCCAAGTAGAAAAACCTTTTTGTTGTCTACTTCCCCTGTTCACACTGAGGGCTGCCTCATCTTGGGGTCGCACTTAGTTCTGATAGTCTACATACTCGTTCAGATGCAAAAGTTGAACAGTTAGACGAAGACAGCAGTTGTCATTCACCAGCAATTCAGTGGAGCAAAAGTCAAGCTGAAAAATTTCATACATCGAAGAGTTGACTGTTTATATTCCACAATCTTCTCGATATAGACAACCAGACCAGCGGCCGGCGTATACTCTATACCTTGGGTTTGCAAACGAGGAATTTAAGCTGATGAGAGAAGAAATTGATTAACGTGATTGGGAACCCCAACTACCGCGGTCGGCCGACCGGAGTGGACAAGCTGGGTGGATTTACGACATCTTCCCTAGCTCCTTCACCCTGAGGGGAGGGGCTATAAGCAATACTTACAAAGGACCACGAGGTTCCATTGCCACTTTCCGGCCTGTGTTAAAACGAACCTTATTGACCTGGTCTGCCTGTGGCCGAACACGTAACTCGTCCCTACAGGACTTGAAGGTTATTAGTTTTTTGTTGTAGAAGATGAATGGAGTTAGGGGGAGGAAGATAACTGATAGGTGAGTCTGATCATGGTTAAGAAGAATCGCAGAACACCGGCCCCACTCTCTTCTCACGCACGTTGTGATTCAATGCAAAGGCTGAGTCCCGATGACTGATAACTATAATAATGGTTGATCTGGCGTAATGCCCGTGCCCACTTATACTGCGACAAGGCCACTCTGTGCCCGAAGCCAAGCCCATTTTAGCGCAAATTGACCGTCTTTGGAAAGCCAGCCTGATTACCCAAGTGCTGTTTAGTGAGGCGGTCAAAGTCGTTACCACTGTCCTGCTCGTCGTGGCCTCGTGGAGCGACGGATAAGCACTAGTTGCATGACGTGGTCCGAGCCGGATGATCACCCTATGCGATTGGGCGTTTTGTGCGACTTTCCATCCATGAAATGCACCGCGTCTTCCTGCATAACACAAAATACGCTCTTGCGTCGTATCTGACATCTTAGAGGGGCATGCTAGATTCCCTCATCCCCGCCGTTGTCTGCGCAACACTCTTCTCGCTCTCTCTCCCCCTTATCATTATGCTGATCAACATGAATATTCGAAACCGTTAATGGAATAACGGGTCGGGTCTTATGTGTGCAAGTCTGTTAACCCGGAATATTAAGTGCGTACTTGTGTGGCCTTCTCGAGTCACCAAAAAGCTTTCATTAACGCGATCCCAACCATACGTGTGCACTGCAAATGCTGCTAAATCCCAATGAGCTGAAAGTTTTTGTACGCAGAGCGGTGAAAGAGAGTTGCAGAAAGTACTTGTAGACAGTGCCAGCTGTCAAAGAATATAAGAACATCATCTATGCTTTTACCGAGGACACCGTTGACTCTCACATTTGTGACGATTGTTTACATTCTCAGGCTTTCAACAGTAAAGTATTTAGTGTTTTTGCTTGTGGGTCTCCTAGGGACTTGTTTACGGCCAGCTTCTTAGGTCTTGTAGTACGCCGTTTTTTCCAGGTATCGTGCGCGCTGTGAGAACCTTATAGAATTTGGGTTACGGGAATGTCGTGTGTACATTCCAATGCGGACATCCCACCAAACATTTTATCCCGCCCCGCTTATGACAGTCTTACTCCGAACAAGTTGTTTTATAGTGTGCGCTGTTTCATCAGGACTCGACGCTCGATTCGTTACTTCTTTAACCGTGCTTTTTTCATGAGTTTTGCATGTTAACATTTATATCGTGTCCTACGCCATGCTTCGGCAAACCATGGCCTTCGCTGTCTGGTGTGCGCTGGCAGTTCTCTGGCAACTGATTCGCGGTCGGTGGATGCGTTTGCTCTCCTGTTAGGTAGACAGATCGTGTACATGGCTTCCCAGTGACTTGTGTCATCCTGCTCTTTCTGACCAGGCTTGAAGGGCTACCAACCGATGGATAACTTGGACTTTGTAGTCGGCCCAGTGTATGTACTTATGTGAGGTAGCGGACTGGGGTCTGAGAGTCAGACTGCAATGGCTCCTGCATAATGTGGCCTCAATGGTACTTCCACTCCGTGGGATCCGAGCCAACACCCCTAGGGACGGCCGCGCCAGCCGTTGCCATTGTTTTTTTGTTAGAGTCTATATCCTGGTCAGTGCATACTGCGTCGCCTCTCATCTTTGATCTTCTGGACTATGTCATGACACCTAACCTTGGTGGGGGAGCGGAGAGTGCGGTAGATGCTGTGCAAGTCCACCACCTCTATAAACTAGTTCACGTACAAGTCACCGTGCCTGCTCTCACCATGTTGTGGAGCACACGGTGGACCTCATCGGTGACGACGGTCAAACTGTAATACCGTATCCTATTAATGCATACTGCCGTTAGTCATGCATTTTTCGAAGCATAATCTACGATTTTGCGTGTTTTCTAAGTCCCTAACGCCATCGCTTGCACTGCTTCCTGGAGCCACTTTGTACATATCCTCATATGTTTATGCAGAATCACCCCAAACCTTTTGAAATACTAATAAATTGGTGATTCCTAGCACACCTTGCAGATATGATCAAGAGGTTTATCAGTAACAAAATAATGCCCATCCGTCGCAAGCGATGAGGACAACCACTGTCCTAAGGACGCAGTGATGACGTGCACGTAAGTTGAGTTTTAAAAATGGACACCACACCCACTAGTCCTGGTGACACAGGGGATTAGGCACTTCCCCCCGCCCCCGCTAGTACAGGTGACCGTGCGCCTAATGCCTGGAAAGGTAACTGTTTCTGTGTCTTGATCCTAACTCTAACTCAAAATTTAATCTTAACCTTACCCCTGAGGCACAGAATTTAGCACACGGCCACCTGTATTAGGGGGGGGGGGGGGTGGGCGCCCATTCCTGTGTCCTGCCTTGCTCCCATCGCCACTCTACCTTCCAAACAGCAAGACAATGTCGAGAGGCCCAGAAACGGGCGTAAACGCAGTGACTGACTAGCCCGGATCTGCGGCCACACATGCTCTACGCGCCGATTCCTGCGGCTAAAAGAAGTGAAAACTTTCGGACAGTTTTGCCAACTTTTACAAATGATCCTTCTGAGGCAATTGAGATCACATATATTTAATGTGCACATTTCCTCACCTTGACACTGCGGGCCCATGCTCCTATCTTCACCAGGAGTACTGTCGTTGCCAAGGGCAACGTAAAATCTCATGAACGAGAGAGGTCCTTCATCAGTAAACTTCTGCCTCATCAGTGCGATCAAGAGTTTGGTTTTTGAATGACAGCACTGTAGAACATGGAGACTTTTGAGCCCCCACTAACG
The DNA here is from genome assembly GCA_902702965.1 of Spirometra erinaceieuropaei. NCBI lineage: Eukaryota > Metazoa > Platyhelminthes > Cestoda > Diphyllobothriidea > Diphyllobothriidae > Spirometra > Spirometra erinaceieuropaei. The sequence goes on along the minus strand of CACRXP010000036.1, from coordinate 4,414 downwards.
ACATTAAAAATATATCTCAGCAGCCAACGGGAAAAACGAACGAATTTACACATCTCTCGTTCACTGACTTCCTTTCGGCCCCGCAAGGTGACTGAAACATCACAGCCCTCTATAAGGTCGTTGCTTTCTTTGTCCTCACCGAGATCCGCCCAACACGTCCACTAAGTCGAGCTTCATCTGGCAGAAAAAGTGTGGCGAGTTCATAGGGTCTGTGAAGAAAGTAACGAGTATCAGTATCTAATAAGTACAGTAGAGGCGTCTTCCCGCCGGAGACTGGGAAGTACTTACTCACACCCTTCCGTTTCGGCAGTCACGAGTGGCAGCCCTCCACAGTGTTCGTGGGCTGCATTGCCTACTGCGTTTGCGCGCAGGCAGATCGTCTGTATTTTGTACGTCACAGGGCGTGGCACCTCTGATCAACATGGTCGTCTCAGGCTGTCGCCGATTGTACATTACATTCTCAAGGCCCTGGCTGTTCTTTAATTTATGAAATCTACTTGCTCACAAGAGTCTGAACGAGAGGACAATGTGTTGCGCCGTCGTCAGCGCGTTTCACTTTTTGGACTTGTTGCAGACTGCGACTGGGCAATGGACTTAACAACATTTCATGTCTGCTTTAGTGCTCCTTAGTAGTGCCAACTACTTCGTCGGGCGTGAAAAGAATCCACTTTCGCTGATGCTGAAAATCTCCCTGTTTAGTGGATGTATGAGACCATTCTTGCCATCTGTAACCGCTGTCTGACTATTTGAGCTGAGACGTATCCGACCGCAGCCCCGAGACTTTAGGTACAAGTCTGGGCGCCGTAGTTGACAGTTCATTGAATATCAAATGTGGCTGAGAGGATGGATTTCTCGTCAATTACAACTGCCCAAAATGGTAGCGTTTGAAAACGCTACACTTGTTAAAATACCTAATTCCGGGCTGCCTTTAGCAGGAAGAAGATTCATCAACTACAGTAAAACAACAAGCAATCTGTGAACTTCACCGTCCCACTTGCTGTACGATGATTTTGTCGTGACACCGTGATGCATCCGCGTGGAATTCTTTGGTTGTGAAGAAAGACGTCTACTGCCGTCCCAAAGGACGCCACGGTGACTTACACTGGGAACGGATTACAGGAAGAGGCAGACTCGCCTTGTATCCACCTCACTCCCTCTTCTCGTAACCACGATGGTACAGTGGCAGGGCAGTCATGATGACTAGAAATGTGGGCGGGCTGAAGGGTTAATGCGGTTGAAGTCGCGTCTACGCGTAAAAATCCCATGTTGATTCCCGATCCCACATGGCCAGGTGTTCAGAGCATGTAATTGGTGGCGATTTGTTATTTTGGTCCAATTGGGGAGGAGCCACTGCAACCTAACTCTCAGTCCACGGGAGGACCAAGTTATCCTATCAGTTGGCGGCCTTTTGATTCACGACTTTTTGCGCGCCGTGCTAGTTTACACCTGGCCAAACTGTTTTTGGTATAGAGGCCGGACACTGGAGCGAGCTTGCACTTGCAGTGACAACTCCGAATCAAACCGACTGTCTCAGGGACCTGGCTCGATGGCTGGTGGCGCGTTAGGCCTGTCATCTCGCTGGATAGCAACCTATGTGTGCATCCATTTGCCACAAGAAGGCTCCCAAAATTCTGGATATTTTTAAAACCAATTTATCTTGTATTTTCTGGAGTCGACCTAGAAGTGGTTGTTTTCTGTAATCATTTTTTAATCATTCGCTCAGGCAGGATCGAGGAACTTTAAAGGACACTTTCTGTTCCCAGGGTGATTGCCATGTTTCCAGGCTGTCGCACCTCGTTAGTACGGTTATCACTGTGAAGCCAACATCCCGCGGTTTGCGAATTAGTCTGAGATTGTGTTCACTCCTTTGCAGTAACACCGCCCCGCCTAGGTGCTCTTTTTCATTCGAAGTGCATTCAAGGCTTCCGGCCTGCGCTTTGTGGGTTCTCGTGCATGCTCCTCTTTCGGTCTCCCGGCCACATCTGTTTGAAGTTCTGACCCTGCAGTTTAAATATCCAATCTACTGAGCATTCAAGCCTGCAGTGTGTTGCTGACATCCGTGCAGCGACGAAATCTGAGAGAGGCCACTCTTACGCACTCACCATATTCGCCTGAGCGACACAAAGTCGTACCTTTTTCTTAATATTATTGATGTCGGTCCCTGCAAATAAGCATTCAAGTTTGTCTGACCGCTTATTGCCGAAGTCCACCCGTCGAATCCACATCGCCACGTACTTTTTGGTTTTTTAACTTCAAACTGACGCGAGGTAGCAGGAACTGATGGCTTATGTTTGCCCAAAGGGCGCAGGGGATATGACATGTCTGCCATAGTCCGTAGTGATCAAAGGTACTGCGACAATGTCGACATTGAACTCTAACGACCGAGGATGACAGGTGCAGCGACAGAGAATGACAGGCGGCGAGGCACTCATGAACTTCGGTTCGATGAAGTGCTTATGACCCATCTGGCAGGCCTCAGTGGTGGACCGACTGCGCCCGGTGCGTCTGTGCGCATGTTTGTGTTTCTGGTCCCAGCTGCTGGTCAGGGTTATGATTGGCTGAATAAGCCCGAAACAGTGCCGTATCAATCTACCCGCATTTTCTGTCGTCCCTCCTCGCTGCTATTATGACTCGGCCGACTTCGGCCTGGTAATTGGTTACCTGTTCGTGATCTTTGCCACATATACGGAGCTTGTTTGCTTTGCGAAGCCAATAGATCTGTGTGCGCCCATTCCTGATTGAACTCTAGTGCCTAGGATAATGCTATTAGCAGATTTCGTGTTTAACCTTTGACTTAGCATATAGGTACGCCCATCATAAAGTGGTACTTGCGTCATCTTTTGCTGCGTATAATTCGGCACATCTACTAATGGCCACTCAGTGAACCCAACTCGGAGTCCCCTAACTCTCCACTTGAAGGTTCAGTTTAGCGGCTCTCCCCTCTGTTTTTAGAAGTCTGTTGGTTAGGGGTAAGTATCTTAAGGCTCAATAGTTACGCTCCTCTGCGTGCCTCGACGATTCCTCGTGCAGATTATCGGACATCGACTGCCGACCAGGTCTTATCACCTTTTTATTTAACTAGTAAATCGAAGCATCACTATTGACGCATTTTGCTTGCTCTCTTAGCTTGCTGTTCTAATGGCTGTGCTGAAGTGCTGGGGGTCAAGGTGTTTAATTTTCTTGTAAGGAAGACTGGTTAATTCATACAAAGGACTTCGCAGTTAAGTTTGTTTGCCTTGCATCTGCGTCTCCTAGCGAAATGTTGGAAACTGAGGCACTTATATGCGTGTCTGACCGACGGCAGCCTTGGTCTTTGAAAGTTTGATGCCGACGCCGCGAATCAAGCCTATATCATACACACCAACCACGTACTGTTGCTTGCCCCTCAACCGCAGGCCTATTCAGATTAGTTCAAGTTATGTGATCATTTTTCACTCCTTGGGTGAGGTTGAGTGTATGAGCGCATGACACCAAGCCTTCACTTCATCCTATCCTCATCCAGGTTCTAGTGGTGCCTCGTCAACGGTTGCCATCGGGTCTTCCACTCCGCGTTCGGCTCGCAGCAGCAGTCGACAGACGGACGTCAGCACCGGTGGTAGGATTTCGGCTCGTCCCCTCTCTCAACACTCTCTGACCGGCTTCCCAAATCACAATACTGGGGTCCCCACTGGCCTCCAAGGAGAGCCGAACAGTAATGCTAGGCGGCGATCTCTGTCTCGCGGAGCCGCGACAGCAGTGGCAGTATCTGGTGAGCATACGGTAAGTGCACCCTTTCTCTCTTATCCTGACACTGTATGCTTGTTCTCTCTCTCTCTCTCGCCAACTCATGCGCATCCTGTCATGCCACAGACTGCTAAAGAGGAGATCGCGGATGTTGACTGAAATACGCAGCCTTCAAAGGAAATTTAATTCTTTCAACTGCCCATTTATTTCGCCTTCGTTAGGGGAATTTTAGAGCCTTGACTAGAAACTTGTGTGCAGGTAGGCTGTCCTGTAGGTTTGCCTTGGGGTGAACGGGGTGCCCTGATAGAGGAGTCGATTAGGCGCAGGAATATGCACCTCCCGTATTATGGTTGACTTTGCCCTAAATGCGGGGGTAGGGGGGATAAGGGTTGGGGCTGGTGCTAGGGCCAAGGTTTGGTGATTTGGGATTAGGGTTCGTATTGGATTTACGAGGGCTGGGTTTTGGGTTGAGGTTAGAGCTTGGACGGTTTGCGTAAGTGTTAAGGTTAGGGCTGGATTTAAAGTTAGGAAGCTTGAATAAGAACACCTCAGGAATTTATTTCGAGACCACCCCTAGTACTGGCAGATGGGAGGCCGAAACCGTCGTGCCTGACTGGAGACTCTACTTAGTTGGACTGTAAATTCGCACCTAGTTCATTGTTGTAAGTTGAACTCCTAGGATCTGTAGCAT